>CM077228.1:5835385-5952885 GCA_039654775.1 Spinibarbus caldwelli | reverse complement strand
TTCAAAACTAGACCAAAGATGACAGCATCTGCATCGGTAGCCTTGGATGACTCTATAAGTCCTTTGAAAACCAGAGAACCGTCATTAGCTCGGGATCCAAAGCCCTAGAGATCCTCCAACCCAGTCACAATGAATTTGAATTTCATGTTGATGATTTAGGTGCAAGGTTATTTTTTTTTTTTATTCCTAGACACCCCCTAACACACACTCCAGTAAGGCACCGCTCCCTGTCTACTTATGACCTTCTCCGCAGCCATATTCTTCACAGAGCAAGAACACAGCCCTCAGCGAGACGTGGCTTCTCTCTCCAAAGTCTCTCTGTGCTTTGGCACTTGTTTAAAATTTCCCACCGAGACAAAAGATGGATTAAGTAAAGTTGCTTCAAATCCTCGGCAGGCGAGTTAAGGGTGCTTCCTGAATAATGATGATAAACATGTGCTTTTTTCTCCCTCAGATTTGATTTGCGGTGAACAATGCAGCAGTTTCCATTCCGCCGTTCCTCCCAAGTTAATATTTTTACAACAAATTCTCCCTCCATGCACGACGGCCCAACTCAGGCTTGAAAAACAATGCTTAATTTTACAAGTCCCTGTAGCTTTAGCTACAACGTGAATTATTAATCTTCCACAGCTTGCAAAGTCTTGTTTCAAAGCTTTGTATTTCCAGAGAGAGAGAGGGGGAAAATTTAATCAAACACTAAAAAGAAGAGTCTGAGGGGCGTTTGAAAGGGTGCACAAAGTCTTCAGAGACAAACTGTCGCTGTGAGAGGAGAGAAAAAGACAAGCCTGATCTCTTCTAGCACGGTTGAGCTTCACCTCAGGTGAGTTCCTGCAGCATGCATCTCATGTTGTCATGTTGCTACCGCAGTACCGCATCTGTCTTCCTCTCTCTTTCTCTCTTTCCTGAGGCCTGCTCATGAAGGGAAATGTTATATTTAGCTGACCAGTATTTTGTTTGTTCACTGGATGTAACGGTGCCCTTGGAAGACTGCCAGATTGCTGCAGAGCCCAGTCTCTCTCTCTTTCTTTTGTCTCTCATATATATATATATATGTATAAATTAATAAATATATATTTGACTGACTGCCTCAAACCTTTCAGTGCAAGACTGATTTATTGTGACACTGCCAGAGTGAAAATGCCATATCCAAAAGTACCAAGTTGACTTTGCATTGCATTCCCAAAATACTAATAATTTTGAAGCATCAAGTGTTATTGAAGAAAAGTGCATTTTCATTTAATCCTGTCAATCGCGAAACACCTTGGGTGTATTAATACTGTACATTCATTACCACTTTATTAAAATGATAGTTCACCAAAAAAATAATCTGCCATCATTTACTCACCCTCAAACTCTTATAACTCTACTGTTTGAACACAAAAGGAGAAGTTTTGAAGAATGATCATGCTGCACTATTCCATAAAATAGAAGTGGATGGAGACCAAAGACAACCAAGCTCCTAAATGACAAATAAGCACCATAAAAGCATTATGTGGCCAATATTTTTGCATTAAATTATAAGTCTCAGTCACCATTTACTCGCCCTCAAATGTACAAAGGAGAAGTTTTGAAGAATGATCACACTGCTCTTTTCCATACAATAGAAGTGGATGGGGACCAAACACTTTCAAACTCCTAACAGAACAAAAATAACCAAAAAAAGTATCATGAATTTGGTCAATACAAGTTGTGTGTTATATCCCAAGCCTTCAGAGGTTTTGTTTACAAAAACATATCGAAATATACCAAAAACTCAATCACTGAATATCTTGCCTTCACATTTGTGGTCTCCGTTCACTTTCAATGTCTAGAAAGAGTAACAGTTGATGCTCCTTTGGCTTCTCTTGGTAAAAGAGCATTTTGTGCCTGAAATGTCAATTATTTTCATGTTAGTCTGAAATATACAATGTATTTTTGTACAGTGTTGCATAAAAAAAAAAAAATGGCACTGACCTCAGTTCTGTGACAATTCATCATGCTAAAGTAGCTCCACCACCACAGCAAACCACATCACTTTACACATGTCTGACTCAAGGATTATATCAAAATGAAAATTTATGAAATAGGTATTTGCCGTGTTGTTTTATCTGACACATATTTAGATAGTAATGAGCTCAGCTCACATCAGATACGGGCTTAATCGGATACATTACCTTGGCAACGCTTCTGCATGAGTGGGTGCCACGATCCTGGAAGGTTTCTCCATGTAAATGCGCATTAAGGGTCTTAAATGCATTTGTTTTTAAGAACAAATATCCCGAGCAGACATTTAGACTTCAAAAGACCCTGACCTACTTCTAAATGTGGACATACTCAAAAGGAAACAAGTCAGTCCGTGTATGATTGTTGCCTTGATTACAGCATAAAGTGCAGTAAACCTGCTGCCCTGTTGGTTTCTGACTCCGGGAATGAGATTACTCTTCTCAGAAAGCTTTTGTGCACTCAAAATTTGTTTTCCATGTACTCACATGTCTTTTCGCAGAATCTCTTGTCTTCATGTGAGAGATTAATGCGAGCGGACAGGAGCAAACAGCTGAATCACATTTTCAAAGGCTGCATTGCACATCAGCGGGGTGACCACCTCTGCTCTGGCCTCGTCTGGTCGCTGGACCGCTCTGGCTTTTATCAGCACAATCTGCTCCCGTGTCCTTCGTGATGAGAAAGCACCTGGCCTCCAATTGGAGACAAGTTGTCCAAACCAACCGAGGTTCACCGGACACCCACAAATCCAATGTCACTGCCACTCGAATACAAAAAAGCCTCAACTGCAAACATTTGACTGTTAATCATTACGAAGATGATTTCCGTGCAAGCACTCGGACTGAATTTGCTCATTTTAATTGGATGTATGCAAGGCAGCTCACATTTCCTAAACAAACAGTGGGAATTGAGCGTTGCCATTTTCCGAGTGCAATGAGTCTTATCATACATCAACAAATGGAAAGTGCAATGAGGAGGAGCTGCAAAATCATTTACGTATTCATAGAGAATTATTCAACCTCTGCTATAATGTTATCTTGCTCTGAGAGTTAGTGTGAAAGCCCCAGATTGAGAAACTTAAAGTTTTCGGACAAAAAAGCAATATAGAGCTCTTACACAAAAGTTTTAATTCGTGTCAACAAATGATAGTGACCCTAAAAGCACCGGTACCTGCTGCTAGCATAATGGAGCTTACAGTGAAGTTTCCTGCAGTACATTGTAATTAGATTTTTATTTTTTGCTTTCCTCTGCCAACCTTCCTGTTTTGGTGTCACACTGCCAATTTAAACGATTAACTGGCAAGAGAGCTTCTTCCACATTGACCTTTAGACAAAGCTCTCACAAGTTTAAATTTGTCAGCTTGTAATGTTCTAATAGTATTATGTAGTGGAAATTAGATTTTAAACATTTTTGGGATATAATTCTGCCTAGCATTTGAAAGGCTTAACGGGGCATCAGGAGCCCTCCCTAGGCCTGACTGGGGATCAGGAGCCCTCATTGGGTTTGACAGGGGATCAGGAGCCCTCACTGGGCTTGACGGGGGGATCAGGAGCCCTCCCTGGGCTTGGGGGATCAGGAGCCCTCACTGGTTTGACGGGGGATCAGGAGCCCTCACTGGGTTTGACGGGGGATCAGGAGCCATCACTGGGCTTGACGGCGGGATCAGGAGCCCTCCCTGGGCTTGGGGGGGATCAGGAGCCCTCACTGGGGTTGACGGGGGATCAGGAGCCATCACTGGGCCTGACTGGGGATCAGGAGCCCTCACTGGGCCTGACGGGGGATCAGGAGCCCTCACTGGGCCTGACGGGGGATCAGGAGCCCTCACTGGCTTGACGGGGGATCAGGAGCCCTCACTGGGCTTGACGGGGGAATCAGGAGCCCTCCCTGGGCTTGACGGGGGATCAGGAGCCCTCCCTGGCTTGACGGGAGGGATCAGGAGCCCTCCCTGGGCTTGACGGGAGGGATCAGGAGCCCTCCCTGGGCTTGACGGGAGGGATCAGGAGCCCTCCCTGGGCTTGACGGGAGGGGATCAGGAGCCCTCCCTGGGCTGAACTGGAGATCAGGAGCCCTCCCTGGGCTGAACTGGGGATCAAGAGCCCTCCCTGGGCTGAACTGGGGGTCAGGAGCCCTCCCTGGGTTAAACGGGGGATCAGGAGCCCTCACTGGGCTGAACTGGGGATCAGGAGCCCTCACTGGGCTGAACTGGGGAACTGGAGCCCTCCGTGGGCTAAACTCGGGAACTGGAGCCCTCCGTGGACTGGATTCGGGAACTGGGTTGTACTTACGTGGAGCAGGCACTGGAACGTACTCAAGGGCTGGAGCCGACACTGGAGCGGGCTCTGGGGCTGGAGCCGACACTGGAGCGAGCTCTGGGGCTGGAGCCGACACTGGAGCGAGCTCTGGGGCTGGAGCCGACACTGGAGCGGCCTCTGGGGCTGGAGCCGACACTGGAGCGGCCTCTGGGGCTGGAGCCGACACTGGAGCGGCCTCTGGGGCTGGAGCGGCCTCTGGGGCTGGAGCCGACACTGGAGCGGCCTCTGGGGCTGGAGCCGACACTGGAGCGGCCTCTGGGGCTGGAGCCGACACTGGAGCGGCCTCTGGGGCTGGAGCTGACTCTGGAGCTGGAGCCGACTCTGGAGCGGGCTCTGGGGCTGGAATGAGGGCTGAGAGCAGTCCTTTTCTCCTCTTATTCCTCTTTTGGTTCAAAGTGAGGGAGGCAGCTGCTGTCAGCTGCGGGCTTGAGTGAGCTGCAGACGGCGGGCTGGAGTGAAGGAGGATACGGGGGCATTTGAGGTTGGGCAGGCGGTAGGAGCTGTTGGTGAGGTATGTGGAGGTTCTTGGCGTGGGGTGAGCTGGGGAGATGCGGTGCGTTCCAGCGGGGGCTGGATGACGAGACTTAGAAGTTTCCTTTATTTCTTCTACTTCAAACTCGGAACAGTTGAGCAAAAGGACTAGATTAATCAGCTCGATCAGGGGAAAATCACAGACGGGAAGATCGCAGCGGATCGTCTCGTCATCCAACCCCAGTTGGAAGCACGCACCTAGAGCGGCGTCGTGTCAGCTCACCCGGTTGGAGAGCTCGAGAAAATCCTCCACATATCACCCCAACCTCCGACCGCCCTGCCGCAAACCCCACAACGCGTCCTCAGCTGCCGTCATCTTTTGGGTCCGGTCTTCTGTCACAATTCAAGGCAGGAGACAAAGGGTTAATACAAACACAGGTGGGTTTATTGAATGAGCTGCAGAATGATATGGAGGTAACGGTGAGGAGGTGAGTAGAAACACTTTGTTCTTATCTGAGATGGCTGATGCTGCGTCTTTTGCAGGGAGATTCGGGATCGTGCTGGAGTCGAGGAGATCAGGATCGGAGGAGCGCTGGAGCATCTGAGGGTAAGTACAAACAGATAAAACGTAGGAGAGAGACTGGTATGGTTCAGGGTAGTGAACAGTAGACTGGACGATCTGTGACTGAGTGGAGCGTGACTTTATATGTGGCTTGATTGCAGACGGCAGGTGCAGGTGATCAGAATACAGGTGAGTGTGATCTGGTGTGAGTGGTGGCTGATGACTGTGACGGTGGAGGCTGTGACTGCGGTGACTGTGGTGACAGAGACTCCCTGACAGTAACCAAGTAAAAAAAAAAAAAAGTTGGTATTAGTGGCTAAATTGTTGATTGCTGTGTAAAATGTTGACAGATAAATGGCAATTTGTGATTTGTGTAAAAATTACAATCATTTTTCCACAATAAACACCAAAACAGTTTATTTCAGTATGTGTTCATATCATTTAATTTTAATTGTTAAATTTTAGTTTTAAAAATACAATAATTATTATTTTATCCTAATTTATTTTCATATTTCAAGATTGAAGGTCTGGGTCTAGGACAAGGGAAAACCATAAAACAGCAAAAATAAGTTTCCATTACTGTGTTAATGTGTCCTTCATATAACCAAATCTGTTTGTTTTAATAAAAATCAACCCCTGAAACTCTAAAAATGTCCGTAATTGAACAAACACACATACTGTATATGTGCATCATACATCTGCAGGAAAGCCATCGCAAATGGTGGCGACGCTGAGGTTTTGTAGGTGGAGAATCGCCGCCTCCTCAAGTTGCAGCTACGCTTATCTCAGTCAACAGGCTGCGGAGAGTCTGACACACGCTTTTTGTCTCAGCCCACGTGCACTCCTTTATCTACGTTTTTCTTTCCTTCACCGTCCTCTTCTTCTTCAACAGCTGTCCAAACCCAAGCACCCCTCAGCCTCTTCATCATGAACTTACGCCAACTTTGCGCGGCCAATTAGCATGTTGAAATCCCAATCAAAACAATGGGCTGTCAGCCTGTAACAGAACGACACTTGGTTATTCTGCCTCCATAATCCATACGCCTGAGACTTGAGCTTTGTCAGTACAAGTGTTCTAGCTGTGATGATATCCGTGTGTTTGTCTGGAGTCTTTCTGGATGTCTTAGTATGCCGACATAAACCTCGACTCTCAATGCAACGCAGAGACTATCTTAAATAGATCATTTCAGAATGGTAATCTGTGAATTGGAGCCCTGAGGGCAAATTCATTAAGCGTACTATTGCTTTGTTCAGCACAATTTTTTTATTGTGTTCATTTACTCTAATAGGTTTAATATAGCTGTTGCTGATTTGGTAGAAATGTGATTAATATTAAACTTGGCAACTGCGATTAGCAAAATTAGCAACAAGCAAGGACATTTCCATAGTGTGCTATTGTTCAACGGCTGGTGTCATTATTATTAGCAGGCACTGAACGGCCAAAGGCTTTCTGTCACCTGCAAATGAAGATGTATGACACCACATTTTTCCCAGTTCAAGTAGCATTATGGACTCTCTGGAAAGTGTTTTTCTTCCTCCACAGATGCCCCAGCTTCATTCTGTATTCATTTCAGTGTACAAAAAAAGAAAAACATCTGCATAGGGTGAAGGGCTTGTCATTGGAGGACGAATGAGGAGAGAAAGCGTTTTATTTGCATAAGCTGTCTCAGCATTAGCTATAAGATGGATTTCGCATCAGTAGCTTTGTGATCCCCGACTGTAAGAGTTTCTCTGAGATACCAGACAAGATGAGACTCTTTTAGATTTGATAGCAGAATGCAAAACTGACACTCACCAAATGCAAGGAAAACTTTTTTAAAAGTTGAAACACTCTTTAAAAAGTTATTTATTGGGATCTATGGTTCCATTAAGAACTTTAAATATCCATAGAATCTTTTCACTGCACAAATGGTCCTTTATAGTGGAAAAAGGTTCTTCATTTACATTTACATTTAGTCATTTAGCAGACGCTTTTATCCAAAGCGACCTCATAATATTAAAAAATTCTGTTAAGTGGTTATTTTAAAAATGGGAAGCAATTCAAGGTTCTTTGGGGAATCAAAAATGGTTCTTTAATGACGTCACTGAAAAAAATACAACAAAAACCTTTGGAACCTTTATTTTTAAGAATGCATAATACATGGTTTAAATCCATTTGAAATGTAAGAAGGAATTACTATTGTTCTTTTAACTGAATTAATTAGTGTCTTTCTGCAGGTTAAACGGTGGCATCACTGAATTATTCACTCAAGCTATACGAGTCACTCAACCATTCTCTCAAGTGAATCGTTCAAAATCACTGATTCATTTAGTAACAAAATGTGAGTCATTGATTTGATTTGTTTAAAACACTGATTCATTTAGTAACGACACTACTGCACTGAATTTGGTGTACAATTTTCAATTGCTAGTAAATTTTATAATTAATTACAAAGAAACCGCAAGTAACACATTCAATTATTCATGAAAATTTGAAGTTGAAAAATAACATTTTCTTGTAAAATGTATACATACACTATAGTCTAGTAACAGTGCACCGGAAAAAATAAAAAATAAAAAATACAAAAAATTGAGGTTGTAAATAAAACAAAGATCATTACAGTTTTTCTTTTTGTTGTCCAGAGTCACGCAATGGTTAAATATGCTTTGGTGTATTTGGTAAAAACTTTGTATAACTGCAACAAAAACAGACAAAGTAACTGGCATTTTAATGATTATTTTACTTCCTTTTATGTAAAGCACTTTGAATTACCATTGTGTATGAAATGTGCTATATAAATAAACTTGCCTTGCTTTGCCTTGGCAATACTTTGTCTAAAATGTCAGTTACTTAATATTAGCTTTTTGTTTATTGAACTGCTGTATTACTGTAATATCATACATGTGAAGACACAGAGAGAATGGTTAATATATAATGTTTGAAACAATAAATGGCTCTGTTTGCCGCAAATATACAAGGGGAATATTTCTTTGTCACAGGGACATGACTGTTTTATAATGAAATACTACAGTTTCATGGCCAGTAAGAAAAATTTATGGTACGTAAATTTTCTAAATTCACCTGCTTTTGGCAGATGAGTCAGAAAGTAATTTTTTGACCCAGCTTGTTAACTCTTTCTGTTATATATTCTGCTGTTTACCAAGATGGAAAGTAGGATGTAACACAGCAGAGAGACAAATGGGCAAGCCAAGGAAGCGCCACAAATGATTTTTCAAAACAAATTTGTACATCGATTCCCTCAGGTTGTGGAACAAGCGAGCAGATTTAATTGGGAAGATGCCCTAAAATAGCAGCTCACCTGGAGACGACCATTTTTTACACTCTTTTCTTGTGTCTCTCCCTCCCTCTCTATATTCTTTATCTCAGTCTGTCAGAGAGGCCCTGTAATCACTTCATCTGTTATCAGTCATTCCCACTGTTTCTGTCATCCCAGAATGCTCAGCTCTTGGTTGAAAGTCTCCTCTATTGACAGCCCCGGGTTATCAGCAGCCTGTGAGGGAACATCGCTCGGATACTCCGTTTGCTCTGCATGACTCTTCTAGATTTATATTATTTTATTCTCAACTACTTCATTAAAGTTTTACTCATTTCATTTTACTTCATTTTACTCATTTACGCATTTCATTGGTTCTTCTTAGAAATTATATATATGTACAGTATATATATATAAATATAGATAGATAGATAGATAGATAGATAGATAAACTAAACTACTGTATATTGTACTGTATAATGTATATACTGTATGTTGTAATTCATGTGTAGCATTTGTAATGATTAATTAGTGTTTTATTTTTAATTTGGACAAAATGCAGCCATATGCTCTTCTTTGTCTCAGTGGTCGTGGACTTTATACTGACACCTACTGGTGTGGATGTATAGTTCATTTACTAATTTCTAATTTACTAATTCCTCAAAAGTACTTTTCATTTATTTATGTTTATCTTGGCATATAAAAAAAATAAAATAAACTTGCTTGTCTGCCTGAATGCAGATATTACAGTATAGCATTGTTTCACAGTTTCACATCCATCCCCGTGATTAGGAACGCTGTCCTGGATGTGTTTTGTTCTGTCGGATCTGTTGACTTTGATTCGTCTGTTGTCTTCTTTGTTCCCTTTTTTTGCATCAGTTCCAAATCCATATCATGACTCAGCCCACAAGCAAGCTGCCCGCATCTATATTTGCACTGACTCGAAAGCGTACCGTTAAGTGGGTCACATCTTAGGAAACTTTGGCCTGCTTTGCCAGTTGGACCCATGGTAATGAGGACAAAAGGAGGGTGAAATCTGTTGGCCCTTGCGTGGCGCTGACTCATAAGCATGAGCGCCGCAGACTGTTGATGCTGTCTTACCAAACTTTGGCCTGACTAGCCGGGAGCTCGGCGTGAGGGCAGCCTGTATGACCTCATCCAACATCCTCGTAAATCAGAAAAGTTTGGTGCGGCTAAAATTCATTTTCTGTAAAGTTTGCTGCAATCTACACTGCCGTTCAAGTTTGAGATCAGTAAGATTTTTAAAGAAGTTTCTTAGGCTCATCAAGGCTGTGTATCTACAGTATTTGATCAGAAAAACTGTAATTTTGTGAAATATTATTGCAATTCAAAATAACAGGTTTTTTTGTTTTTTGTTTAATACACTTTACAATATAATTTATTTATTATTATAATAAATAAATAATATTTATTTATTTATTATTATGACGCAGGACTGGATTTTATCAGCCATTACTCCAGTCTTCAGTGTTACATGATCCTTCAGAAATCATTCTAATATGTTGATTTATAATCAATGTTGGAAACAGTTGTGCTGCTTAATATTTTTTTGGACCTGTGACACTTTTTTTTTCAGAATTCTTTGATAAATAAAAAGTTAAAAAGAACAGTGATTATACTGAATTTTTTTCTATAAATTTTTTTTTTTTATAGAAATTTTGTTACAATATACACTAATATTCATATATGTTCAGGGTCAGTACATTTTTTCTTTGTTTTTAAAAAAATAGATTAATACTTTTATTCAGCAAGGATGTGTTAAATGGATAAAAAGTGATAGTAAAGACTTATATTGTTAGAAAAGAAAAGAAATTCTGTTCTTTTGAACTTTTTATTCATCAAAGAATCAAAGAAAAACAACAGTTTCAACACTGATAATAAATCAACATATTAGAATGATTTCTGAAGGATCCTGTGACACTGAAGACTGGAGTAATGGCTGATAAAATTCAGCGCTGCGTCACAGAAATAAATTATACTTTGAAGTTTATTAAAAAAGGAAAGAAAGGATATTAGAAACTGCAATAATATTTCACAATATTACGGTTTTTAATCAAATAAATACAGCCTTGATGAGCATGAGAGACTATTAAAAAACATTAGAAATCTTACTGATCCCAAACTTTTGAATGGCAGTGTACATAGAATCGGTTAAACAGAAAAGCCTGCAAAGGAAGCAGCAGTTTTATGACTTTGCAGCTGAAATTAAATGAGGCATGTTGATGGCTTTGTGCCTAGAGTGATAAAAGTGATTTTCTTTTATTTTTCACAATGATGCCTCAGTGGCACAGGTAGCCTCAGTACTTGGCTTGATAGGGCCTGTCCATTTTCAGATCCCTTTTGCTGTAGTGGAGATGAAGAGGCCGTGATTGTACCAAAAAAAATATCCGGGAGTGCATGTGCCCTGATTCAACCCTCGACAGTGTAAGGTCACTCTCGACGGCTGGAGGAAGGAGGAGAAATCCGTATCCAAGCCCTCGTCTAGCTCACATGCAGGGATTACATCCTCGCTTTACATTACTACGATCGCCTCCGTGCATCTCGCCGCTGACCTGTTCTCTAAGTCGGAGAAAGAACATGACTAAAACACATGCTTAATCACGCTGCATTTCTACAGCTGTTGCATTTTCTGTACTTGAGGAGTTGCTATGGCGACAGTCAGCCATGTTGGCCTTGATGTTTTCACAGTCCCCTCTTATTACGCTCCGTGGTTTGAAATGACTCAGGACGTTTCGGTGCGCCGTGCAAATGCTTCTGACAGCACGGTCCACTGAAAGAGAAACTGTGAAGGTAATGTTTGCGCCATGAAAACTTGAGGACAACGTCTTTGATTCTGATATAGTGCACATCCTAAATATTTAGTAGTAATGGTGTATGTGATTTTGTCAATATGATTAGGTTAGTTCTGTTAATTCTACCTTCATCCAGTCATCCAAGCAATCTTACTCTGCACCCTATCTAGAACCGATTATGAAGACAAATAATATTTTTCTAAAATTAGTATTTGTAAAATAATTGTAAAAAAAAAATTAAAAAATAAGTATTTGTAAAATATTGTTAAAAACATTAATAATAATAATAATAGTAATAATAATAATAATAACAATAATAATAATAATAATAACAATAATAATAAAGTATTTGTAAAATAATTGTAAAAATATGATTATTATTAATAATAATAATAAGTATTTGTAAAATAATGTAAAAATACTTTTGTAACAAAATAACATTTTGTCAGATTTTGTCTGGTAAGTTGATAATTATTTTAAATATCAGTATTTTAAATTTGTTTTGGCTGACAATCAATCAATAGTGCACTTTAATAACGGCAAAAATTAATCAAAATTTAAAAATAGAGGAAATGTGCATGCATAATTAAATATTCAACACTGAATGATTTTTCATTTTTCATTTTTTTTAAATTTCTAATAATAGTCGATATGAATGATATCAGTAAGTCATGTATCAATGCACCAAGCACAATAAGACCAAAATGTGTATTAGAAAAGTAAATAGGTTTGATTTTGATTCATGACTTAGCATCAATATATAACATGAATCATGTTGAATGTTATTTTGATGCTTTGTCAATCTTTTTTTCACTTTAACAAAGAAATAAAATAAATAAATAAATAATTGTTAATAAATTTCACAATTAATTACAAAGAAATGGCAAGAAACACACTGAATTACTTGTGAAATTTTGAAGCAGAAAAAAAATTTATAATATTTTTTTGTAAAACATACTCCAATAATTATATTTATTTTGATTTACAACTTTGAAAAAAAAAATAATTTTTTAGAGTGCAAAACAATTATTTGACACTAGGAACGAGCCACTTCACACTAACTTGATGCTGTGTTGCTGTGAAAAGTAAATCGTCTCATTTATAAAAATCCATTATTATACCTGCCATAAATATTATCACATTAACTTGCCTTGAAATACATACATACATCATGCTACACAAAGCTTTGTGTGATTCAACCGTACGTTTCATTCATCACTGGGAACACACAAGCATGAGATCCACAAACAACATGTAGCCTCCTGTGAGGCGCAGTAGATGTGAGGTGGCCGACACTCTCTGACAGCATCTCAGAGAGGGACCGCTGAAACCACCCCCTCCGGCAACCCATTTATTTTTAACTCTCCCTCATCCCACCGTCTGCAAAAATAAGCTCCCGGCTCTCCATTAGTGTGGTCACGTGCCGTCAGCGATGCACGGGCCAGTGGATGGGAACAAGGGACCAAGAGTCCCCTCTCCACATATCTAATCACCTCCTCTCCACGTGAGGGGTGATGCCCAGAACTTCTGTACCTTGTACATATGTACCTTGAGGGTCTGTGGTTATATCTAACATTTCAATCAAACTAGCTTGGACAAGCTTAAATTCTGATTTTAAAAAGCTGATCAATATTTGGCTAGATGTTTAAGCTGGCTGGTTATTTTTCAGGTACAGCTTGACCAGTAGAACACAGATGACACCAAAAGCACAAAATGTTTGGCTATGTTTACATGCATGTGGATTCATTAATATGGAAAGCACATTTCAGATATTTCTGGCTTGGATGAATTTAATGAGAGATCTTTGAGTTCATAATGAGATTTCTGACTTCTGATTGCAGACTTCTTGGCAAATCTAAGGGGAATTATGAGTTGTGGTTAAGATCTTCTCAAAGAAGATCTGAAAGTAGAATATGAGATAATTTGGGTCTTTTTCTTAAGAGAAAATGGTCTAGGTTTCTATTTTCAGCAAACTGAAGATGAATCTGTTTTTTGAAAGAAATAAATTCTTTTAGTCAGCAGAATAGAAAAAGAGTTTTTTTTATGCTCACCAAGGATTTATTTGATCAAAAATACAGTTTAAAAACTTAAATATTAAAAATAAATAAATAATTAAATAAATACATGAATGAATGAATAAATGAATGAATGAATGAATTTCAAAAACATTAAAAAAAAATTATACTATCCACTTCAATACTATAGCTCTATATCAAAATATAATATCAAGTTATTACTTAAATGAAACATAAATGTTGCTCCAGAGACTTAATGGAAATTTTCAAAGCACACCCAATTGGAAAAATAAAATTCCTGTGGTGGGAATGAACATTTGCAGTTGACGAAGATGAGATAGAGCCAATGGATGTTCAATGGAAACATGACAGCACTGTAACACAGAAGATGGCATGTTTGTGTGTTTGCGACGCTTTATTTTGTCATGCCAGTTCCAGGACTGCCAGCTGTGCCATGCTCCAGTTTTAAAAGCTGAAGAATAGTTTCTCCAGAGAGTAAAACATGCAGTCTTAGATGCAGGATAGGAACGGACGCCCACTTCCTAGCATTAACGCACTTCAATAACAGCTTGGATACATTAACCATCTCTGGTTAAAATTCCGAGTGTGTGGTGACCCTGATAGAGCGCTGCATAAAAACTCCCACCCGTTTTGCCATGACAGTCGTGATCTACGGGTGAGCGTATGACTGTGCATGCGTGTGAGGCCACGGGTGTCTTTTTTACGATTCATTCTCGGAACAATCAGGCATCTCAACCGCTGTGTCTGTTCTGTCATTACTGCTTTAATGAAGCGTGAAAGTGGCTCGCTTGCTCACCTTGAGTGTGTGAGCGCGCGTGCGTGTGTGTATGGGAGGGGTGAAGAGTGTGTCAAGTGTCCACTGCTGTGTGTCAAACTGACTCACCAATCAGGAGAGGAGGTGGATTAGTTCATTGCTGTGGCAGTGGGCGGACTATCAGAGCTCCTCATGCGGTCACATCATCTCTTTTCCTCTGTGCGTGTGTCAAACTCTTCAATGGGTCCTTATGCAATGGCCTAAAAAGTGTACAAGTTGCTCTTAAAAATGTATGAACGTCACTGCAAACAAAATATCAAAACAAGTGGAATTTATTTTTAACAAAGCAATGTCTCTCATCTGAACTGAACAAGAACGTAACTGACCATGTTACCCTCAAACAAATGTGGTGTATAATGGTCTTCATTTATCCCTACAGCCTTACTATTGGATTTAAGAACATTTTTATGTCCAAAGTAATTTGATTCGGCATCCTTATATAATCACAAGCTTGCTTTTGAATATTCAGAAGTTTTTACATTCAGGGAAAAATAAAGTGCCTTAAGTATCCATGGAGTGCGATTTAATAGTTATATATTTAATTTGATATTTTCTTTAATTTAATGTCATGTAATCATGAGCTGTATTTTCATTTATATATATATATATATATATATATATATATATATTTGATTTATAACTAAAAGTAAATAGTTACATTATATATTTTATTGATATTTTTATAGATTTATATTAATTTCAGAAATGTAATGTCATGTAATTATGAGCTGTCTTTTGATTTTTTCACACACACATACACTGTCACTCAGAAGTTTGGGATCAGTAAGATTTTTAATGTTTTTAAAAAAGTTTCTTCTGCTCATCAAGGCTGTATCTATTTGATCAAAAACAAAGAAAAAAAATGTTATTTTATGAAATATTATTGCAATTTAAAATAACAGTTTTCTATTTTAATATACTTTAAAATATAATTTATTCCTGTGATCAAAGCTGAATTTTCAGCATCATTACTCCAGTCTTCAGTGATCCTCCAGAAATCATTCTAATATGCTGATTTATAATCAATGTTGGAAACCGTTGTGCTGCTTCATATTTTTTTGGGGACCTGTGATATTTTTTTTGGGATTCTTTGATCAATAAAAAGTTAAAAAGAACAGCATTTATTTAAAAAAAAAAAAATTGTGTTACATTATACAATGCTATTGAAAAGTTTGGGATAAGTAATTTTTATTTATTTTATTTAATTTTTTAAAGAAATTAATACTTTTATTCAGGAGGGATGTGTTAAATTAATAAATGTCATAGACTTATATTGTTAGAAAAGATTTCTATTTTGAACAAATGCTGTTCTTTTTAACTTTGTATTCATCAAAGAATCAAAGAAAAAAGTATCACAGTTTCCAAAAAACAATATTAAGCAGCACAACAGTTTCAACACTCATAATAAATCAGCATATTAGAATAATTTCTGAAGGATCATGTGACACTGAAGACTGGAGTAATGATGCTGAAAATTCAGCACTGCATCACAGAAATAAATTCTATTTTAAAATATATTAAAATAGGAAACCAATCTTAGAAGTTGCAATAAGATTTCACAATATTACTGTTTTTTCTGTATTTTTGATCGAATAAATACAGCCTTGATGAGCAGAAGAGACTCCTTTAAAAAACATTAAAGATCTTACTGATCCCAAACTTTTGAGCAGCAGTGTATATAAATTTATACTTACTAGTTATAATAGTTAATATATATATATATATATATATATATATATATATAATTGATTTTTTTATATTTTTTTATTTATATTACCTATATTTAATAGTTAATTTTAGATGAAAAGAGAAAAAAATTAAAAGTGGCTGAAATACCAGCACAGTGTGGCAAAAAATAAATCTGGGAAATGTGCCATTTATTATAGTTTCATAAATCTATTAAAATTCACCTCAAATTCAACCAACTCAATTTGGCTCAGAAAAGTGAAATTAGTTCTGAGAAAAGCTCTAGTGGCATTTATTTGCATTCAGTGCCACTTGGGTTGATATTTTATTATCTAACGGAATGATTTTTAAGTGTAACTTAACCGTCCAAAAACGGTTTGGGCCACTGTACCGCTCTGTTCTCATCAGGTCCTATGAAGCCTGTGCATATCTTAGCAAGAAATAATGACAGAGAGGAATAATCACATGGCTGTTCTCTCTCTGCAAGAGTTTTGGCTGTGAATCAAGCCTCCCCAACACACATTCTCCCTGTCTCTATCTATCTAAATGCCTGCTCTCTTGCTTTGCTGAAAGAGTGGTCCCAGGGGTCTCAGCGTTGTCTGGCTTAGGGGAGAGGAAACTCTCTGACTAGGCCGGGTATGAGGCAGGAGGAGGGTAAGTGGCGCTTGGCTCATGGTGCTGCTTTGAGTTTTTTCTCTCGTGTTCCCCGACTCCCTCTGGCCGTGGCCATAGAGCTCTGGGAGACGTGAAGGGTGATGAATGGAACGGTTTGTGTTTTGGGAGGAGTGGCGTTCCCTCCTGAAACCTTTCAGCAAGACGTGCCATCACTCATGGCTGGCCGGCCAGGAAAGCGTAATCCCAGGTGCTGCTGGCCGGTGATTTTCAGCCAGTTTTTTGGCAGACTGCTCAACGCAATGGATAATAGAGTGTGACAAAAAACAGGACTCAGCGGTTGAGATACTTTTCTCCTTCCATGAGCCTTTGTATGTCTGCTCAATGCAATGTAAAAGTTTAACTCCTCAAATAAGCTATGGATCAATCCAAACCAGAGGGCAAAGTTTGAATCAATATTGAGTACAAATTCAATAAATCGAAAGCCTCTGCATTTATCTTCACTGCGTTCAATCCTTTATGGGGCTTAAACAGTATTCCTGTCAAACGAACCTGAACCACTCCTAAAACTAAACAGAAATGGCAGATTGATAAAAAAGTGTTTGTTTGTGTGTGTATGTATATATATATATATATATATATATATATATATACACACACACACACACACACACACACACACACATATTTGTTTGTTTGCTTGTTTGCTCAACAGTGTGTGAGATTTCTTTCTTAAATCCTAAAATCTAGGATGTCCAACTAAGCAATTTAATGCATGCTAAACGCAACAAAAATAACAAAACGAACAGCCTAACTGGATCATATTAGGCATATTCTTCTTTTAAATTGCACTTAATTAAATGTTCAATGCTGAACATTTATGTAACATAAAATATGTCAGCCAGGGTCTAGTTTCTTTGATTTGTGTATGGCATCAAAACACTCTTATGAACATATTTACAATAATTCAGTAAAAGGCCACCAACACAGATTAATCATGCTTAATTTAAAAAAATAAATAAATAAATAAATCTATATATATATATCTTCAATGTAGAATTAACACTGACCTTGTAAAGTAGTCCAATGCTAAGTTTAAACTGTTACCTGTGAACTATACCGTCATGGTATAAATTGTGTATACATATGCGATATGCTCAATAAATTTTAATTAAGACTTTGCAATGGGTTGAATCAGAGTGTCAACAAATTGTCACCCTACATTACATTAACCTTTGATATGATATCTGATTGAAAGTAATAGTTATTTGACCCTGAATCCTTTACAGTCACTGCCATTTATCTGGCATTGAGAAGCATGAGGGACACGACCACCTTCTTATGCTCCATCTGTCCAATGTGTGATCAAGCAGCAAACTGCTGACTCAGCTTAAGGCGACGTCCTACTATAGCAGACTCGAAATAGCTTGATTAGGGTCTGGTTGTCACACCTACCAAAAAACTGTTTTTGCAGCACTTATGAAAAGAAAAAAATGGAAAAATGGTTAAAACTTCTCTAAAACCATCAAACCAGCCGACTGAGACAAAAAGGAGAGCTTTCTCACCAGGATGATCACACTCACCAATTAAGACTAGAAGACAGATGACAAACTTGCTGATACTTCTCTCTCAATTCCCGTCATGGATGCCGAAATAATACCAGAAGCACCTTGAAATCAAGTGTAATAGATTGAATCAGAATGCAAATTGTGTTGAAATTTTACTGAAATTACCTTGTTTGGTTTGGACCTGAGCTGGAAAATGGCTTGTCAGTTTTTCAGAGTGAGAAGAAGTTCATAACATCATGTTGGAGACGGCGTCAGAAAGGTCGGCAGGGCTTTTAAAGAGGAAATTCAACACTGAAAAGATAGACGATTTTTATCAAAAGCCTATCTATGCAGTATAAAGGCAAAATGTTTTTGAAATTGATGCTACATTACAGAGAAAACTGAGAAAAAGGACTGTCGCTTTGCCTACTGCCAAAAACTTCAACACCCATAACTGTATGTACAGCGAGACCAAAGATCAGTTTCCAGCAAAGGCTGGACAAAGTTTAGAGTTTAATGGTATGTTTACAACAACAACAATATAGACCTACTAAAAACAGAAAAATTTCTTGTCAAAACAATCCCATTCAAACGCCTCCATGAAAATGACTATAAATGCTGTATTATGCATGCCAGGGCAGTAGTTGGCGATGTTACTTGGTAAAAAGTCACTACGCACCTGCGCATATACTGTACAGAACACGTAATACACATGTGCATAACATCACGTTTTCACAAATTCAAATTGTTGTAGTTTACAGAGACGATAACAGTATCATTTTCAAAAACTTGCACTTTGAAACCTATTTTCAAAAGTTTTCAGGCCCCCAAAATTCAGTTGTTGTATAAACGAATGGCCAAAACGCATAATTTTTTTTGTTTTTTTTTTTGTTGAAAAGTGTCATTTAAACACCCCCTCAAGTTTAAAGTTCATAATGCACTGGGTTCGATCTGTGAGCATTTTATGTTATCTGATTGACTTTTGTCAACAAATAAATGGGAACATCTCGGTGCAGGTAACATGGAAAAAGAGTACACATTGTTCGTTCACGTGTAATACAGACAATGACTTTGTATGTAACAATACAAAGCTAGTTGAAAATAGGCAACAAGTTTAACTCAAGAAGACTACGTAAATAAAACTTACAACTAACGAGATGTCATCCTTGCTGTATCTCCAGTATGCAGGCTACTCTCTCAGAAAAAAGGTACAAAAACTGTCACTGGGGCGGTACATTTTCAAAAGTTACATTTTTGTATCTTATTTACCCCTAAAGGGTGCGTATTACTACCTAAAGTGTACCTTTTGAAAGTGTACAACCCCAGTCTCAACTTTTGTACCTTTTTTTCTGAGAGTGTAGGACAAGAGAAGATTCAATAATCTGATTGAAAGGATCGGTTGACCCTGCATCCTACATTGTCACTGTCATTGACAGGGCATCTGCGATCCGGCCACCCTCTTACACTCCATCTGTCCGATGTGCACTTGAGCGCCCGGGCTGGGATCTCACACGCCAAACTGCTCACTCAGCTTAATTGATCTGACAATTCATGTTTAGTGCCAAGAGGAACAACTGCATCTTTGCCCAGGATTCATCCTAAGGGATCGATTTCATTTACTTCCAATCTTTGATCGGTGAAAGTAATGGCTCGGACAGAGAGATGCATGCATGCAACCTTTGAATCTTAATCAAGCAGAAGATCACCGGTCAGTTCAAATAAACATCACCGTATGGGACATTTCATCCCATTCTGAGACTTATTGTATGACCGTAATACATTCTCACCAGAAGATCTCATCAATATTTCATTTATTTGATCATGAATATGATGACTAATGCCTCCTTATGTTAGTATGTTAATAATTCTTTCTATTGACCATGATGGCCGTATTACGGTCATACAACTGCCCACAGTCCCATCGTGTGGCTTTAGCTTCAACAAACAGATTAATGTTGAATAGCAATTTCCTCGCAGTCACCTCGATTAATGAATCCACCCTCATTTCTGCAGCTCGGCGGTATTGAACAGGTCAGATTATTAAAAAGCCATTTTAGCTATACATGAAGGGGATATATGAGGTCACCGGCATGAAAGGAAACGTCTTAATGTTTAAGATCAACCGTGATATGATTGTTTTCTCTCTTTTATTCAGAGAACACACTGTGCAAAAATGTACAGGAGCCAAAGACAAGCCAAGTGTATATTTAGCTCATGTAGGCTGGAACAGAAATTGCATTTTGTTACTTCAAGTCCAATTTCCTTTTATGGTTCTGTCAGGGAAAATTTGCCGGGCGACATGATTAATTTGTGCTAAATGAAATGCTCAAATGTAATACACCAGAATGAGACACAATGTCTCAAATGACATGGCATAACATGCACTTGAATCATTTATGGAAAGTAAAAAATGCACTGTGGTTTTATACATTGACAAAGCTGCCAATTCCTGACAAAGACCTGCAACATTCATCCACAGAAACTGATGAGACGTTGTTCAGACAAAAGATTGTCCTATTGAGATGAATGAGTTTTAGGTATTGTGAGGTGTAGCTTTAGCATTCAACAGGCGTTAATCAGCATCCTTTGCCTTGCTACTGAATGCCGATCACTAAGATTTGACTCTTTATTCTCCATTCCTGTCTTTTTCATTTGAAGCCTGGCATGTTTCTTGATTTAGGCTGTGATGTGGCTGCCTCTCCAAACAGCCTCTTTATGAGACTCAGTACATCATATTGATTTCTGTGGGAATGAGATTTGTAGCGAGCAGATCGCTCGTGCTGCTGATGCTGTGCTTGTCAGTTGAAGGTGATCGTGCACCAGGAAAATGAATGGAAGGATGGCGTTTGGTGAATCTGACCCCAATACCAGGAAAACGTAAATTAAGATAGGCTGCATATTGGCTGTGTGGCGGCTACGGTCTAATGCTAGTTTCAGACGGTAAACCCACAAAGCACCCACAGCCCGACTGTCTGGAGCGTTTTGAACACAAAAATTGTAAGCACTGACTGAAATAACCGGTTATAATCTGATTATCTATCACTATGCAACTTCCAAGAGTTGGAGTACATCAGTACACCTGGAGACAAAGTCATTTTTCAGTCAGTTACATAAGAATGTCCATGATAAATCTAAAAATAGTGGAAACTTTTTTAAAGGGCAAATCTAGTTTAAACATACACTCTAAAAAAAAATGGTGCTATATAGCACTAAAAGTGGTTCTTGGCTCGTAATCATAGGGGAACCACTTTTGGTGCTATATAGCACCATATCTTTAAAGATGCTATACAGCACCTTTGTCAAATGGTGCTATGTAGAACCATAAGAGGTGCCATATAGCACTGTATTTCTTCAACAAAAATGGTGCTAAACAGTACCAACAGTGGTTCTTTGGCTCGTAAAGAACCTTTAAAGGGGCTTAACAGGTTCTTTGTACGGCAGTGGTGCTATATAGCACCTTAATCACCCCAAAGAACCACTGAAGAACCGCTGAAGAACCATACAGGAGCTTAACAGGTTCTGCATATGGTAGCGGTGCCAAAGAACCGGTGAAGAACCACTGAAGCACCAAGATTTGGTGCTATACAGCACCAAAAGTGGTTCCCCTATGATTAAGAGCCAAAGAACCACTTTTAGTGCTATATAGCACCGTTTTTTTTAGAGTGATATGCCTTATATGAAATATACTCAAAAATGTACTGGAATTGTATAAGATATATATATATATATATATATATATATATATATATATATATATATAAATAATTTTTTAATAATTTCATAATAATTCAATAATATATTTAGTTCACGTGGTATCAAACTATAAAAATATTGAATTGAATTAAGTGAATGTACAAAAAATTGTCATTTAATCTTCATTAAACCTTTAAAAATAAGAATACTATATTTATATTTAAATATAAAAACTGTATTTATGAGGATAAATGTATATTTTTGAATAGTTAATTATCAGTAATCAGTGTTTACAGTTACTAATTTTAGATTACACTTCCTTTAGAATGACAGACATTTTGATCAACACATCTTTTTTTTTCTCCCACATATTGCCAACTATTACATATAAACCTGTCCTTAAACAACACTTAAATCCAAGACAAATAGTTTTTAACTTTACATTAGCAAAGTTATCTGTTGAAGCTAGTTAACCAACATGACCTTGGTTAAACTAGTCTTTCAGACACCAGCTTCCAAAAGTAGGCCAGCCCAGATGTTAAACCACTACAACACAAGCCTAGGTAAACAATAAACACTTTTCACACATTTTTTTTTTTTTTTTTTTTTTCCTCAGTGTGGCAGTATTTGGCTTATACATTGTGTGCATGGTCGAGCAGGACATACAATTAATTAGAGCAATTATCCTCTCTGGAAAACATTTAGTCAACATTCAAATCAAATTCAATCAACCTGACTGAAGATGCTTGCTGCTCTTTTTGCATGTTATGGTGTTGAACGGAAGAGTGGTATTTATATTTTATTTGGCTCTTTTTAATATGATGCTACATGCAGGTTGCCAGGTGGTGTGGAGGTGTACAGGTGTGCATAATTCATGGGTTTTGTCTCTCTTATTTTTCTCTGTGGAGGAGGAAGAGGTGGATGGAGTCGTGTAGCCCACAGAAAGTCCAGAAAGCACACATGCATTGACTCCTGCAATAGTCCAAAATCTTTAAAAGAGCAACATAGATTAATATGTGCATGCTTATTTGTGTTTGAGTGACTCAGGAAGCATTCAAACACATTGGATGGCTCAGACCTCTCAATTATACATTCAACCGTCAGCGCTAATTAAAAAAAGCCCACGTCCCCTTTGTTGCACTTATCTTGTTCCTTCAGAATTACATGGCCTATTTTGTGAAGAATGACCTCAATATTTCATTCAAAAAGGTGAATGTGGACTAATTGGGTGTATTTATAAAAGGCTATGACCCTTTAATGCACTCTGAGACCGTGCACAGTTCTCTTTATTTCATCCTTTCTTCATATGTCTATATTATCATATGCACACACACTCGAAAAAGGCTCAAACTGCTATCCCACACCAGTCATACAAACCAGCTAATCTCCACTCTATTACTGCAAATGGTTCTTATGAGCAATGGACGCAGCTGTGTACATTTACACACAAAGAGTTTGTTTTAAAGTATCATTAAAAATTCTACACGGGGTTAGAATAATTAGAAATAGCAAATAAATATTTTTAAAATAACACATTTTTAAAAAGCGTTATAATTACACGTTGTCATGAATAATATGCAATATTATGACATGACTTTATTTATAAAACATAAAGTCATATGTCATATGACCAACTAGTCAACAATTACAGTGATTTAAGTTTAATGAACTTTAAGTACTAAAAATATAATGGTAATGGTAAAAGTAACGGCAACTTCCCACATGAAAAAATATTATAGTAATTTATAGTAAATACTATAGTGTTTTTGAACCATATAGTAAAGTACTTGATTGTTGTGGTAATTCTATAGTTGCTGATGTAATATAACAACAATAGTAATATAAACTAATTACTTTACCCAATACTGTACTAAGTTTTCTACAACTATAGGGTATATTATACTACAATACACTACAGTTTACAGTAGTAAAAACTAAAGTATAGGCTACTACAGTATTTATTACAGTTTATCAGTTCACTGGTTAAGCTAATACTAGTGGGGGAAAACGCCCCCCTACTGTTTTTCCCAAAATAATCACAAGATAAATTCAAGATAAATTTTTATTGTAACTATGGACTACGTTGACAAGAGTGATGTAGAAGTTTTCACCATGAAGCTTACACTGGTGACGTACCGGAGAGAAAATGGATTTCACAGTAAATTATCTCATTTTCAGCAGTAAGAAAAAAAGTGAATTATAATTTTGTAATTCATAATTATTGATTACATTCTTTTTTTAATTTTAAGCTAAAACTGCATGTACTCTGATTTTGCTGTAAATGTTTAAAGCAAATTGCTTTGTCAGACTGGGGGGCATTTTACCCACCCATGGGGGCGTTTTGCCCCATAGGTGGGGTAAAACGCCCCCTTGGCACAAATCTAATTTTTGTTGAGGGGGGGGCATGCATTAACAAAGTGTTGTAAATACAATAATATATACAGTATAATACACTTTACTATAGTATGGTTCAAAAACACTATAGTATTTACTATAAATTACAATAGTACTTTTTCATGTTGAGGTTTAGTAAGCGAGTCAAATGTTGATTAACCGAATAAGTTAAATCCAGCGCATTCTGTTTTACGCTAAATTTACTATTTTACGCAAGCAGCCTCAAACAAATCAGTGCGTGAGCTGTTCGAACGATAGACTGAATCATTGCTAATCCATTTCAAATAATAACCGACTCAAAAGAGTTCATTCATTCGCGAATCGGGAATCGTTAATCCTGATTCTAAACAGAAAATAAGCAAAAATGCTGAAAACATGATTAGATAAAATATTGCCAGTATTATGGGAGTCACCTTCACCAGATCTGGTCATTAAATGGGGTTTGCATTACCAGTTTTGCTTGGTAAATGACATAAAATCATAAATAAATAAACCTCCCTCTCAAAAGGGGGAAAAAAGTAATGGAGGTTTACTTTTCTTACAAGAAACATGTAGGGGGATCTATAAAGTAATCATTTTGCTGATTTTTTCCCCCTTTTGAGGTTGCATTATATGCAATATCAGCCTAACTGATGTGTTAAATATTTGGTATGGAGAACCATTATCAAAAATGGCAGATTCTTGTATTTCAGTTCCTATACTTCATTGGGGTCATGCACCAGCCGAGCAACTGCCATTGAAATGAATGAGAATAGCTTTCTCCAGGTATTATAGACCTCCTTGATGTAGGTAGTAGACAGCTCAGGGAGCTCATAACTTCTCTCTCTCTCTTTCTCTTTTCATGCTTGCAGAAGGTTGTGTGGGAGGCAGCCTGCCTTGTATTTACCCAGTCAGGGAGCTACCTACGCAAGAACCTTGGAGAGAAAATGCTACACTTCGCTAAGGTTCAATTTTCGGGGCTGATCAAAAAGGGAGCGGGATTGAGCCGCTTCACCTACTTTGACTTCTCTGATTACTGTTCGCCACCATGTTTTTAAAGTATACTGAGAGATTTATGCTTTCTAATATAGAGGTTTTATTTATAATGCTTGATAAAAAGTATTTATTTTCAGGCATAAAAATGAGAAATGATTATAACTGAAGCATCTCATCCACAGCACTAAAGCTTGACCATCATGAAAATATGCCAAAAAAAAAAAAAAAATAATAATGAATGGCCTTATGTTTTTCTTCATAGGAACACTCAACACATCAATAATATCCACAGAACATTCACATCCTTAGGCTAGGGTCAGAACCTTTTTTTGTGCACTTTGCACATGCTGTGTACAAAAAAAATAGGCTTTTTTGTATATGAGTTTATTTTTGGCACATGGGGACAAAAAAGTAATTAAGTAGGCTAATACAGCAATGCAGTGTCTTTGTTATAAACAGAATGCCTTTCAAAAATTTTCATCACTATTCAACACACTTGTGCACTGGAATTAAAACCTTGTATATATATCCAATAAACAAACCGATTAATTAACTATGTATATGAAAACACTTGAAAATGCATGTCAACATGTCAATGGAGGTGGTGAGCGCAAAGTCAACGGGGATTTTATACTTCGCCTTTGACCCGTCTGTGCTGCCGTAGTTCGGAGTCCGGAAGCATCATGGACATCGGGTAGCTAAAAACTCGTTGTCATAAACAAATGTAAGAATAATTCAGTTTACATATGTTATTTTTAAACGAAGATGAATTGAATTAAAAAAAGTCAGTCGTTAATACTCCCATTTCTAAGTGTTATCGCGATATTGTAATGCGTATTGTAGTGTTTACAGTGATAAAGATGAGAGTGTCTGGTCTGTGCTGTTTATGTGGCAGTTTCACATCTGACTTGTGTTAATCCTGAACTTTGGCACTCGTATTGTATTCAACATAACTGTTATGTATATTTATGTATATATCGTCGTCAAAAAAATCGTACGACCGTTTTAATTTTCCAAAACCATCAAATGCTTAAAACAACTGATCTCCTCTCTCTTTATGTATGAATATGAAGCTGAGACCGGGGTTAGTTGTCACACCTTTTTCACTCCAGTTAGTGAATATATATATATATATATATATATATATATATATATATATATACATACTGCATGCATGAATCAATATATCAGTTATATGAATGTGTTTTTGATATTTTTGTAATTGCATCACTGACTTTAGTACTAACACCTCTTTATTCTATTATTGATTTTAGTGGAATGCATCAACATTATCTTTCCTAGTCTTGGAGGAGTGAGGCTTAATCCTCTGTGATTATACTCAAAAATGTCAGGCCAAGAGGAATCAGACAAGGGTGTGGACATGTGGTCCTCCCTCCGCTGTCTGGGGTATCTCTCCAGCTTCAGTTTGCTGGTCGCCGTGTGCTTGGGAATGTACGTACGATGGGAACAGACTGCAGAGCCCATGATTCTGGTCATCTTCATCCTGGGTTTGTTCGTATCGGCCATAGCCTGTATCCTCTACTACTACTTTTCAATGGAGTCGGCCAGTTTAAGTCTCTTCCACCTGTGGTTCGGCTTCCTGCAGGGTCTCCTGTGTTTCCTGAACAGCCCGTCTCTGGAGAACGACATAAAGGAGCAGGTTACAAACTACCTGTTGCTCACTAGCGTGGCTGTTCGGATGCTGTGGGCCCTAACTGAACGTCTGTGCGGTAGCCCTAAGTATAAACCAGTCGTTCTCACCTCATCTGAGCTTCTAGAGCTCCTGGGATTTGGCGTTGCAAGCATCAGCTTGGTTTTCCACAAATCGCTGGCCATGATTGCTCTGACGTTATCGTTAACGGCCCTCATCGTGGACCTTCGCATGAAGTCACCCTTGGCTCTCCCTAATCTAGCCTGCTTTGCTGTGATCACCGCCGTTACCTTCTTCCAGTCCTTGGAGATCCAAGCGAACCCCTTCGCGCTCAGCTGCTACCTGGGCCGGCTTATCTGCGAGCCTCTTCTGGACGTGTACTTCAGCAGCTTGTCGGCGACAGAACGCTGGAAGCAGTTTCTCTCAGCCGGTCGTCTGTGGAGGAGATTTCTCTGTTCCCGCTGGCATGCGTCGAGCTGGCATTCTTTGTGCTCTGTGCCTTGAAGCTGGGTAACCTGAAAATTTGGTACCTGGTCATCCCTGGCTTCTGTGTCTTTGGCCTTTTGTGGATCCTGTGTCACATGGTGTTCCTCGTCACGCTATGGTGCTTCCACACCAAGCTAAGTGATTGTCAGAAGACGTGGGCGGCCCAGCGCTCGCAAACGCTCAATTTGGACAGGATCATGGCCTCCAGGGGCATGCGTCATTTCTGTCTCATCTCTGAACGGCTGGTGCTCTTCTGCCTGATGTCCACCATCATACTAGGGGCCGTCTCATGGCAGGTAAAGCATGTTGAATAATGCTTTTAGGATCATTCTGAATTTATCTAGATCTCATGAATCCTGTTTGAAAATATTTTGTCATTAACATCAAACTTCATTGAATAATGTAGATGCATTGCCATCCTATCAGTAGGGCTGCAAAAAACGATTATTATGACAATTGATTAATTTAACGATTATTAGAACGATTAATCGACTAATTGCCGATTATTTCACTGGTTAATCAATAGGATTTGATTGATTATTCAGCTCTTGCAATTAGTTAAAATACTGTTATATATATTCTAACAAATAAATACAAGGTAGACTAATCACTTCAACTTTTGGAAATCATATTATATAATTACAATTATTATACAATTAATTTATACAAATAAACATATTTGGCACACAAAATGAGATGACACAGAGAAACCTTCTTATTTACCATTTAATTACTATATGAAAAAGTAACTGAATGACACATCATTCTGCCTAACGTCTCCTTTTGCAAGTATATAATATGGATAAGAAACAAAATAAAGGTAAGTGATAAGATGTGTTATTTTTGGATAAACAATTTTTTTCACAATATACACTACCAGTCAAACATTTTTGAACAGTAACATTTTTGTTTTTTTTGTAAAGAAGTCTCTTCTGCTCATCAAGCCTGCATGTATTTGATCTAAAGTACAGCAAAAACAGTAAAATTTTGAAAGATTTTTACTATTTCAAATAACCGTTTTTTATATTTATATTATATTTTGAAATGTAATTTATTCCTGTGATTTCAAAGCTGTATTTTTAGCATGATTACTCCAGTCACATGATCTTTCAGAAATCATTCTAATATTATGATTTACTGCTCAAAAAACATTTATTATTATTATGATTATTATTATTATTATTATTATGTTAAAAACAGCTGAATAGGATTTTTTCAGGTTTCTTTGATGAATAGAAAGTTCAGAAGAACAGCATTTATCTGAAATAGAAATATTTTGTAACATTATAAATTTCTTTGTCAATTTAAAGCATCCTTGCTAAATAAAAGTATTCATTATCCACAAAAAAATAAAAAATTATAATGACTCCAAGCTTTTGAATTGTATAGTGTATAATGTTACAAAAGCTTTTTATTTCAGATAAATGCTGATCTCTGGATCTTTCTATTCACCAAATAATCCTGAAAAAATGTACTCAGCTGTTTTAAATAATAATAATAATAATAAATGTTTCTTGAGCAGCAAATCAGCATATTAGAATGATTTCTATAGGATCATGTGACACTGAAGACTGTAGTAATGATGCTGGAAATTCAGCTTTGATCACAAGAATAAATTACATTTTAAAATATATTCAAATAGAAAGCAGTTATTTTAAATCTTAAAAATATTTCACAATATTACTGCTTTTGCTGTATTTTGGATCAAATAAATGCAGGCTTGGTGACCAGAAGAGACTAATTAAAAAAAAAAACAAAAAAAACATTAAAAATCTTAACGTTACCGTTCAAAAACTTTTGACTGGTAGAGTAATCTCTCTTAAAATACCTTACTGGGTTATGATAATCAAAACAGTCCTGAGCTAGATTAAGCATTGATCTCTGCAAACCAATCAGTTTAATGAAATATTTAATAATAATGTTTAATACCGTAAAGCTGCTTGATTTAAGGTATTGCATACAATACTATAGATGTGACGTGAATGCTTTACTGAGCTAGTGCAAACATCCACATCGGTGTAATAAGATGCATTTTTAACTGCTGCTCTCACACCGCTGTGATTGTTTTGTGTGTTTATTTCGTTATTGAGAGGAAAGCGTGCATCATTTACATATCCAAACGCCGCTCGGCTCAGTGCGTTTGCTCTGAAGCAGGGTTGTGTCTCTTCTTCTCTTGAATTGCATTGAATTCTTGCTCTGTGAATTTCTTTGGTGGAACACAAAAGATATTTCTAAAAAATGTTTTTTTTTTTTTAATCTATTTTATTTTTATTTTTTATATTTTGTCCATATGATTGAGGACAAAACATTGGACCCCAGACTTTTTTATTGTATGGAAAAGCAATTAAAACATTCTTCAAAATATCTTCTTTCTTCTGTGTTCCAGTAACTGTTTCAGGAAAACAAATAAAGATATTTTGAAGAATGTTTCAACTGGTTTTACCCATACAATAAAAGTAAATGTATCCAAAACTGTTTGGTTAACGTTCTTCAAAATACCTTCTTTTGTGTTCTGCAGAAGAAAGTTACTTAGAATGACATTAGGGTGAGTAAATGATAACATAAAAGACTCATATTTTTGTTACTATATTAAAAATAATATATGCCATAATGTCTTATCTACACCAATAATGCATAATGTTACATGGGGACAACTCAATAAACCAGCCATCAGGCCTTGGGCACAAGTGCCTAATCAAACCTTTGTAGAGAAAATCCACTTGAGATTTAAGACCCTATCATACACCCGGCGCAAGGCGTGGCGCAAGTGTTTTTGCTAATTTCAGCCCGACGCAGTTCTCATTTTCCCATCCTGTGCCGCGTTATTTAAATAGCAAATGTATTTGCCATGGGTGTGCTGGTCTAAAAAAAGAGGTGTGTTCAGGCGCATTGTTGGTGCGTTGCTATTTTGAGGAACAGAAAATAGACTGCGCCATAGACCAACTCAAACCTGGGGCCCGTTCTTCGTACGTCGCTTTTTACATCTGAGATCATTTGAAAGATTCCAGATCTTCTAATCCTGATAACTAATCTCTGGCTAATTTGGTTCTTCAGACGAATTTGCATATTAGATTAAAATATCTGGATTAAGTTGTCTAAGATTACTGCGCATTCTCGTGTTCCCACCGAAAAAGGCAGATGTGTCAATACTCGAAACCACGATCAGCAATGCAACGATTGGCTGGCAGCAAGACAGCAACGTAATGACACCATATCATTAAAAAAAGACACCTGACAAAAAACTTGACAAATTTCTGGACTTTTATAAGAACCAAGTGAAAAAAACGACATAAATGTTATAATAGATAAATGAAATGTGTACTGTTTTTAATTTATTTGTAATTTTTTTTACATAATTCCCAATTATTTATATTCATGATTTCTAGTATTTGTACAGGCTTTACATTTTTATTTCAATGTTGTAATTAGCAATTCATTTAATTTTATCTTTGAAGCAGATTTTTTTATGTGACAGTATTAAAGTTTCTTAGAGATCAAGTTATCTGCATCTCCTGCGCTCCATCATGCCACTCCCATAATAGCTGTCACCAATCAAATTAATGCACGATTCAGATTAACTGCATAGCATGTGTGAAAGGTTCCAATACAATAAAATAATTATTTCATCACCAATAATTCTTTCAGTGAGTAAAACTGGCTGTGTCTATAGTATTATAGACTACACAACATTGTTATATTATTTTCAAATTAATTTTAAAATTATTATTATTTTAAATTATTGTCCCTGGACCAGTAGGGTACTCTTGTAATAAAGTATAGCGGTGGCTGCGACATATTTTAAGTATCAATTCTGCTTAAAAAGATATAATCTAATCCTGTTTACATTAAATAAACCTGCTCCCGAGCATGTTTAAATTTACGGACCTGTTGCAATGACAGCAACTCTGGGATGAGCTTCGAAGAACCAAATAATCAAAGATCAAGTGAAATCGTCAACAATCAAATCCAGCTAACTGAGTTAGTGACGTACGGACCCCTGGTCTAAAGTCTAAAGTCAATGGCGCAATATTTTTTTATTTACAGAGCACGTTAGTAGAAAATTCGCCTCTGGGCGGGTCCACAACACGCGTTCACTTTGCTTATTACACACAGGGACACACGCAGCAGCACACAAACATGCCAAATATTAAAAATTAAAGGATTACAGTGTAAAAGAATATTATTGTGTAGGCTACATATATGTAAAAATGTCATACATGTCATAATGGATAGTCATTGTGTGTTTCACAATTAGCCTACCTATTTGCTCGCGCATGAATAATTTAAATTCCGCCGTTTAAATAGCGAATCCGCATGGCGCGAGCGCAACTCGCTCTTAAAGGGAATGAGAGATGAGACCAGAGATTGTCTTACTATAGGGAGATGAGAGGGTCTGTATTACTTACTATTGGAGAAAGCATAACGGTCAACTTGGATCACGTGAGCGTTAATAACCAATCACATTACAACCTTGACGTTATTGAATTTCAGTCAGAGTTGTGCGACACTCAATCGCCTTTTACGGATCCCATAGGAATGAATGGGAAATGCCATAAGCTGAATCCCACCTGTCGCAAAAAGTCAGTGACTTCTCTTATAAAATGGCATTTTTTTTTCGTGGTATACTCAAAAAATAGTTAAATCCAAAAGTACTGTTTAGTGTAAAACATGTTGTAGATTAGCAGATAGGCTGTCGATTCATTAAATGATGAGCTGTTTCCTCTAAAAAGCTGTTTATTCAGCGTAGTGAAGCATCTCCTCCATTGACATCCATTAAAAAAAAAACGGCCTCTGGTCTCCTTTCCCACGTACTGCAGACCGGAAGCGTTAGCTTTAGCCGTTATGCTTCTTCGGCTAATGGTTGCAGGCTTGCCTTCTAGTGGCTTTGATGAGACTCTGATTGGTTTATTGCACGTCACGCCCAAAAACCTCGTCCAAAAACCACGTCAACGCCTCTCGTTTACTTTGAATGGAGTGACGTCAAGCATTTCCGAACAGAATTGTGGGTCCGTCGCGTCGCTTCACTGGCGTTGCTCGTGGCAGAAGTTGAAAACTTTTCAACTTTTCAAGCACCAACGCAGGCGTCAGCCAATCAGATCGCCTTATGCAAATACCCTAGCGCAGACACTAGCCAATCCTGTTCATGCAACACCAGAAAATCAATGTGATTAGTTGTTGTCACTATGACGCTCACGTCAGCATCAAGCTTCAGACACGCCCTTCGTCAAGCGTTGATGCCGATGCCCCGTGTGAATGGGGCGTGAATAGGGACAACCCGTTTAGACCATGCGCCCCGACGCACTGACTGTTTTCCTGTAGTTAAACTAGCAAAAGTGGATTCGGACACGCCCTGAGTGCACTTGCGCCGTGCGCTTTAGACCATGCGCTTAGATCGTTAAAATAGGGCCCTTAATGTTAAGATATGAATGCTGCAATGAGTCATTAGAAGCACTTTCTACTTTGCTAATGTTATCCAGCGTGTAAAGCAAATGCAATGTTTCATTTTTTATATAATAAATGTGATTTTGCCTATGAAAACAGTATGCTGGTGAGTCAGAGGTATATTCAGGCTGTAGTAGGCTACTCTTGGTTAAAATGAACCGACCTGAGAACAAAAGGACTACTAGCATACTACTCACTGAAGACTGCACAGTGTGCTCTATTTTTAAAGCAAATTGTATGTGAAACATTATGTAGCATGCAACAGAAAAATGTAGAATTTAAATTTAGATTCACGTGGCGTCATCACATTGTGTGTTTTAATTTAGCATGTGGCATCTGATAAACTGATCAAATAATGAGTCATGAAACAGATCTAGAACACTTAAAATTATCAATGTTGAAATTAATCTAAATAGCTAGAGTAGTAAGCTAGTACACTGTTGCCAGCATAGCCTCTTTAATTGTGGTTTTGTGATCATGTGCATACATCAAGATGTGTATAATGTCAGTCTTTTTAAACTCTGCCTTAAAGTTAGAGTGTGTTTGTTTGGATGTACCTTTAAATCCACTTCAGAGTTGTTGATCACCAAGGGTTCCTCTCCACAGGTTACTAATGGACTCTTCATGAGTGTGTTTTTAGTGGTACTGCCACTGGAGTCTCTGGCTCATGGACTCTTCCGTGAACTGGGAAACTGCTTGGGAGGCACCTGCGTTGGGTATGCGGTGGTAATTCCCACTTGCTACAGCAGGTAACACGTATACACATACACGTATACACAACAGGGATACGGCATGCAAAGGCATTTTCTGACTTACATGTTCAAGTACATTGATAAAAATAAATACCATGCAGAAAGCTTCTTGATGTTTTATATAACAAACATTGATAACTGAGAAACTGTTTTTCTTATGAATCATATTTCTTAGAATCAGTTCACATGCATTTACATTAGTGCTGTCAAACAATTAATCGCAACCAAAATATATATGCGTGTGTACTGTGTATATGTATTATGTATATATAAATACACACACATGCATGTATATATTTCAGAAAAATATGTTTATATATTAAATATATTTATATATAATATAAATTATATAAATATAAATATATACATGTAAATAGATGTAAATATTTTCAAAATATATACTGTGTGTGTATTTATATATACATAATAAATATACACAGCACACACACACACATTATGTAAACAAAAACTTTTATTTTGGATGCGATTAATCGTTTGACAGCACTAATTTACATGTATTTATCTAGCTGAAGCTTATAGTGACTTGCAACTGAGAAGTACTTGTAATTTATCATAGAGTAGCCTAATAATATTAGCAATTCAAGACTGAACTTCCATAGCAATTCAGTTTCAGAGAAAATAAATTCAAAGGAAACTTTTTTATTAATATTATCTGAAATGCTATTATTTATGCTTGTGGATTAATTGTTTCTTCTGTTTGTGTCAATCCATATAAGCTAAATAGCTGTACCCACTGCAAAAGTATATTTATATATTAAATATTAGGTCTTAAGTGGGCCATGGTCTGCACTTGCATAGCATTTTTCTTAATGTCCACTTACAATGCTTATCATATTTTGTTGCACTAAAAACAGTTTTACATGACTTCTTTCCATCTTTTCTCTGACCCTTATAATTAAATAGTTTTTCCTATTTTACCTTTAAGACTTTGACAGTATATGCAAATGACTTTTTATTTTTATTGGCCTTTATTTACCAGTATAGTTCACATTGTTGTTCTTCAGGTCAGGTCAAGTTGCTGAATACTGAATAGCTTTTGATATTTGAATCTGGCTGTGGTTGTGATTTCACTATGATGAAGATAAAGTATTTTAAAACAGCTTGTTTTGTTTGTGTATCTAAATCAGGAAGATGATTAATAATCATGATTACACTATCAAGGGAAATAATCTGCTGCCCCACTCTTGCTCATCTTGAATGTGCATCTTGATCAGTCCTTTAGAAAAAGAAGGGTGGAAAACCACCCCGGATTGAATCTTATGAACACGTTAGCGTTAAATAAGCTCATAGCCTTTAATAAACTTGGTCTATTGCTGGTCCCGCTGGGGGAAGCATGTGCCATGCATACTGAGAGAGTGAGGGTGGGGTACAGGGCAGGCCTTCAGTCAGGTCGCTGATTATGATGTCGATTAGGATGCAGCTCCACAGCCTCTTCACGCTCAGTATTCCAGCACTCTTGGTGAAAAGGCTCAGTGTGGAGCGGGCGCATGAGGGGAATGTAGCAAGGTGTAATCTTCCATTTGATGGGTGCAGATCATGTTTTTACCATGACGAGGGCCTCTTTGGAAGATGAGAAGGGAGGGATGAGGGAGAAATGCTCAGGTCGACAGGCTCGCCTTCAGCAGCAAGAGCTCGTTTTCATTCTCAGCAGATGCTGTGGTACTGTTTCCTCTCACATTTAAAAGGAAAGAGCTCTGGCCATCATCCAAATTTTCAGATGGTTCACCCAGAAAGTATTTTAATAGTTTATATAAACTGTAAACAATTTATTAGCCCTTTTAGTTAAAATCTTGTTTATCTGTTCTGATAAATGCCTTGAGGCTAGTAAACTACTTGTGAAATGTCATTTCAGCTAAAATTTTGCCTTTGGTCATGATATTATTTTTAAAATGTTGTGTTTGGGAACGAGAGGCGTTAAACCAGGGATGGGTTGAGCAGAAAAAAATAGGATCAAACAGGAAAGCTATGAGATTGAGAGAGAAGGAAAGAGTCCTGACAAACGAGCTCAGAGAAGCGGTCATTTCCGCTTGAATAGCTCAGCACCTGCCTGGGTAGTTTTCATAGGTCACTGTGCCTTAGACTTGCCATTTCAGTCTTCAGCAAGCATGGGAAATAATCTTTCAACATTGCCACCACAAAAAGTTGGTCTTGGTTTTATAATCTCAATCTTTGGGAACCAAGGGGTATGGGGAGGATCATAATGGTCTTGGTTGTTAATTGTCGACTGTTCTTGGTGATATTTACAGCGGATGCTTTGCTGTGCTCTTTTAGAAAGGCAGAACAGGTTAGGTTGACCCTGTGAGAAGCTGCTGAATTACTTGCTTGGATTTTTCAAAAAAGTATTAACTTCATCCTTACTATGGCCTTTCTCCTTTTCTTTGTACCTTTTTCTGCATCTTACATTTTCTAAGCCTTTTTGAACTCACTCTCCATTGTGCTTATCCCTCTTCTTTTTTTGTACATGGGTCAGTGTACACTCATAAGGTCAAGGTGACCCAGTTAGCAATTCAGAAGCATCAGCCTCTCTTTCACATTTCGCCCATCATTTTATCCTCTTTTTCTCAATGGGATGCAGTGCGGATGGACAGCCGTTGCTGTTGCCTCCGGGGCAAGCCCAGGAATTGCACTCTACAGCTACTTTGAACGCTGTGCAGCGTCTCTTCTCCCACCACCTCATCCAGACCTTTGGATGTGACTACTCCACCAGTCTAAGCCTGGACACCCTGCAGGCCAAACTGCGCTCCTTTCTGGAGCTCTGCACCGCAGAAGGCCCGCAACATGACACCTACATCCTCTACTACAGTGGCCACACACTTCCCAGTGGTGACTGGACTCTGGCAGGTAAGAGCTGGATAGCAGGTACAATCTGTAGGGCAGAAAATATCTAAATTAACTGAGAGTTAAGGTTATGAATTGTACAGCGTGTATAGGTGAAAATGTATGGATGAAGACCCAAACTCAATTTATTTCTGTATGTCATGCACCAATCGGGAGTTATTCATATCGGTTCTTAAATGCTAAAATCAATATTGCTTTTTCAGGTCTTTGTAAAAGAGATCAAGGCACGAATGCTTTTATTTTGGCTGGGCTTCAGCAATTTATCGTTCTGAAAGCTTTTCGAACTGTAAAGATATATCTTGGCTCCATTGCTCCACCATGCTTTATCTTCCTGCCTGTGTGTGCATCCTGTAACTCAGAGAGGTATTAATCCTTATGAGCGATATGGGATGTCACAGCCTCTGTCATACTGTTTGATCAGACCAGGGTGGGTGAGAAACAGCCAGGAATCCTCATTCAGTTTTTGAATGAGGTACTTGCAGAGCGTTATTCGCAGTCTTTCCCGCAGCACGGCAAACTGTCAGAATTCTTACACCTTTTCCGTGTTGCTCGCACCGTCTCTCTCTACGTTTCCCCTGCAGCAACAGCCCGTCACGTCTTGTCAGCACTTTCTGTATTTGTGAATGGGAATTTCTCGAATTCAAGCTGGTGCAATGATGATTGAATAGTCGCGTTGTTGGAACTAGTCTAGAGTTGGCAACCCCTTGGTAGTAAATGACCAAAGGCCAGATTTACTAACAGCTTGCGTCAACGCAAACCGTCTTTTGGCGTTAAAGTAGTACCGTCAGGATTTACTAAAGACGTGCAGTGAAGAATTAGTGCTGAAAAGGCGTGAACAGAGTTATATTTGTGCTTGATCTTATTGAATATACATTTGTAGGAGTTTCCCTTTCAGACGCAAAATTTATGGGAGGAGAGTATTCAAATGAATCATGCAACGCAATCTACTAACGTTTGCGCTTGTCAAATTACTGGTATTTGCGCCATTATTTAATGCTCCAAAAAAGCATGTCTTAAACTATTTCGCCCTTGAAATGGCTGCATTTGTTGTTGCTAGAAGGAGGCACCGCAGAGAGCACGTGGTAGAAGGGAGAGGATTTTTCCCACACATATTCATTTATTTGGAATGCCAGAAGAACACATTATTTGAATCCGAACATACCCTTGGCAGATTGTGTTGGTCATTATGGAAATGAGATGTTGGGTCTAAGGTCTGGTACAGCATATTCTGGCCACTTGGACAAGAAAATAAGCACCCTTCCTTTCCATTGATTGACAACCTTTCTTGTCCACAGGTGGCGATTGCTTGCGTCTGCAGCAGATCCTTGATATGTGGAAGGAACGGAACGCCGGCTTCTCCTCCCGCCTCATCCTGGTCCTGGACACTGAGAATTCTGCGCCGTGGGTGAAGGCGGTGCGAAAGGTGGAAAAGATGTATGTGGCAGTACAAGGAGCCAAGATGAGCCCTGTCCAGGATGCCGAAGCCCAGGAAGCCCCTTGTTTGGGAGACTTCACCGCTGAGTGGGTGAAATACAACTGCGATCCTGACAGTGGCGTGCAGTGGTCAGAGAGGGGTCGGATCATCTCCGCTATATATGGCGTGTCCAAACCCTGGAGTGACTATGCTCTCCACCTGCCCACCGGAAGCGATGTGGCCAAGCACTGGAAAACACACTTCCCCAAGGCCACGTACCCACTGGTGGCTGTGGCGAACTGGTGCTGTGGGCTCAACCTCCTGTGGCTGTGTAGTGTGTGTTTGCGCTGCGTCAGAAGACTGAAACTTTCTTGGTTCCCTCCCAGCATACTAGACACGGGGCAAGGGATTAAACTAGTCCGATCATAGGTGACCAGTTGGTTTGCTTTTACACAATGTACATATATCACCATATATCTTTTCTATGCAATTTGTGGGATATCCTTTATTGACTGTTCAGTTGCCTTTAACAAATTACTTTAATCAGTTATGGATGGGAAACGTGGATCGCTCAGTCTTGCTTCTAAAGATCTACATTCCTCCAGAGTTTTGAGTCGCACTTAGTTTTTAAATCAACCCCAAAAGACTTTGATTAGAAGATTCAGGAATATTAAGAAATATTAAGACTTAACCTTGCAGGTAGGTTGATCTTAAGGAACAGGATTGAGCCCCATTGTCATATGACAGTTTCTTCTGTTTATCTATGCCATATATACACAATATAGCCACTGTCTTATCTCATATACAGTATTGAGACTGTCAGCGCCAAGTGCCTTGTGTTAATTTATTAAGTTTTAAGTGGGTTTTCTTGGGATTTGGGTTAAATGTGTATTGCAGTGTATTCAGTCTCAGGCAAAGTCAAGCAAGAAATCTAATTGTACCTTTAAAAGGTTATTACTTTATATTTTTATTTTTTATTTTTTTGACAAGCAGTAGAGTAGGTCTGGTTTAGTTGTTTTTCCAAGACCTCTACAAAAGCCAATGTTTAAACCATATCGTGCCATATTTTATTTTGTATTTGGTTTTTGTGTTGAAGAGTTGACTTCATTAATTCTTTTTCAGCAGACCAGTGTCCTTTAATAAAGACTGTTTAAAATAAATAATTTGGTAAGCAGGTGTTCTAGCTTGTGCAAATATCTCTTTTTAGTGATGATTAGTTAGAATAGCTTGTTCTGGCACTACTTTGTCTCATTGTCAAAATCATTACAGTGCAATGAAACGTTCACTTCCAAAAAACTCCCACAATGCACAGTAAAAACACTAACCTTGTACTGAAAACCTTTTCTGTCTCTTTCAAGCCAAAAAATGGAGGTTGACTGCATATAGCACTGCACTTTTTGAAAGTAAATGAAACATCAGAATGACTACTTCAATTACATTACAGTTGTTGAAATACCAGTGATGTTTTAATGCACACAATTGAGTCATCAGTATCCCAATGCATACAGGCTCTAGTCCCTTTCCCATGCAAATTCATGCTCACAATATCCTGATTCAGGACATAGGGAACAAGGGAGAGTAATGAGATGCAGCACCTGACTCTGTTTTATATATAGCTATAATGCACATATATAACATTTCAGTTATGTGAAAACAGGGCATGTGATGTCATGGAAACAGTGATTCTGTCAGTTTGTTCATTCTTGTCCTTTAGAGAGCACGACCTGCGTTTCACTGCAACTGAACACATCTCCCAGGCAACATTTTAAGAGTCACTTTCATGCATTTTATTAGTTCAGCACAGCAGGTGGGTGAACTACGGCTACCTTGAGGCTGTTCTTTCAAAGTGAGGGGGAAAACCTTTCCTTGCTTGTCTCTTAAAGGTATGGAGAACATTTATGTCAGTTTTATTACCTACCCTCCAGAACCCAGTTCCTACTACTTGTTGACATTTCTCTGTTGTTAGCAGAAACGGAGTGTAGCATCTTTGCTAAGGTCAGTGATTCATGTACATACGGCAGAGCTGTTTTTGCAGTGATTAGATTAAAGCTAGCTTCATCCTCTAAACTGAATTAGCAGTGCTCTGCTTCACCTATAGAGAACTGCTGAGTCAGATCATGATGAACATACACATGCACACTCATCTGGACCTTGTGTGTCATTCCAAATCCAGATACATCAGCTGTGAGTTAGTCATATTATGAAAGTGCACAATTGGGTCAGAATCATAACATGGAAACACACAGGGTGCTTTGCACTCAACAGACAATTAATTTAAAGATAGTCAATGCATGTTTTAAGACTGATTCCTCTTGAGCGTGTAAAAGTCATGGCTTTTACCAGAGACAAATCAGTTAACATACACTATATTGCCAAAAGTATTAGCTCATCTGCCTTTAGACGCATATGAACTTAAGTGACATCCCATTCTTAATCCTAATTAATAGGTTTAATATGACGTCGGCCCACCCTTTGCAGCTATAACAGCTTCAACTCTTCTGGGAAGGCTTTCCACAAGGTTTAGGAGTGTGTTTATGGGAATTTTTGACCATTCTTCCAGAAGCGCATTTGTGAGGTCAGACACTGATGTTGGACGAGAAGGCCTGGCTCGCAGTCTTCACTCTAATTCATCCCAAAGGTGTTCTATCGGGTTGAGGTCAGGACTCTGTGCAGGCCAGTCAAGTTCTTCCACACCAAACTCGTTCATCCATGTCTTTATGGACCTTGCTTTGTGCACTGGTGCGCAGTCATGTTAGAACAGGAAGGGGCCATCCCCAAACTGTTCCCACAAAGTTGGGAGCATGGAATTGTCCAAAATGAGAGTTCCTTTCACTGGAACTAAGGGGCCAACCCCATCTCCTGAAAAACAACCCCACACCATAATCCCCACTCCACCAAACTTCACAGTTGGCACAATGCAGTCAGACAAGTACCTTTCTCCTGGCAACCTCCAAACCCAGACTCGTTCATCAGATTGCCAGATGGAGAAGCGTGATTTGTCACTGCAGAGAACGCGCCTCCACTGCTCTAGAGTCCTGTGGAGGCGTGCTTTACACCACTGCATCCGACGCTTTGCATTGCACTTGGTGATGTATGGCTTGGATGCAGCTGCTCGGCCATGGAAACCTATTCCATGAATCTCTCTACGCACTGTTCTTGAGCTAATCTGAAGGCCACATGAACTTTGGAGGTCTGTAGCAATTGACTGCAGAAAGTTGGCGACCTCTGCGCACTATGCGCCTCAGCATCTGCTGACCCCGCTGTCATTTTACGTGGCCTACCACTTCGTGGCTGAGTTGCTGTTATTCCTAATCGCTTCCACTTTGTTATAATACCACTGACAGTTGACTGTGGAATATTTAGTAGTGAGGAAATTTCATGACTGGACTTGTTACATAGGTGGCATCCTATCACAGTACCACGCTGGAATTCACTGAGCTCCTGAGAGCGGCCCATTCTTTCACAAATGTTTGTAGAAGCAGTCTGCATGCCTAGGTGCTTCATTTTATACACCTGTGGCCATGGAAGTGATTGGAACACCTGAATTCAATTAAGTGGATGGGTGAGCGAATACTTTCACAATATAGTGTATACCGTAACATTTTAGATATATATGTTGCCGGAGATGCCAGTTCAAATCCCATTCAGAGCGAACACTGCGAGTAGAATTGGTGCCGTGACCCGGATGGGAGTGAGGTTTGGGGGGTTGAGAGTAACAGAGGCCAGCTAGTAAGTACTGTGCAAGTAAATCTCACTCCTCCGATCCAAGAGGCACACTAGCGACTGATGCTTGGGGCTGCAGTGTTTAGCTTCCTTGTTTGTGCACCTGCCTCCCATGACAGAAACGCCGATTCAAATCGCGCTCGTGGTGAGTAGAATCAAAGGAGTTGCATTAGGGGCTTTTGCACCGTGTAGTTCTAAGAACTTTGTTCTAGGAGCTAGCCATCTTGGTGGTTCCTAGAGAACCAATTTCTCCCTCAAGTTGTTTTCCTGGTTGCATTCGCACCGGCAGCAGAAACTGAAGCGGCTGACAGCGACGTCTTTATTCGTGGCATTTACGGACATCAACAACCGGTGAATAGAGGATGCCATGATCGTAGCTATTTCTGTTGCGTGTCGTGGGTTTTGTGATAATGGAGATGGAATGTAAACGCCCAATTTACGCAATTGAAAGGGCATGAAAATCTGACTAAATCTCCTATGACAACTTTCAGTGTTACATATCACCAAGGCTGAGAAAAGAACACAGTGCTGCAAATAACACGTAAATGCTATTATTGCTGTTTTCCATGTTCGTGGGGTAAATATTTTAACATGGCTTTTTAAAAATGCTGGGTAGCCAGTGTTTTGTATGCGTTTGGCCAATCAGTGTACACTTACGTCACTGGTAGTTCCTATAGAACTGTTTTAGACCCTACTCTGAAGTAGGTGCTAATTTAGTTCCCCCAAATGGAGTTCCTAGAACTAAAACAGTTCCTAGTTCCTGCGGTGCGAACACGCCAAAAAGTGGGTACTTCTGCTAATAGTTCTAGGAACTATGAAAACGTTCCCCTTGTGTGAAAGCCCCTATTGACATCAAGAAAATAACCGTAACGTTAATTATATTAGCACGCAATAACATTGTTTATTATAAGTGCACTGCAGTTGTCCCATTTGCTGCTTAAAAGTCGGGTTGTTACTGATCATCTGTTATAGTTTTTATTGTTCATCTGCTGGAAAAAAAAAAATGTTTACCCATAGTGTGATCCCCTCTAGTGTATATGGTCTCAAAGCTCATAGATATGGACTGATTTCAATTGTGATTTCAAATTATTTATCTGAACAGCTGCAGGTGAATAGCTTGAATTAAAAGCATTGATGTAGCCAAATAACCTTGGAAGGGTAATTAGCTCACCTGTCATGAGCAAAGCGAGGCAGAGAGACAGAGCGATGGCAGATAGAAACTCACTCAGTGGACTGTGTCTAAAATAGACTCTCCCCACAGATGCTTTGGATTGAATATAGTCATTTAATTCAATGCCAACAGGAGTGTGAGACTGCAAATGAGAGAGACTCTATTGAATCACCTGGTAGCATGTTTTTAATTGAAGTTAAATTGCAATAATGTGCATCTCATAATCTTTTTGTTGTGTGGATTTTAGACAAGGATAAATTTGTGTTTGCAAGATACCGGACTGTGATAATGAATGCTCGAAGGAAATTGCTGGGTTTGCCAAAGTATACAAGGTTTGTGTTATTTAAAATGTTTTTATGTTTAAAGTATATACTGGTTCTTAATAATATCTGTGATACAGTCAGTACAAATTAGTCAACTATTTTTTCATTGTTTAATTTATAGCCAAAAACATACATTTTCTGCTTGTCCATTTCTTGCTGCTCTAATTGTGCAGTACTGTGGTATCATTTGTTTCAGATTTACTTGCACTGTACTGAAGAGAGAAAATGAAGTATGGTTGGTTGCTGTACAGACAATCAGATGGTTTCTAGACTGACAATTCTTGTTCAAAACAAGTGGTGAAGTGGACCAGACATAATGCAAATAGTCAAAACTATCATCCCTACTATAAGAAAGAATTTGAGGACTGTTTCATTTAATGTGTTTTTTTTTTTTTTTTTTTTTTAACCAAGAACCTCCTCTTTATCTTTCTTGGTTTTTCTTAGCTGTTGGGCAATTGGGCAGTGGAACGGAATAGCCTAATTTAGAGGCAGCTGACAGTGACTGTGCCTGAATTTAGTGTGTGTGATTTTGAAACTACATATACATGCACACTGATACACGCTGTTCCCTTCAGAATAGCTCATCCTCTGTGTGATGCAGTAAGGTGCCAGTCCTGAATCTACTGCTAGTGAGCTTAATGATGACTGACCTGGACACTGGAGGTGAAAGCTGCACCACACAATATGACATTATTAGCAGAGTATATAATCTGCATAAGCAGAAGTGCTCTCCCTCTTGGGAAGGGTTAATAACTACCATAAAATCTCAGTTCTGGAACTAGTTGATGTCAGCATAGACCTTAATCGGGGTAGCACCATATTTAGTTTTTGACATGAATGAAAACAAGGCTGTGAGGGATAAAAGTACTGTGTATTCAACGGATTGAACTGTTGTTTAACAATGGGCTGATTGTTAAGCTGACGAACGTCTTCCTAAAGGAACTTTCAGTAGACAAAAACTCGAAAAAATTTTAAATAGTTTTGAAAGTTGTAAAAATGATACAATAGGACCTTTATACAGTGTGTGCCATTGTGAACGCTTTAAGTCTATCTCTCACAGCTTCATTTTCATCTGCATTAAATTTATCATGGCATCTAACCTGTTTAAGGTCTATAAAATAATGACAGCCATTTCTTTCCCATTTAGAGGGAAAACTGGGAGCATATTAAGAAAAACACACTGCAATTGTCCAAAATGGTGTTAAAAATAATGGCTTATAAAATTAAATAATGTCAACAAATATTATTTTATATTAGATGCTTTTATATTAATAAAAATTCAAATATACAACAAACTGAACTTGTCACTGCAAAAATTATTAGTTGACTACATTATTCCAGTTATTACATGGCTACTAAATGATTATTTGAGTTAAGTAATTAACAAATTACTTATAGATTAGCCTAAAGATTATTATTTTATATATATATATATATATATATATATATATATATATATATATATATATATATATATATATATACACACACTATACATACTACATACATACTGTACGTTTTATAGTATAGATTTAGTTCAAAACGTATATTGGTACTTGTTCATGAATCACATGCAGAATAAATTTCAGCAAGGTTGTATAAATGATTTACCTGGAAGTTTGTGTAAATCTATGGTTGATTCAAAACATGTATACGAACCTCAGGTCTCCAGGAATCTGATTTGTCCTCACAAGACAGATGGTGAGATCGCACCCTTGTCTCTGCTTTATAAGTGGAATCGATTGAGATGAATTTCACGTGCTCTGTGAGTCTCGTGTGGTCATAAGAGGGAACATAAAAGGCTTGGTGCTTTAAAAAGCCTCTCTTTCCCTCTCTCTTTCATTAAGTTATCTCTTTGACAGTGTTAAAAATATCAGTAGAACTAGTCTTTGATGAGCTTTAGTTAAATAGCCCATCTTAGAAACGAAGTTGAAAGGAATTCTTTATCATTGAATGAAGCTCAGTCCAAGATTCAAGTGAAAATAACAGCCTTTTCACGTCTGTATGACTACTGAAGATCAATTACATCTCTGTAAAGCTGTGAAATACAATTTAAGTTTCTTCAAGTGTTTTCGTGGCCTTGGAAATTGGGTAGGTGAGTAGCCTGCATAGAACAGTCACAAATCAATAATTTCATTGCAGGCTTTGTACATGCCTATTAATTCAGTTAAACTGAGTATTGGATATCGCACTTTGAAATTTGTCAACATTTTCTCCTCTCTTTTTCACAGATATTTTCTGATTGAATAGTAGAATAGGGAAAAAAAATGAAAGTGGTGCTTGTCTGTGGAAAACTTGACAACATGATATTAAGGTGCTGTGCATGGTTGTCAGGTAGCTGCTAAGTGTTTGCTAAGGTATTCAGAATGTTTTATAACATGTTTCTATGGGGTTGCTAGGGTGTTCTGGGTGGTTGCTAGGTGCTTACATCCTGGACAATGTCAAAATAGTGCACTTCTGGTCTCTAGATGTCTCCATCTTTTTTTAAGTTCGGCAGGTAAAATTATTTTTCATATTGTCAAAAAAGTAATAGCACAATTTTAATATTATTCTACAGAGCCCCATACATGCGGAACAAAATACAAATTAAGAATTCATTTCCACAACATGTTTATTTGTGGCTTTGATTTACTAATTCACTCCCTTGTTGTAAATCGTGACCACGATTTACTAATTTGTTCACTAGTTTTATTTAAATTGTGGCCATGATTTATTAATTCATTCACTTGTTGCTGTAAATCATTACCACAATTTACTAATTCATTCATTTGTTGCTGTAATTCGTGGCCACGATTTACTAATTCGTTCTGTAGTTTTATTTTAAATTGTGGCCACGATTTACTAATTTGTTCAATTTTAGTTGTAATTCGTGGCCACGATTTACTAATTCATTCACTTGTTGCTGTAAATCATTACCACAATTTACTAATTCATTCATTTGTTGCTGTAATTCGTGGCCACGATTTACTAATTCGTTCTGTAGTTTTATTTTAAATTGTGGCCTCGATTTACTAATTTGTTCAATTTTAGTTGTAAATCGTGGCCACGATTTACTAATTCATTCACTTGTTGCTGTAAATCATGGCCACGATTTGCTAATGTGGTCCTTAGTTTTATTTAAATTGTGGCCACAATTTACTAATTTATTCTCTCATGTTAGTTAAATCAAACTAAGTTAACAAAGTAGTACAACATGGCCACGATTTACTAAATCAAGACAACAAATTAGTAAATCATGGCCACAAATTATTAAGTCATGGAAATGAGTTCTTAAATTGTGGCAGCGATAAAAAACATTTCTCCTCGTTTCCTGTGTGGGGCTCCGTATCGAAGTTAAAAGTTTAATACTTTAGCAAATCAGAAATTGAGTGAGTACAGAATATGATCTGATTCAAAAATATAAGCTATTTTTCTTTCACATTCATTAATATACTGGGTCTAATCCAGGACAGCCTCAAGCAATGGACGTGATTTAATATATCGAGTGAACTATGCAAAATTCTCATCAAATGCCCCTTCAAGGTGTGTGTTCAACTGTAACAGAAGCAAATAATCAATCCTGACTTCCCTTATCAACAAAATGACTAGATGTTCAGAGCATACAGATTGTGTGTTTATGACTTGGCAGACAAAATTGTTGAAAAATAAGCCCAAAGTGAGCTCAAACCATCTTTTGACATGTTCAAAAAGCAAAAGCGGCTTATAAATAAAGTAAATAATGCTGTTATGGCCACGTTTAGTACACATGTATGTAGACCACTCCCAACAACTGTAATATTTGCTTGTATTAGCATGACAGGCATGTGTTCCAAAGCATTACAGACTATTCGACGGCTGAGTAACTTGAGCTCAGTGCTCTAATAAGAGCTCTTCTCAGATGGATGAGAAAGCAGTAAATGCTGTAATTACATTTAGAGTGACTGCTCACTGCTTTCTGGACAAGCAGTTTTCTGCATTAACATTTCCCAGACGCCTTCGGATAAACAATCCTGTCATTTCAATTTGCATTTTACTAAAATTAACATTACCCTTATGAATGTTGGTGTTTAGATATTAATGTAGCATTATCCTGCTTAATTCCATCTAATCAATAACGCTGAGCCCTCAATGTTGAGGGTGCATAAAACAGATTTGTTTTGGCATTAGCTTTAAAAAACTGAGATAAGCTACACAAAAACATGTCGTTCATAATGAATGTCAGGAATCAGGCTTGCAGGACACATATGTCTGAGGTTTAACTTGCCTCAAAGAGTATTTGGACACACCTAAAATTACCTTTCAATGAAAAGATATTTTTAACCAATTGTTTGACAACCAGAAAGTATATTTCAAATACTTATTCTATTAACTTATTTTAAACAGTTTATCTGTTGTTGTGGTCCTCTTATTATTTTTAATTAAATTAATTAAAATTATTTTTAAATAATCATTTGAAAAGTGTGGTCTATCTTTATTTAAAATACACTATAGTTTGAGGCCTGTAATATTTTTTTAATGTTTTTATAAGAAGTCTCTTATGCTAAATAAGTCTGAATTTATTTGATTAAAAATACAGTAAAAACAGTAATATTGTAAAATATTACAACAATGTAAAATAACTATTTTCTGTTGTAATATATTTTAAATGTAATTTATTTCTGTGATGCAAAAGCTGAATTTTCAGCATCATTACTGCAGTGATTTGCTGCTCAAAAAACATTTCTCATTATTATCAGTGATGAATATTTTTGATTCATTGGTTCATTTCTTTAAACAGAACGTTTATAAGAACCATATTTATCTGAAATAGTATTTAACAGTCTTTACTGTCTCTTTTGCTGAAAAAAAGTATTACTTTCTTTTAATAAATGAGTAAATGAAATACCTGTATTACATGTATCCCTTGCAGGTAAGACAATCCCAGAATGCACCACAGCAACTGACTGAAAAATAAATAAATAAATAAAAATCATCCAAGATGGTTGATAATGCAGTTCATAAATGTACTTACAGTATACTTCATTTAATACCAAAAAGTATAGCAAATATATTTATTTAGTTAAAATTTGTGTATACTGCTTCGTTTATGATTAGCTTAGTAACAATGCAGTCCTATTTTTTTTCCCTATTTTTATGAAGCTTTCATGAGCTCTTTTTATCAATACAGTAGGAACACTTGCCACACTGAAAAAAATCCAATTAACAAAATGTCGGAAGGGCAAAAATATTTAAGTTGAGCTAATTTTATTGCTTGGGCTTAGTTGAGACGACATATTATATTAAGTCTACACAAAGATATTTGAAAAACATTGAATGAACGGTTATTTTCATATCCAGTCAACGATTGGTTATGCTAATGTTTACTAAACTAATAAAAACTAATCCAGCCATGAGATCATTCTGCACGTGCACGCGCCTGAGTGACTTCGCGGGAGAAACAGCGCGATCTCGTCAAGCTCACGAGCCGGGTAAGAGCCACTAAATAAATGTTATTTTTTTAAACTAAATTTATCGACAAAACATACAGGATATCTGATGTTTTTGAGTGGATATTTAGAAGTGTTTTATAAGTCGTATGCCTGAAGAAAAATTAATATTTAGGCTATGTTAAATGTAGGCCTATGTCAGGTACGTTACATGGAACTGAATTTATACTTAGACTGATTTTATCAATACTTGTATATTAAAAAAAAAAGCTGTAAGCGTATTATTTAAAACCTATGTATTTATACACAAACGTAGAACATCGAATAAGCGTTGTATGAATATGATCTGTTTAAGGGAACGTGGTCTTTCTTCTTGTTTAATCCATAAAACACTTGATGTCAAAAACTGTGTTACTATAATGAATTTTAGGTTTAATTTTGGCGAGTTGTATGATATTTTTGTGTTTCCGTGACGTTAAAAGATATGAAGAGATTGCGCGGTCTCTCTCTTTTATAACCCATGCTTACCACGACGACATGTGTAAACCACAGTAATACGCTTATTTGAAGTTAACATGGGCGTGTTGAATGGGTTTTTACGTGTGCAAACTTTTGCAATTGTCGACATTAAACGTGACTAACAGCCGGGCTCTTTTCAAACGGGGCGGATTACACGGTGTTTCAGTCTCGTGAACGCGCTTCAGAGAGGAGTTCATTCCGAACGAGAATAAACAACTGAATCCTTTCACGAGGCTGTTATCAAAGCAGACTGCGTCTCAGTCAGTTCCCTAGTTAGTGAATCACTAGATCGTGCACACGAGTCCCTGCACTGGTAAAGAGACCATGGCTTAGTAAACATTGGGACAATTGATCTATCAATTTGTAAAACGTCACCATGAATATTTATCAACAAGCAGGCATATTTTGATATTATTTTAATGCTGTTTAAGGTAGACTTATAATATGAAATGTGCATGTTCTGTTACAAATCCTTGCAACTAATGAACAGTCAACATCAATGCTCCCTGTGTTGTGCGATGGATTGAGATTTTTTTTTTTTGTGTGTGTGTGCCAAAAAAAATGGTTTTTGGTTCCTTCGACACACAATTTTTCTGTTTAATACTGTAAAGCTGCTTTGACACAATCTGTATTGTAAAAAGCACTATGTAAATACAGTGACTGGACTTTACTTGACTCAGTTCAGTTGAACTGTAACACCTGATTCATTTATTTTTTCTGCCTTCTGCCTCATTTTAAAGATGTAATTGTGAACAGTAGTAATATTTGTAAATGTCTGTTTGCAAACATTTTGTTTAACTTTAGTCTTTAAGTTCTTTAAACAAATGTTTAAAATAAATTTTGCAGTTGTGTTACAAATGTAATGTTTGACAACTGGAGCACTTTAAAGGGATAGTTCACCCAAAAATGGAAATTTGCTGTTCTTTTATTGACCCTCTGGCTATCCCAGATGTCAGTGACTTTTTTTCTTCAGTAGAACAGTAAAGAAGATTTTTATCTGAAACAGTTATCCTTGGCGATTCATACACTGCACATCTGTGGCTGCCGGTTTTTGATTGTTTAGCTTCTTAAGACCTCATTGTGTCCCCAGGAACCTTTGGTAATTTGGTCTTGTCTGTATATGTTTATTTGACTCTCAAAAGCCGGTAGCCAGAGATGTGCAGTTTATGAATTGCAATGTTTTCACCTAAAAATTTCCTTTACTGTTCAGTAGAAGGAAAAAAAAGTTAACTACATCTTGGATGGCCTGAGGGTGAGTCAATTAACAGCAAATTTTAATTTTTTGGGTGAACTATCCCTTTAAGCCTGCATGTTTAGTCTGTATGACAAATGTTATAAATGCAGATTGTTATTAAATAAAGGCTACTATGTTTTGTAATGTGTGTGTTTTAGTGATTGATAGACACTCACCAGGTAATAATTTTCTAATAACTAGTTCCACAGCAATTTTTTATGATGCCCAAATAATAAATCTTAGTTGAGGTAACATATGAAACACGGAGTGAATGGTTAAATTTTAATTGACACAATTTACTGTAGTTTTCTAAATGTTTGACCAATTAAATAATTTTAGTTGACTGGACTATAAAACTTTCAGTAAAGGTTGAGCCAACTAAAAATGAACAATTCAGGCAACACTTTGAAGACAGAAATTGACTGAATGTAAAATTTCTGTGGAACTTGTTACTACATAATAATTAGTTGAAGCCACTTTAAATTTTTTACAGTGCACTGTAAGTTCCCGTCCTTGCCATTGGCCCTCAAAAGATTTAGTAAGACACAGTCACCTAAACCTGCAAGCCAAGCATCTCACCAATTCCAGCACGGCTAGCAAGTGTACGAGACGTTGTCTTGTGTAAGTTACATTATGGTCCGAGGCAATCCCACATAGTTACTTTCTGTCTGACCTGGTAATGATATTTATGCCCTGCTTGAAATTGCTTTTCATTCCTCCTTTGGTGGGACTCGAAAATGAGCCGTCCGACTGGGATCCCGGGTTTACGCAGGGCTGAGAAAAGGCCCGGAGCTGTGGTCGTCGAGCATGCTGGGGTGATATTATAGAATTGATTTATATGTTCAGAAACATTGCACTCCTACTAATAGAGGTTCACGACAGCATGATGGACGGCTCTCTGAATAGACTGCATTGGTGCATTTCTCCCCGTTAAAAGCGCAAAATTTATAGTAGCTCTGTCGTGATAAATTTAACACACGCACGAAATCTGCATCCAAGGCTTTTCACTCTAATCAACAGCGCTGTAACACTGCCAGATATGTCACAGCACCGTGAAGCCCTCTCTTCATTTATTGGAGGAATAATGAACACTTTCATGCTTCCCATACCGCAACGTGATGGTTTATTTGCGGCTGTTAACAGATAAAGTACTTCATTGCACAGAAGAGATCCTGACTGCTCTTTGCAGTGAGAGCAATATGACATTTGAATATGAGTGAGAGGACTTAATATCTGTTATTTCGACTGTTTCACATTTGATTCAATTGCTTAGTCCAAACCCAAGTTCAATTCCACCCTCCTCCCCTGCTGGTCTCTATTCACTATTTACTAAAGACTAGGACTGGTATTAATAGACATTTCCCGATTCAATTTGATTATGATTCTATTATGATTAATTTGGATATAGTTTATTTACAATGTCCATTTTGCTTACAGGAAAGCTATTGCTGATAGGAATCTTCTTCCTTGGTACAGTGCATAAATATTATTTAAAAAAATAAATAAATAATTAAATAGATAACATGACCTAAACTAAGCAGGTGGTATTCATTTAATAGATTTAAAATTCAACCAAAACCTAAAGTTTATGTTTTAAATTCTTTCTTTTGTAAAAACTATTATAACTGTGAAATTACTATAAAATTATAATCACCATGAATGAGTAAATAAAAACAGAATTAAAGTGAGAAATTCGGTGTTTGTGATGAAGCGACAGGATTTATAAGAGCCGTTTGTTTGTGAATCATACTACTCTGGTTGTGCTGTATGGTTTTGAGTCACTAAAAAGAAGAGTTCATCATTAAAGGCATTTGTTAATGAATCATACCACACTGGTTGTGCTGTATGGTTTTGATTTGCTAAAAAGAACAGTTCATAAGAATCGTTTATGAATTGGACTACAAGTAAACGTTGTATGCTATTGCTTGTAGAAAGATGTAATTTCTTGCCACTAGTTCAAAGTAAATGCCAATTTCATCTCATCTGAGTCAAGCCAGACTGCAAACTTGGGGAAAATGTGTGAACTCCATGTTTTTTTATGTTTTTCAATGGGTGGCGGTAGATGACGCTTAAGACTTTCACACTACCCACTCCTATATATATATGTGGGTGGCAATCTTTATTTTTTTTCTAAATGAGGATAACTGTCACATTTGGGAATTGAAGTTTGCTATCTTCACAGTTGTAATCCATGATTCCAAGTGTGTGATCCAATCAGCTGCAGCGATTTGCTGCAGCCCCATTCATGTGATTGGAGGAGTCCTTAGCATATCAAAGACTGATTGACCCTCGTGAGCTCTCCGCAAAGTCGTCTAAAACTCATTCACCTGCTAAATGGCACAGTTCTGCTCTAATCACGCAAAGTTATGGAGAGGGCTTTTTTTGTGATTTTTCAAGTGCCAGGATTTGATTCAGCCATCAAGGACTAATGTGTCTTGAGCCCTGACTCTGCATTTATAAAGCAGAACGACAGAGCTGTGGAAGCACACATAAGAACTTCGCAGGAAAACCAAAATTACTTTAATTAAAAAAGGCTACTAGCACGTACCAGCTGTTCGCGTTCTGTGCTGCTAAATCTAATGAGCTTTTTCCACTGCTGCAAGGCAACTTGTCTGAGACGTTCTCATACTTGAAGCTCCTTCCACGGCTCCTCTTTAGTTCCACATATAATTTTCGCAGAGCAAATTGTGTTGAGCAAAATAGGAGGCTTATGCTGTTTAATATTTCTGTGACATGACATTGGACGGTGTTGTGCCCTATACATGCAGAAATCAGATCCCAATCCCTTAGGGCCTGATTAGATTTCTTGCAGGACTAAATTTATAAGTTGTAGCAGGCAGTCTGTGAGTGGCATTTAAATAAATTGGGAGTTTGGAGAGTAAAAAATGTTATTTGGCTATTTATCAATGAAATAGTTGTCTTGAGCAAAGACACTAATGCATTAATGTAGTTAACTGCAGTTTAATATGTTGAATGACAGAAATATAGCCAATAAATAATGCCATACCTCTTTATTTATTTATTTAATGAATGGAGGGATGGATGGATTAATATGCCTGTTTTATAGATTTAGCCATTTAAATTGTCCAACAAATTCAATTTAAACTAATTAATTGAGTAATGTACATATTACAAATTCAGAATAAATGTGAATTAAATAATTAAATAAAATTAATTAAAAATTATTAGAACTTAGAAAGCAGATTTTTAAAACGTTAGTTTTATTTATTTTTAGACCGAGTTTAATTGCAAAGCAACTACATTTGCTTTTGCCATTATTTGAAGTAATTTTATACTTATAGCTAAGCTTACATTTGAAATAAAAGTTATTTAAATAATGCATTAATGTTAATTGCAGTTTAGTATAAACATGGTGTTGAATGACAGAAATTCAGCCAATAAATAAATAAGATAATAAATATGCCACACCTTCTAATTTTTTTAAATCTATTTTTTAATATATTTATTTATTTGTATTTTTTTTATTTTTTATTTATTCATTTTACTTTTATGGATGGATGGATGGATGGATATACAGTGTGTCTGTTTTATAGATTTAGCCATATTTTAAATAAATGTTATTTAAATAAATCAAATTAAAATACTTTATAATATAATTACTCATATATTACTTAAATATTATTTTTGCAAGGAGTGTAACATGCATCGTTAAGAAGAATTGGTATTTAATTTGTCATAATTGTGACTTTATTTCTCACAATTGTGTAAAATGCACAATATGACATAAGGGCCTTTTTTCTTCTTTCCACAATAACATTTTTATTTTTGACTCCAAGGCTTGCATAAACTCTTGGTGCTATGATGAGTCAGGACATCTCCTCTATGTAGATATACGTTGACATTTATGTATTTAGCAGACAGTTTTATGCAAAACTGTACTTGCAAAAGAGATGCAAAAGCAATTTTTCAAAAGGCCAACAGTATTTGTAAAATACAATGCCAGGTTTATTAGACACCTAGATAAGGAAGCAAGTTTTAGATGTCGATGTTTTACGCAACTAAATGTAAGCTACAATAATGAAATAACTAATGCAGTCCATTTCCTGTTAGACTGTGAGTCTTTGGTGTATTGAACACTCAGTTATGACCATGAAGCATAGGACACGGGCATCTCTGGAGTGCCAGCGCTCTTGACCTTCACTGCAGTTTTACAGCAGCACCCAAATGGCTCCACTGGGTGTCATTTCTAATAACCACCCTCTCCCCCCACTTCAGCTCACTCTCGTCCTGATACCACAGCTCAATACCTCCGTGAAGTTGGCCCCCCACCCATCGCAAAACGTCGCAAAAATAGTCTCAATCGTTTGTGCTCCGTTTGTGCTGGTTTGTGCTGTAAAAATTTTCGTTTGTGCTGCTTTGGTTTGTTAGATATAAAATATTTATTTAAAGGTCATTCTCAGGTCACTCAGCCCCCCAGCATGCTCCAAATTCACCCCGAATAGTCTCGTTCGTTTGTGCTTCGTTTGTGCTGGTTTGTGCCGGTAAAAGTTTCGTTTGTGCTGCTTTGGTTTTTAAATTATTACACATTGAATTATAGGCGATGACGTCACCAGCCCCCCACATGCTCCAAAATCACCCAAAATAGTCTCAATCGTTAGTGCTTCGTTTGTGCTGGTTTGTGCCGTAACAATTTTCGTTTGTGCTGCTTCAGTTTTTAAAATATTAGACATTGAATTTTACGGTCGATGACGTCACCAGCACCCCACACGCTCCAAATTCTCCCAAAATACTCCTGTTTGTTTGTGCTCCGTTTGTGCTGGTTTGTGCTGTAAAAAAAATCGTTTGTGCTACTTAGGTTTTTTAGATATTAAAATAATATTTAATGGTCATTCTCAGGTCACTCAGCCCCCCGCATGCTCCAAATTCACCCCGAATAGTCTCGTTTGTTAGAGCTTCGTTTGTGCTGGTTTGTGCCGGTAAAAGTTTCGTTTGTGCTGCTTTGGTTTTTAAATTATTAGACATGACATTATAGGCGATGACGTCACCAGCCCCCTGCATGCTCCAAATTCACCCAAAATAGTCTCAATCGTTAGTGCTTCGTTTGTGCTGGTTTGTGCAGGTAGAAGTTTCGTTTGTGCTGCTTTTTATTTTGCTTTTATTTAGCATTTTATTTTGGGTTCCTCGTTTATTCAATTTCTTACCAAACTGTTGGATTCTAGTGGTTTTAATAGAACAACAACTCTTCATAACTGTTTTTTTTTTTGTAGTCGTTGTGGTGTTTATTAAAAGCATCTCAATATTCATCTGCTGTCGGACTCCTTTTCTGTCACTTTCTCTCACTTAAAATGGTTTTGTGCGCGAGCGCCATCAAGTTAAAGCTTTATGTAACTTCAGCGTTTTTGTTCTCACCTGATTGAACTTATTTACAAGGGGTATCATTTGATACACTTCACTCCCACCACGAGGTGACACTTCTGTTCGAGATGCTCTTGTGGAAATTGAGTTAGTATAGGAAAAGTTGATACAGTTACAAACTCGAATTTCTGGGCAATGTAAGTACATTATTTTAACAGTATCAGTTCACAATATTATTAGTAACTCTTACGAAAATTAACCATGGTGTTACTACAAATAAAACCATGGTTACTATAGTTAAACCATGGTAACCATAAATTAGCCATGATTTTGCTACACTAACCATAGTTTAACCATGGTATTTGTAGTAAAACTTTTATACAAATGGTAATGAATATGCCAAATAATAAAAATAAAAAAATCTTGGTTACTATACATTTACTATACTAAAACAATGGTTAATTTTTGTAATGGTAACTTCAAGAACAATGGTACAGCATTCAAGTGAGCTAAGATTGTCAATGTTTATTGAACAGAAAACTCATTGCTAATACTTATATCTCTCGTATCATTAGCAATTAAATGCTAAATACTGTTGCGCATATGACCCATGTTAGTTTTTAGAATATGTTGTGCATTTAGGGATCAACATTACCGTATTGTTAGTAATATAAGATATAACATCCATATTATATATTCGAACCAATACAGTCATACAGGTTTATACTATACATGACATTTTTGGAGTCAAGTCAAGTCAAGTCACCTTTATTTATATAGCGCTTTTAACAATACAGATTGTGTCAAAGCACTTAACAGTATCAAATTGGAGGATAGAGTGTCAGTAATGTATAATAATAAGATTAAACACTCAATTTTCAGTTAAAGGCATTTCATTATTGAATTCAGAGATGTCATTGTCTAGCTCAGTTTAGTTTAAATAGTATCTATGAAATCAAATTGACGATAATCGTTAGAAATTAAGTCAGGATTATTTAAATGACTAATTATGTTTTGCTTATGCCAGATGCCCAAGAAACCAGCAGTCGACAGGGATTCCATTTTCACAGTCCTGTGTTCATCAAAAGAGGCCATAGTCAAAAATGGCAACATAGCTACTCCTAATCAGAACATCTGGACAGAGCTTAGTAAGCAGCTAGAGAACAGTGGAAGAAGGCCTTAACCTTCCGGAGTCCCCCTGCCTCAGGCCAATCCAAAGTCCATCACAGTGTCTCTCTGCATTCAAGACGGACTCTACATCAGGAAATATGCTCTGTGCAGGGAAAGTTTCTCACAGTTTGGGAGAACTTCTGTGGATTGACACTGACCTGGGAAGCAACTCCATAGAATTTCCTTTGAGTGAATTTCCCTCCAATCTGATGCTCCAAGGAGAGAGATTTACTTTAAGGGCAGTCATTGCTTTCAAAGGAGGCTTAACCCAGGATGCTCTTGGACATTATGTTGCCTACTGCAGGAGGTCTCCATGTGTTTGGGAGATGTATGACGACCTGAGAAGTGGAGTGACAGGAGTGTCAGAAAAAAACAAAATATGCCCACATGCAGTGTTATACACAAAAGATTGATTGCACTGTTTACATTTAATCTCACAAGTATTTTTGTTGTATGCCACACACCCTTGTTTTCCTACTCCTGTTTGGAGAAGTTGTTTCTGCTCTTCTGGAAGTCAGGCTTGATGGAGTTTACACTTAAATCTATTATTCTGTGTGGCACTTTTGGCTTGAAGGCATAACAGTGTGCCATGGCTTGTCAGTATTAAGTGTTTTTAAGTTTAAGTTTTTAAAGGTCCATTATTTGTGTTAATGAATGTTTGATAGTAAACTTTAATTCAGTTTCACAAGTAAAATAATTTTGACTTAATTGAGTCATGAGTTTCCATACATGCATATAATACACACACACACACACACACACACATAGCTTGTGCATGTATAAGCACAGAGATGCAGCAAACATATTATGGTGCGTGTATTTATGACATACTACTTTTATTCACATAATGACATACAGTAACAAGAAAAAACATTTACCTTGGAGTTGGTGTTACATTCCACACATCCTGTGATCCGCTGTGTCTGTTATAAGTTGGAATATTAACTAGGATCCGTTTGGATCTTACCTTGTTACTTCAACTGTATTGTTGAAAAAAAAAAACAAATAAAAGCAAAATAAAAAGCAGCACAAACGAAACTTCTACCTGCACAAACCAGCACAAACGAAGCACTAACGATTGAGACTATTTTGGGTGAATTTGGAGCATGCAGGGGGCTGGTGACGTCATCGCCTATAATGTCATGTCTAATAATTTAAAAACCAAAGCAGCACAAACGAAACTTTTACCGGCACAAACCAGCACAAACGAAGCTCTAACAAACGAGACTATTCGGGGTGAATTTGGAGCATGCGGGGGGCTGAGTGACCTGAGAATGACCATTAAATATTATTTTAATATCTAAAAAACCTAAGTAGCACAAACGATTTTTTTTACAGCACAAACCAGCACAAACGGAGCACAAACAAACAGGAGTATTTTGGGAGAATTTGGAGCGTGTGGGGTGCTGGTGACGTCATCGACCGTAAAATTCAATGTCTAATATTTTAAAAACTGAAGCAGCACAAACGAAAATTGTTACGGCACAAACCAGCACAAACGAAGCACTAACGATTGAGACTATTTTGGGTGATTTTGGAGCATGTGGGGGGCTGGTGACGTCATCGCCTATAATTCAATGTGTAATAATTTAAAAACCAAAGCAGCACAAACGAAACTTTTACCGGCACAAACCAGCACAAACGAAGCACAAACGAACGAGACTATTCGGGGTGAATTTGGAGCATGCTGGGGGGCTGAGTGACCTGAGAATGACCTTTAAATAAATATTTTATATCTAACAAACCAAAGCAGCACAAACGAAAATTTTTACAGCACAAACCAGCACAAACGGAGCACAAACGATTGAGACTATTTTTGCGACGTTTTGCGATGGGTGGGGGGCCAACTTCACGGAGGTCAGCTCAATGGACTCATTGAGTCAATTACACTGAGCAGAGTGCCTGGCCTGAAACATTTCCTGGGACGGCCAATCGTCTGTTCCCGCTCTCATTGGAACCACTCAGCCAGCCCATTATAACCGCTCTGTATATAACAGTGTTGCGGTGCGCGACGGGTCTATGGAGCAGATGCTGGCCCAGTGATGTTCTGGCTGAGGGCCAGAGCCCTGTGAGATACCGCAAAAAGTTAAGATGATGACCTTTAACCAAGATTGTTATCTCGTGTTCTCCATGCCCGGGGATCGTCCATCGCACTGAAATTATTCATTAGACGATTGAGCGCGAGCTCCAAGGTTAAGTGTGTGTGTGTCGACGGGCCTCGTGTGCACATGGGGTCACCCGGGAACACGCAATCATGTCGCAAACGTGGAGAACTGCAAGCAAAGGCAATCGATGGGTTTCGCTCACTTCAATGGATGAGAACGAAACTCAATTTTAATACACTGACTGCTGTTTTTTATTAGATGAGATGGTAGTGATGATGAAATGAACAGCTTTCTGCATCAATATACAGATGGAATACTGGTAATGGTTTGAAAAAAAGCCAAATGTCAGACATTTTTCATTTTACATGCATAAAATTTATTAAAAGAATTTGAAAAATTGTATTATTAAATTAATAAATTATTATTATTGTTATTATTATGAATGTCTTATTTCATTTATTTTTCTTTATTTATTTTTTGGTTATTAATTTTATTTTAATACTAAATATTTTTTATTTGTTATTTTATTTTTCCCTTTTATTTATTTTTATTTTATTATTTAATATTTTTATATTATATATTATATTTTTAAATTTATATTTTATTATTCTAGTTTGTCTTTGTTTAAAAAAATCACTTATGTATTTACAGTATCTATTCAGGCTTTTATGTGAAATGTTTGTATTGTTATTTTTCTAACCTGCTGATTAAATAAATAAATGTAATATTATTATTAATATTATAGTAACAGTATTAAAATAATAAAAATAAAATAAATAATGAATAAATAAATAAATATAAATGGGATTTGTAAGAGTAAAAATTGACACTGATAGAAAAAAAAAAAAAAAATGACAATGACATTAATGCACTAATAGTTATTTGGAAGTTCAACCAAAATCATGATTTGGAGGCAGGGCTACTTGTTTGTCCAAAACATTTTAGACAACGATTAAAAATACTTATATTTGCCTGAAGCCTTCAGAGTTTCGCATATAAACAGTCCAGAGCCTCAGACGTGGGTCATGAACATGTTTTTAGCCCGTAAACAATGTGAAACTCCATTAGGAACATCGTCACTCTGCTGGGTTCATGTTTTTGCGTGCGCCTCAGGAAGATGAATGATCAGCTCTGTATTCAGTTTGCTGATTCAGTCCACCCACTCCACCTCTTAAAACCATTTGCTTCTCTTATTTTCCCTTCCCTTGCGACAAACATTGTCTCGTTCATTCATTCCGAGTCTGAATCTCTCTGATTTCAAAGCCATGACCTATGCATGCACGAAAGGCCTCTGTGTGTAGCGTTGAAAGAGCAGTGAGCTTTAAGAAATGCCACTTCTGAGTGTCGTTTCATAGAGGATTTGGAGCGTTACAGTATTAAACCCTCTTGCGGAGCCGGTGCGCACAGGAAATGACCTGGATTTAGTAATACATTAACCCCTTAAAGTCCTCATAATGGTCCATCCGCTCATATCATCCCCGCTCTGTGAGTTATATCCACAGCTATGACACATTATCCAGCTTTAAATGGCTTCTCAGGACTATCAGTTTGCCTACTTGTCCATTTCCCCCCAACGTATTGTGTTTCAGATCATAGTATTTATTCGGGCTGTAGATAACCGTTCCCAGGGTGTTAGCAAACAGTAATGTCCCCCTGTGATTTAAATCATCCCCTCCAACATCTTTGTCGTCCTGTGGGGTGGCGAATGAGTTACACCCTTGAACCGTCCTGCCGTCCACGCTCATTTCATCTCTAAATTGCCTCCCAAAAGTCCTGCCACGCAATAACATTAAATCACTGAGTGAGAAAAAAATGATTTTGCAGTTTTTAAAGGGCAAGAGAGCTCGGCCAGTGAATTAAGGTGCGTGGGGTCGTCCCGAACCAAAAGGCCAATCAGAAGACATCAGTAATGGGACATCTGAAGACTGGTTTGAGACCTAGAGTTCAAAGGTTAATAGATAAAGGAGCCCAGTGCATTGGAATGAAGTAACTAGAATATCAGGTATTGCTGTGAATAGCACTTTGCATTGACAGACTGCTGTAATAAAATCTCTGCTTGTTTAATGCATAAGGATCAAATACAATAAAAGTTGCACGGAAACTTTACCTTACGGGAATTTTAAAAGAATGCTTAGGAATATTTTTCATAGAGCACTATGTGAAAAGCGCTGATTTCAATATTAAGTGTGTGTTTATGTATTGGTGAATTTATTTCCCTGCCTCAACCTTGACCAAAGAAACATATAATAATGTAAATATAAGCTGTGTTACAAAACCCAGTGAGCTGTCTATGTAGAAAACGAGGGCGCTCGCTAGGTTTTGGAACACAGCCGTTGTGATAAATGCTATTCAACAGGTTAAAAATGGAAATATACAAACATTTTCAGGCCAGATTTGGTTAGCAGTGGTGTTAACGATGAATTTGTAACACCTCCATTTAAATTAGGAATATTCTGGTGCTCATATATCAGTTGTGTAGATATAACATCTGGATGCTGTGACAGTATTTGGCAATGCGGAAGATGTTTCTCTTCAGCCTGATTTCCATAATGAGATTATGATTTGTGATTTATGCCTGAGTCACAAGATATTGTCTATGGGGTATGATGTTCTGCTCAGGAGGGACGGCAGATAAATTAGATGCACAATGTCACTGAATTATTCTCAGTCGTCTGTATCCTGTTTGTCTGTGTTAGGTGAAAAGTCAGGGTACATTGGAATATTGTGTTTTTTCACCACCTTAATGCAGAATACCATAGGTCTTTTAATATATATATTTTTGTGCTATTTATGTATTACAATATTGTGTTTTTTTTTGTTCTAACTTAATGCAGAATACCATATTGTAGGTCTTTATATTTCTGTATTATTTATTTGTTTTATTTTATTGAAATATTGTGATTTTTGTGCTACTTTAATGGAGAATACCACAGGCCTTTATATTTTTGTTATTTACATATTATAGGTCTTATATTTTTGTGCTATTATTTATTTATTTATATACTTATTATTTATATATATATATTTATTTATAAACTATATTATATTATATTATATTATATTATATTATATTTATTATATTGGAATAGTGTTTTTTGTGCTACCTTAATGCTGAATACCATATTGTAGGCTTTTATGACCTTGTGCTATTTATTTATTTATTTGGAACATTTGTGCTTTTTTTTTTTTTTTTTTGCACCGCCTTAGTGCAGAAAACCATATTGTAGGCCTTTTTATTGATTGAGTTTATATTATATTATATTATATTATATTATATTATATAGTTTTGTGTATTTTATTTACACCACCTTGGTGCAGAATACCATACTGTAAGCCAATATATTTTTGTGCATTTCTATTTACGTAATTATTTATTTCGCATTAGTCATTTGTCCAGAATGGGATCCGAGTTGGACCAGTCGAGGATTTTTCTGCCTGATCATGAAAGAGCTCAAATTAGACTCCCTGATGCTATTCCCAGAAGCTATTAGATGATAATGAGCTTCTCGTCACTCACAAGAAAGGTCTTTTAATGAAGTAATATCATCAAAATATGGTGCTATCACGCTCACAAATGCATGCAAACACATGGATGCACGTATGAGGTGTAGTCTGTCACTCAAATATTCATGTAACTTGCATGCAAACCAAGAAATGAGAGGAAAAAGGCAGAAAAAGGTAGATTAGCATTAGATTGGATGTTCTACAGGTGAGGCTGATTTGATATGCATGGCCTGGCAGGATTCGACTGAAATGTGATTACCATTTTTATGTTTTCGGTGCCAGCCTTTTGCATTATCTATTAGATTTTCATTTGTTGCTTGTCCATCAAGTGTGAAGAAACGCTGATTTGCCTGACACGGCCGTTGTCTTGCGCAGGTGTAACTGCTGGTCGTTGCACTGGTTTTTATTACTAATATCACAGCTCACAATTGACGTGGCATTTCCACAGATGGAATAATCAAGTTGAAAAGGTTGTTTGTGGAACGGTACATGGAAAGGAAGTGAGATGGGGAAAGAAAGGGAGAAGGAAAGAACAAGATACAGACATGCCAAGAGAGGAAAACATGCAATAGCTGCAGTGAAGCGTACAGAGTGCTGCTAAGGACACGCTAAACGCCTGTAGCCCTTCAAAGCAACCCTCACGTTTCAACACAACATTTCCGCTGAGAGAAAATAAAACAGCCAACACTTGGATTTGATTCTGAGAGGTGTTTATAAAGGCATTTGATTTTTTTTCATTTGAATTTTTAATTTGACGTATTTACACCTTTGTGATGGCCTTCATTTAAAAACTGGATGTTGTGTTTACTTGTGTTATATTTGATTAGTATTTAAATTTGTTTGATGATCTGAAACATTAAAAAAATAAAAAATCAGGAAGCGGGCCAACAATTTTTCACACCACTGTATATAGAATTGATTTGATTAAATTATATCATTAAAAATCTAAAAAAAAATGTTATTTTAATATATTTGAAATTACATTTTAACATTTAAAATATATTAAAATAGAAAAGAGTTTTTATAAATTTTTATAATGATGAATGAATTTTGACAGTAATTTGTACTGTCACTTTTGATCAATTTAATGGATCATTGCTGAATAAAAGTTTAATTTCTTCAATAATAATAATAATATATATATATATATATATATATATATATATATATAAAGCTAATCTTACAGACCCCAAACATTTAGACAGTAGTGTGTAATTTATAATTCATTCTTTGAAGCATTTTATTGGTCAAAATAAAAATAAATCATCAATGATTTTGATTATTTTTAAAAGAAAAAGTGAATATTTCAGTCTAATTTAAATGGACAAAATGGACATAAGATATAAAAGAAAAAAATATATATTATAAGAAAAAAAAAAGCCTCATATTTTGAATTTCAGGAGCAGTTTTGTCTCTTTTCACTTTAAACCGTGCTTCACAAGCACAAAAGCAACATCCAGGCCTGATGGAAAAACTCAGCTGGTCAATAAATAACGCCAACATATTTACTACAGCTGTAAAAGGCTGACGACGGGATACTTTTGAAGCCTTAGTGCATAATAAAACAGACGAGAGATGCATGAAATCACGACTGGCAGTAATTGCTGCTTTGAGCAATGGTGTTTTTTTCCAAGAGGTGTTGTAAAGAGGTTATCAGTGATATTAGAATAAAGGGTGACAGAGAAGAAAACTGTGCAGTGAAAATGTTAATCCAGAACGCCGGTATCTTTGACCTTCCATCATCCCTAAAGCCCCGATCTTAAAATCACCCTCCGTCTCTGAGTTTTATACCTCTGCAAAACACAGTGCGCATTTTAATGCGGTTTCCGTCTAGTCGCCAAGACGAAGCGTTGTCTCTGAAACGATGCCACTTTGGCCTTGACAGTCTCTTTGGAAATGAAAGGCAACCTTCAAAGAAATCAATTAACATGAAGCGTGGAATTGATTTTTATGGATTTTTGTAAGAGTTGTTGATTAAGATGTGCTCTCAGGTCAGGTTGCTTGCTGAGTTAATGTGACTAGTTTGGAATCCTCAGTCATTTGAGGGAACCAATCAGCTCGCGTTCTCCTTCAGAGCCCTGGCAACAACCCCCAGAGCACGGGCAAGTGTGCTTTAATCATCCTACTGAGCAGCCAATAGTGGGCACACACACACACACACACACAGGATCACAGGCAGTCATACATACAAGCATTCATATAAACAAACAGATCTCTCAGAAGCCAGCTGGGCGTCTGTGTTGAAGTTCCTGTCCTCTCGCCTTTCTCCCATAATTCCCTGTGCTATTTACTCATGATTACTCTTATTTAACTGACCACGGATGAACTGAAATCCACTCCCACAGCCCCATAACCTACATTTAATTCAGCTAAACAGCTTTTTATCTGTTGTAATAGGATGAACTGAATTATTTTCAGTCCTCTACATATTGTTGCTTGTCTTCCCACACAGATCTCCAGTGTTTACGACACTGCGAACTGATGTACAGATCTGCTGACAGGTAAAAGATATATTAAAAATTGTATATTCTACCTGAAAAGTTTATGAAAGGTAAGGATCTTTTTGGATGAATATATATATACAGTGCTGTTCAAAGGTTTAGGGTTGGTAAGCTTTTTGAAGACTTTTATGCTCACCAAGGCTGCATTTATTTGATCAGTAATACAGTAAAAAATAGTAATATTGTGAAATATTATTCCAATTTAAAATAACTGTTTTCCATGTTAATATATTTTAAAAAGTAATTTATTCTTGCGATATAAAAGCTGAATTTTCAGTATCATTACTCCAGTCTTCAGTGTCACATGATCCTTCAGAAATCATTCTAATATGCTGATTTGCTGCTCAAGAAACATTTTTATTATTATTATTATCAATGCTGAAAACAGTTGTCATGCTTAATATTTTTGAGGAAACTGATACATTTTTTTCAGGATTCTTTGATAAATAAAAGTTCAAAAGAACAGCATTTATTTGGAATTTTATTTAGCATTATTAATGACTTTACTGTCACTTTTGATCAACTTAATGCATCCTTGTTGAATAAAAGTATTAATTTCTTAAAAAAACATTTTTTCCTCATGCTATCATCATCATAAAAATTTAAATAAAATAAAATAAAATAAAATAAAATACTACAAGGTACTTCCAAATAGCATTATAATATGTTTTTGTACTTTTTGTAATAGTAATAATACCATGTTTTTGGCACTTTCAAGAATACCATGTTACCACTGTGGTACATGTCTAAAAACACAGTAATACCAAAGAACTTTTGGGTAGTTGATTGTAAGGGATATAAATACTATGATATTTAAGTACAGTATTAATTCAATTCTATTGCATATTTCAAAATACTATGGTATAATTTCACTACCATCACTCCACCACAGTATTTTTAAAAAGCTAATAAATTAGAATAGGCTACAAAATGTACAATAGATTATTTGACATTTCTGATTTCTATATTCCAAAAAGACATTTCTTATGCATTGTTTTCCTTTACATTACATACAATTGTCTAATAATAGTTGGATATGATTCATAAAGGCCTATATCTTTTACAAGCATGAAATAATCCCTTTCACGGTACGAAACCTACAGTAAGTATGAGATATATGCTACAACACGCTCAAATCTATTACTGGCAAAGAAGGCAGATCTATAATATATTGTAATATCCATTGTAACACTTGTAATATCCATCTTTTATGTTATCAGCGCTCTTGTATAACCTCATGTGGGCGGGTCTGTGTGAATGGAGCTCTAGCAGCGATCTAATATAGTGATCTGCGCTTGAATAGAGGAGCTAAAGTGGCAAACCCGCTGCGCACGCCGTTCCGCTGCCAAGGTTCTGGCTCGTGCTGCTCGCGAACAGGTGCCTTCCCATGAACCCCAGCATTACCCCGCTTGGCACGGCCCAGTAAACAGTTGTCAGACCCTGTGGGCGTCCGAATGTGTCACCGGCCTCCATCACGAGATCGTGTTGCAACCGGCTTCCACCGTGACAGTGGGTTTTTGGCCAGAATGAACATAGCGTGTATGTGTTTTTGTTGGAGGCTGGCTGCCGACCATAGGAGTGTTTAAATAGGACTGTTCTGTGTTTATGCGTCACATGTTGGAGGAGTCACCTAACATCTGTGCCTGGCTGAAAAAAAAAAAAACAGCACATGCTGGCACGACCGCTTTCCAGTTCCAAAAATACATTTAATACACAATTTATCATGATCGTGATATGAAGGCAGCACATTCGAGCCCTCTGCATGAGCCTAATGTGGTGTATTTCCTATTATTTGATGGGAAATTCAGTGGTTCTTGAATTAAATCATCACAGAGGGAAAATTACATGTTGATATAGGTGTTGCGAGCCACTTAATTACACCACTGCAGTTTTTCATAAAAAATTCAAAACTGTTTTGGGGCAACGTTTCATTCACTGAGAGCTCCTATTTTAGTGATTTCAGTGAGGTAATGTGAGCATTTCATGTGTGGAATTTTAAAACAAAAGCTCCTTTAAGTATTAGGTGATCTGTCTAAACATGTAGAAGTAATTGACACATATTAATGGAAATAAGTTGCTGTGTGAATGTGTTTGTAGGATAATTAATGATGTAACCTCATTAAAATGATGAGTTTAGGGACTTACATTCTCAACAGTGATCAGCTGCCATCTGCTGGAAGACCCAGCTACTGCAGGTAACTGTTGATAAAAATCAAATGTAGCACACAATGAGCTGTTTTCATGTTTATAAAGCACCACAAACCTTAATTTTGGTATAAACGGTTAGTTAAATTATTATACTTTTTTTTTTTACTAGTTAAATAACCCTAACTGCTTAAATAAACCTAAAACAAAGCAAAAAGGTTTCAGGTAAATCTGATAGTGTCGATTTACGTTACATGAGTTCACCTTATAAACTTCTATCTATCTATCTATCTATCTATCTATCTATCTATCTATCTATCTATCTATCTATCTATCTATCTAAAGCACAAAAAAACCCGTTGTGTATTTGTGTACAAAATAGCTACAGCACAGTGTTATGCTAGGTTCTCCTATGCTGATTAATAAACGTAACATTTTCACAGATGTTCTAGCATAAATTGAAATGTATTTTTTATTCATTATTAATTATATAAATAAATATTATTTTTAATATTAATATTATTTAATATAAATATCGATACAATATGCGGCAATATATTATTTGTTTATATAATATAACGTCTATTATTTATTTTATTAATATATTGTATAATATGAATTTATAATATTATAGTGTTGTGTTATATTATAATATTAATTCATAATATTATGGTAATTTATACATTTGCCTTCAAATATTTCAGAGTAAATATGATTGGTTATCATATGTGGCCTGTGAATCTTGTATTGGGAGTCAAAGATCTGAAAACTCTTAATGTATTTTGACGTCTTCATGGGTATTTTACTGGTTTGAAGTCAGACATCTAATTTTGGCACATCGTTGAAAAGATCATTCCGAGTTCAACAGATTCTCACACTGACCCAGAATTCAAACCTCCTGTCGGCTGCTACTTTCTGAGTTTTAGGCCAAAGGAAGCTAATTATACCACAATGGATGTCGCACATAAACACGTTGTGCCATCAGGACATGAAATATGTGGGTCACAGTAGCTCCCTGAACCTTATTTATTCAAAACCTGGGGAAAAAAAGACCAGGGAGAAACTTGAATTGAGTGTTTTATGGTATTATGGAGATCAGAGATGGAAAGTCCAAAGGCAAAAGTCTGTGAAGATGCTGTTTCATGTGCAGTGCAGCTCTGTGACAAAATAACTGTAATCTACAGATGAATTTTTCATGCCGCTCGGTCTGAACCGTCAGGACGGTGGCAACAGGAAGCAGACCAGAGAGGAGGAGTTCTGTCAGGAAACATCAGGTCTGATTTCTGAAACGTTACAGAGCTCTGCACCACCAGCTGCTTCAGAGATGCTGCTGTATGTTTACTGAACGAGATGCACTCGGATGCATAGCTTTATTTGCTGACATGCATGACATGACACTGTTGAACTGAGGCGGACAGACAAATATTAACAATCCAACCACAAAACGTGTATTTAATTATAATATTTGAAATTATATATGAAATAAATTCCTCAAATGTGTATTCACTAATGTGACTTTTTTGTGTGAGTGTGAAAAATAAAACATTGTTCAGAATAGCATACTACTACCATGCTACTTTTACTAGGCCTGTTTGTTGTATGCAATATGTATATTCTGCAAAGCAGCCTATGTGCATTTTCAACCACATTACAAAACGTGCAGTAGCTTTATGCAATACATGTACAAATAAATACAATATCCCATAATGCATTGTGCTCGCACTGACTTCCATTTTCAGACAAGTACACAAAATTGGATTAAAAATGCAGAGCAATCATTTTAAAACTGCTAATAGGATGCCACTCACTGACTTAAACTATTTCAACGGTTTAAACTGTTAGAAATGTGTGTCACTGCATAAAGAATTTTATTTCACATTAAAAAACAGTATAGTATATGGGCGGTAGTGCACAGTATGCAGCAGTGTTAATTAAGCATTAAACGGTTTCTTCCATATGTTAACATATGCTGTGTGCTATTCCAAATTTAATCTAATTTGTGTGTCCTCTTTTTCCGGGACATATCCTGGGCGGCATTTCTAAATTGCCAAAAATGTCCCGATTGTGGCTTGCTGACGGTAATGACTGAAAACTCGTTTGACCAATAGCGTGCAGGCATTGAAATTAATCGACCAATCGTGGCATGCGAGAAGGCGGGATCTACAGAGAACGGTCAAATCAATGCAAAAACGCGTACATTAAATATGTAAGGCTCAGACAGAGACCGTCAGTAGGAAAACAAAGCCAAAACCGAGGCATTAGGCAATTAAATATGAAATTATGCGTAAATGAGGAGCAGGCATAAAAATAAAAAAGCAGGTAAATTACTTTGACTCTGATTAACAAAACATCAGTTCGTTAATCTACACAGGATTATGACAATCCTAAACAAAGAGCGCTGAAGAATGGTTTAAATTACAAAAATGAAAACCAGATAAAATACCTTACATAAAAACACACTCTCTCTCTACATATATAAACTTAACTTAAAATAGACATTAAAAAGGCAAAACAAAACTTTAAAATATAAAAACATCCAATTCATAATATTAACAATATTTTATTACTACATAAATGAAACTATAAAAGTACTGCTTTGACTGTAAAATTGCTTTTTGTTAGTAGTTTACTTTAGACTGCCAAATAAGCCATGTTCCTGGATAAACATCATCTCACTGTCCAAAAATATAGATTTTACCCAATCCCTACCTGTAATTTATTCCTAAAATCAGTGTGAAATGATAGCTTATTAACAAGGGTGTAGAAGCACTTAACACTGATCTTAAACCTAAAACAGATATTTCCTGAAAAGTTATCCCTCAGTTCTGATTGGAATGTTGTTCCAGGATCAACAAGGATATTGATCCAGGAACATGTTGTATTTGGTGAAATCACACTCAACGTATTACCCTCGTAATGCAATGAAACAGTAAGTCATATTTGGGATAGCATATGATCTATAAAAGTCACTTATTTATCATAACCATGGGAAAGTGTGTTTGTGAGAAACACATTGTCCTCATGATCATGTCATCATCTCATATGGTGCGGTTACAAAACATCAAATTGTTATTTCAGCTTCAGTGAATCGGTGTCCATGGCAACTGTGAATGAAGCAAACAGATTCAGTGCAGAGGAGGTTCAGGACGTCTAATTTAGACATTTCTTTGAGAGTTCAAGGCCTCTCGTCTTATTAAAATGAGTCATCCACAATCATCACACTGAAGAAAACAAAGCAGGACATTTGAATAGGGGGCATCAACTTCATCTAATTTTATTCATCTTTTTGTATTTTTTTTTTAATGTACAGTCTTGTCACTACAGTACAGGCCATCTTGACTCCACTTACACAAAATACATAAATACTGTGCAATTCATAACATTACAGGACCTATAACTACACAAACAATAGAAAACATGATCTGATGTTAGCGAACCCAACACCACTTACATATAAACATAAATTAGACTAAGAGAAATTAGTGAATTTATAGATAAGAAATATTAACATTTTACATAGAAGCATATATAAAAAGAGACCACGTTAGGAATGCAAAGAATCGAAAGACTTAAACAAGATGAAAAAAAAAAAAAAAAAAATCTGCTTTACAAAAATTTTAAAACTCCCCAACATCCACCCTTTTGTCCCGAAACTTGTTCCTGGCCTTGGTTCGAGCTTTAAACGCAGCTGCATTGTAGAGGTGCTGAAAGAACAAAAGGATATAAGTTACACAACAATCGAAACCTATAATTTCTGAAATGTACAGCGAAAAAAAAAAAAAAAAAAAAAAAAAGCCAGATACATGTGGAAAACAAACGGCTTTCCTACCCTCTCCAGTCTGGAGCTCTTCATGGCTTTCAGAGCAGCAGAGTCGATCAACATCGGTGGTCCCAGTTCAAACACGTCCCTAATGAACTCGTTCGCCTGTGGTCAAAACATTAAACTTTAATAAATCACTTTTAAAAAAAAAAATAAATAATAATTTTTGGATCTATTCGCAACATCTGAGAGCTTTACCTGTAGATGGTAGTTCATCCCAGAGCCAACAAACTCTCTGAAGGCGTCGTAAGTCCTCTTCCTCACCCAGCTGTCAATGACCATTCGCTCCGTGCCGAAGCGGATTGTCTCGCTCTGAAAATTCCCCTCCTGTTCCAGACACAGAAGAGAGGTCAGAGTCTGAGCTGCAGCACCCAGGAGTCTGTCAACTATGACAACTGTTCACTTCCTATCTCACCTCTACGGCCTTGAGGACATCTCTGAAGACAGACCTTTGCTTCCTCTTATCGGTCTTGGCTCTGTGTTTGTTGCAGTCAGTGGCTAAAGCGTTCAGCTTCACACACAATGGCTCCCAGTCATCATACTCAAACTCCTGTGAAGGTACAGGTCATATTATATTAGAGAAAAAAACAAAACTCCAAATAAACACATAAGTGACACAAAATACCTTGTTATTTGCAAGTTAATTCACTAAACCAGCGTTTCCCAATCCCAGTCCTCGCCCCCCGCTCTGCATATTTCGTATGCATCTCTTATCACGTACAACGTTTGTTCTATTCGACTGTAAGTGCCCTGCGAAGTGGACATCACAGGATATTCCGCCATGATTCTAGTTCGAAATGAACATGAAATAAACATGAGCACTGCACATTTCAAAATCAAAACCCAGTCCGGATTGTTTTTATGTCACTGTATTTCTGAAGGAAACCAACTTTCTTCAGAAAATTTTGGATGTCATTTTCATTTCATCTTGCATGTAATGTCTGATAAAGCAGCATTTGAGCGGAGCACTGCTTTGTTTACAGCCATTACCTGGCAGAGAATGAATTTGCATATATATGCCGCCACAAACAGAGTGCAAGTCTGTGGGAAACACTGGTGTATATGTTCCATTCAAAGGGCATTAAAGTGTGTGAGACGTGAATTTAAATTATTTGTTTACAGAGATATATGTCACACTCGTCTGTGAGTGAAGACGCTGCAGGCAGCGGCGCAGCGCAAATCCATGAATGTTCCGAAGTGAGGAAAACTTGAATGGATTTCCCCTGCTCAGGGAGTAGGAAGCAATGAACACTGTGTAGGGATCATATCAATCGGAAGAGTTCATGCACGTAGCTCTTCTAACAAGCTGGTTATCTGAATCAGCTGTGTTAAACTAAGAGAGACATGCAAAATATGCAGACTGGACTGCGAGGACTGGGATTGGGAACCGCTGCACTAAACTATTACAACAATTTTATGTAAAGTTAAATACATTAAATTAATTTTAATATTATGAGTACTTATTAAAACTAAATTCATATTAATATTTCAATAAATATATTGTTTGATTGTTTTTACCATTTTCTAAAAACAAAAGGAAAAAAGTAAAATATTTTGCAATTAAATAATTTAATAGTATTTTCAATACATTAATGAAATGAGTTTAAATTAAGTTATTTCATAATTTTATTAAATATGTAAACATTTTAATACTTTAATACAATAATGAAATTTGATAATTTCAAATAAATCCATTTTATTACATATTAAATGTTAATATTTTATTAAATACAATACATTAAATTAAAAAATAAAAGTTTAAATAAATTAAATAGTTTAGTTTAATAAATTATACTTTCATATTAAATAAAAATAAAATTTATATAATTTTACTATTATAAATACACACAACTTACAGGGTCAACATCTCTGATGAGCTCAAACAGGAGAGCGATGGTCTCGCCAGCAACAATCCTCATGTTGACGTCGTCATTCTCCAGCAGACGTGGAAGTTTAGCGAGATGTCTGAAAACAGTAAAATTAGCTTAGAATAAACCTGGGAAAATGTCGTACCTTAGTTTGTAGGTCCCAACATTTCCTTCAGGATCCGTTTGTGACTTCAATCAAGGATCTAAGGTCTAAAAACAGTGTTTTCCCTACACTTACTTTTGTACAATGGCTCTGATGTGGCTGCCGGTACAGATGGTAAGCAGCAGGGCCCAGGACAGAAGAGCGTTTGTGTGGAGCTGTGTGGTTTGAGGATTCACAGAAGGTCTGCTTCCATCTTCTCTGACGTATGAGTGAGTGAAGAGGCTCTCAAAACACTCCATAGTGGCATTCACATCCTGGAGGCGACACAAACATCAGGTTTAAATCCTGAAAGCCTTCGAAGCATCAACATGTCTAAGTGCATGGAAAAATTGCTCGACATGTGTTTACGGTTAACTTGGGAGGCACTTCGACTGGATCATTTTATCACTCTTGAACCAGAAGGGGCCAGATTTCAGAATGAATCAGTCAATCAGATTTGAGAACCAATTCATTATAAAAGTACTGGCTCAAAAGACTGAACAGTTCACGAGTGACGTGGTTCTCAGATGACCCAGTTTAGCTCGCTGATTCAATGATCTGTTTTCATGCTGATGATTTCCATGATGGTTGGTGTTTTAATGCCATGCCAGGTTCCTTGGCTATTTTCATGGCAAGTAACAAGTTCAAATGCTACAAAACAGCAATATTAAAAGCTATACAAGGTGTCAAGAAGCTTGTTTTGGATAAAAACCCTAAAATGGATTCAAGGTTGACTAAAGAATTTAAACCAGCACAATTTGGATGAATGGTTATTGTATGGAGGGAAGGGAGGGGAGAAAAAAAAAAAAAAAAAAAAAAAAACACTTTAAAGGTGCGATTTGTTTTCTCTTTTTGGTTTCGGAGTAAAATATCCCTTTAAGAATGATATCCACTTGAAAGTAAAAGACCGTACTAAAGCTTTCATTGCCAAACTTACCATGATATCATCTTCTGCTACAAGAGTGCAAAGGCCTAGACTTGTTGCACACTAGAAAAAGTCGAGATGAACAGAGTTACAATCTCAGATTTGCTGGATTGCGAAATCATTCATTCTTTAAGGCGCAGTAGAGGAGCACGACTGCTTACAGCTTGTCTAGCTTGAATGTTAGCTGCTCCATCGTTGAGGATGGTCTTAAATACGGGTTTAAGGGTCTTAAAAACCTCTTCGCTCTCAATCCCAGACCCCAGCTGGATGCACAGGAGACACGCCAGCGAGGCTGCGGCGCACTGCTCCACTCCTTTACCTGGTTTGCAAATGCAAACAGCCAACTTAACTTTCTGCACTGAAGTCATGGCAACAGCTAGAGAAAAGAGTTTATTTCCAACTATTCGAAATCACAAATGAAGCCAACCTTTTTTCAAGCAGCGCTCAATGCTGTCCGTGATGGTCATCCTTCTCTCGGAAATGAATTCGTAGAGGATTTTGGTTGCCATGGCAGTCTTTAGTCCATCAAGGGCACCTTGTCTGGTCTTGGCACTAGAAGGGGAACATAATTACTCAGTTCAGACTGCTGCAGGCTTGAGGTTTTAGCAGAAATGGATTAATTCTAAACAATCAAGCACAGTTGACGTCAGAAATCCGAATGAACAAACCTCTTATCCACTGTGCTGTCGATGTACACCTTCAGTTTGTACTGGAAGTCCTCTTGAGCCATTTCTTCAGTTTCACCGGCTGTCAAACAGGATGAGAGCTAGTCAATATGTTGCTTTCTTCTTAGTTTAAGCTCTACACAAGAGCTTATCCATGCTTTTGCACTGTATTGTAATAAACAAATGAGACCATAGATACCCACCATCCTCTGCTGCACTGGTTCTTTCACTGAGGCTGCTGCAGTGACTGAGGGTCTCAATAGATGCATCTTCATCACTGAACGGCTGGACATTCCCCTGTTGTCCCCCTGCAAAAACAGATACACTATAAATCATACTTTAATAAAAACCTCCTTGCAATGCTGCATCACATTGTTTAATCAGCACATTTTCAGCATGGACCTGAATCTGTTGCAGTCAGATTAAAATGATCAGCAATCTTAAAATAAAAATATGTCATACAGAGCAGCATAACCTCACCAAACAGATGAAAATATAAACTGTGTATTAATGCATTCATGTGTTTAAATGGGGAAGTTAGAAGTTCTGTTGTACAATCTTTTTAGTGTTTCTGAAAGGTCTCTTATGCTCACCCTGGATACATTTGTTTGACCAAAAATACAGTAAAAACAGTAATATTGTAAAATATTAGCATTTTAAATGACACTTTTCTATTTTAATATATTTTAAAATATAATTTATTCCTGTGATGGAAAGCGGAATTTTCAGCAGCTATTACTCCAGTCATAAGCGCCACATGATCCTTCAGAAATCATTCTAATATGACGATTCGCTTCTCTAGAAACACTTCTTTTGTTGAAAAAAGTTGTTTTGCTTAACATTTTTGTGGAAATAGTGATAAAATGGAAATTATATAATGTAAATGAAATGGAAATCCTTTTCAAATTATAAACGGTCTTCAAATTATAAATGTCTTTACGGTCACTTCTGATCAATTCAGTTCATCCTCGCTGAAGTATTCATTTCTTTAATAATAATAATAATAATAATAATAATAATAATAAAAATTTAAAAAAAAAAGACAACCCTTACTGACCCCAAAATTTGAATGGTAGTATACTTTCAATGAGCTTTCAATGAACAAAGAAGTGATCTCATTTTATGAACCCTTTAAACGGTGACCAACCCTGTAATGACACTTACAGAGAACTGCATTTTCCAACTAATTTCATACGGTCATCATAAGACATGGGTGTGCATAACTTTGACCTTATAGGACCATTATGAGTGCATGTATTAGATTCTGCCACGTGTCATATTGCTGGCCAGACATCTGCAAAAGGTACAAAGTGTCTCATACTGTTTGGCAAGGTCAGAGGACGCAGTAACTTCTACTGTACAACTTATGCAAACAAAACAGCCACTGTGTGGGATTTTTCAGACAAAAGTAAATACATCTAGATATAGAACAGTACAACAGAGATGCAGATAAACCATCATGTGGGACGTGTGAAGGACTACAGCAGGCTGCCAGCACACGCAGTCTCTTCTCCTTCTCAAAGGCCTGTGCAAATCCAGCGAGCAGAAGGGCTGAGAACATTTAATAACAGACTACAGACAGATTTATTCACGTCTACAGCTGAAAAATCTGGACTGTTTCCCTGGTTCGTTCTTCCTCTGCTCGAAACAGGCCTGTGTTATATAAGCAGGCTAGTGTGACCGCATGGCCTGAAATAACCTCAAACACATTGACAGCTGAAAGTTTACACAAAATATTATAGCAGCTTCCTCCAATTTGACATTTCACATCTTATAAGTCTATCTTATATAATATACAATAATTCATTTATTAATCTTAAGTCATAATATTTCGATCTAAATGATCCAAGTTGATTGTTGTTTTGTTATTAGTCATACTATACTAACGTACATGACAATCTTATTAGTTTGTTCTATATGTTAATCTTCCGTCATTTGATAAATTTAATTAATCTTACCAACGGTTCATACAGACCATAATATTTAAAACCAAATAACATTCCCTTAAAAACAAACACATTTAGAAACGCCAACGTACATTTTCTGTTTTCCTTGTCTTTCTTTTGTTTGTCAAAAGAAAGACACTCCTGGCTGTCAACCAAAGCGGCTCACGTAGTAATGGGAGTTGTAGTTCTCTTCCTCCAATTTCATTACGCGGTTAGCGTGTAAAGAACTACAAATCCCAGAATCCAAACCGCGCATCAGGCCGCAAAAAACACCGGTCATTTCCAGACACTCCATCCTACTTACCTTTGCCGCTCCTTTTCTTGGTCCGTGGCATTTTGCTTAAATTAGTAGTTCCGCGCCTAAAATCAACCAATACTCGACCAGTTTTTACAGTAATGTCTTTTCAGTTGAGTATATTCCAGTGGCACAGTGAAAAGGAAAGTATTAAAAGCGATTCCGGTGTTAGACTTGGAGCGCGAGCGATTCATTTTCCCTCTCAAACTAGGGCTGCGTCACCGCGCCGCCGCGAAGCGCTTTTATACGACCGATGATGACGTACTTAAAAAGGCGTTACCTCACGTGGACCTGGATACAGTAGGACCAATCACGTTTCAGGATGCGCCGACGTCATCACATATGACAGACTTCCGCCTTTGCTGTCACGTCCTCATGCGGGTTCCACGAGTGCACGTTTGATCCCAACACGTTATTATCGTCAATATTGCTATTATGAAGTTTTTTCAACTTTACGTACTTTTATGTAACGTGTTTTTTGCGTATTAAAACCAACACATTTATACTTCTATGAATTTATGAAGATAACATTGAAACTGTCTTGAAAACTTTTTGCCATTCACCCAACATCATAATTTCTTTGTAATAATTCCAAAATGCCCTTTATTTATAGTTTTTACCTTCCAGACATGAATTAAACATTCTCTGTAATGCATATGTATCGATTATTGTATCAGACAAATCAGAAATAAACCATTGATTTTATCTTGGTGATTAACTTAGGCACAGAAGGCTTCTGAAGTGGCATTTAGGTGTCTTTATGCTTACTGTTTAATGCTGTTCAAAGATGGTATGAATGCATTTACATAGTAATACTAGTGGATCAGAGCAGACATAATTTAGTCTGGCTTTTAAGAAGCATTTTGAGTTTACACTAAATTTTGAGCATGCCTTAACTCATCTGTGTAAATACACCTTTAGAGTGTGTTTAAAATTTTATTTTCTATGTACACAGAACCAAAAGTGTGCATAGTTGAAAAAACACCCTCATATAACATTTCTGTAGTGATCAAAGTCTTGTAGCAAAAAGTCATGAAGAAAATGAATACCGGATGAAAGGAGTGCAACGCATGTTATAAGTGCAGTATTGTGCTGTTTTGTTGCACATGGGCTATCAGTGCAACAGGTGGACTCGGGGCAATGCTAACACTTTGACCAGATGGCTGCACATGTGTCCTGCACATACCTGTCCAAACTCTGTCCTGGAGGGCCGGTGTCCTGCAGAGTTTAGCTCCAACTTGCCTCAATACACCTGCATGGAAGTTTCTAGTATGCCTAGTAAGAGCTTGATTAGCTGCTTCAGGTGTGTTTAGTTAGGGTAGGAGCTAAACTCTGCAGGACACCAGCCCTTCAGGACCAAGTTTGGACAGCCCTGCTCTAAGCCCTTGTTAACATAATTCAGAGGAGAATTGCACCAGTGGTGCAAAATATTTCAAATATATTTAAATAAGAAGTGGTTTTAATATCAGTAAAGCTCTACTATTATTAAAGCAAGCGTTTTATGTTTACGTGCCCAAGCAAAAGCTCCCACCTTGATGCACTTTGATGCAGGCACTACTAAATAACAAAACCCCACTTAAATGCAAACAAAGCACAACTACATTTTTGCAGGACTTAATAAATTATACCACTAGAGGGAGCTCTTTCAAAATACTTGCTCGTGATAAAATCAAGCACCTGCCAAGTTCAGAGTAAACTGACATTGTTGCATAATGCATGAAGGGATTCTTCTGATCATTCAAGATCAGTCAAATCAAATTTAGGTTGAAGCACTTCATAGAATGTATCCCACGGCATTGCATTTCATCCCTCTAGTGTTTCCTAAATTAATTCAGTGCCATGTTGGTAGCAGCATAATGCATCATAATGGGTTTTCTGTGTTTTCTGTTTTTCCACCTGATCTGTGGATTATTTGAAAAAGCGGCCAAAGAAGAATATTGCTGTTGCTTTGGCTGACCTTTAGAATTCCTGGGAATTAGATTTCATATTTCATGCTATTCTCAACAGGTTGTGCAATAGGATGTGGATATAACACCAAGAAAGCCTTTTCTGGGCTTCTGTTCACCTGAATGAGTCTTGTATAAGTTTACATGGGTGAATTAGTTTTGCCTGAGTGAACACTTCCTTTTTGTGCCTGTTGTGGCATTTCTCCAGTAGAGAGCAATACCAGCCCAGTGCTATATGAAAGCACTGAAAAAAGACTGTTTATGAATGGGTGTTGGGTTTAAATATATATATTCATCCCATATGTAAAGTCTGTTGAATAATTGATGAGACACCCTGAGAGGCTTCGCAGGGGGTCAGTGCCTAGCTCATACTGCTAGAAATCAAAAGATGGCCCAGAAATTCAACAAGCAGCTGGTTTATTTGATGTTTTGTAGTGCTTTTTTAAGTTCATTAAAATAATTTTAAGTCAGGTGTTCTTGAAGGCATCTCAGCGGGTTGTCTGTCTGAGGTAATATAATATTTACAATGCAAATACTTTTAGTTCATACTATATTTAAACAGAAAAGAGGTTCTTAATGGATTTTTCTCTGCTTTTAAAACAACAGTTTGATATTGTAGTAGCTATTAGCTATATTCTCTTTAATAAATTATGTCAGGACAAAATCAGCAGTTTTCTTTTGCTTTGATTTCCTAAATGTATTTAGGATTTCACAGATGATATTGGCAACTGCCAGTGCTTCACTAAATACATGATAAGCATGAAGTGGAATGAAATAACAGATTGCATAGGGTGTTTGCCAATTCAGTGGTGAGAGAAAGTCTCACAGGTCTGCACAGGTCAGAGGTTGAAAATGAGCTGAAAACCCATATATTTGCCGTTAATGCTTTTAGGCCTTAATCAAATAAATATTTTGCTCTTATATCAAAGTGTTCACAGACTTTAACACTTTACTGGATGCTTGTGCTTTTTCATAAAAGTCGTGATGTAAACAATTTGTTTGTGTTTATTAAAACAGCCCCCTAAAAGCCCGTTTGTTGTTTGATCTGAAACATTGTGAGGACTATATGACTTTTTTTTACATTATTTTACACAAAATATTTTTATATTGGGCTGTCGTTAAAGGAATAGTTCATCCAAAATTTTAATTTGCTGAACTTTTATTCAGGCCATCCAAGATTTAGATGCCTTTCTTTATGGGAACAGATTTGTAAATTTAGCATTCCATCACTTGCTCATCAATGGATCCTCTGCAGTGAATGGGTGCCGTCAGAACAAGAGTCCAAACAGCTGATAAAAACATCACAATAATCCAAACCACTCCAGTCCATCAAATAACATCTTGTGAAGTGAAAAGCTGCATGTTTCTAAGAAACAAAACCATCATTAAGATGTTTTTAACTTCAAACTGTTGCTTCCAGCTAAAATATGAGTCCTCTATCCATAATATTGCTTGTAACAAATCAGGAGAGAAATATCCACAGATCAAGCACTGTTTAAAAATGGGGGGATTTCCTCACTGGAGGAAGTGTTATTATTATGGAGCCATGCATATTTTGGCTAGAAGCAACAGTTTAAAATTGAAACGCCTTGATGATGGATTTGTTTCTTACAAACACAAAGCTTTTCATTTGATAATATATTAACTGATCGACTGGAGTTGTGTGGATTTCCTGTGGATTATTGTGATGTTTTTGTCAGCTGTTTGGACTCTCATTCTGACGGCACCCATTCACTGCAGAGGATTCAATGTTGAGCAAGTGATGGAATGCTAAATTTATCCAAATATGTTCTGATGAAGAAACAAACTCATCTTCATCTTGGATGGTCTGAGGGTAAGTCAATTTTCAGCAAAATTTTCATTTTTAGATGAACTATTCCTTTAATATCATCCCTAATGCTTTTCCACTTTTCATTCATCTGCTTTTAAATATGTATTCTCCCCAGCAAAAATCAAACCCGACACAATGTGCTGACAACCTGATTACACCTATTAAAAATACATCAAGCAAGTCATTACATGTCGGATACACTGGAGTAATGTACCCTGACTTTTGGCAAATGCTGAAAGTGTGTGGTATTTCGATTTTAAATCTGCTGTTGTCATTCTAGAAATAAAGACAAATCTTTATTTTTATCTTTTTTTGCTTTATATTTCATGACTAGGTGGCCATAACAAAATAATAAGACTGGCCACTATTATGGTGTTGTCTGCATGTGAGGCGATAGAATTAGCATTGTCATTGTCTGTTTTTGTTTTGTTGGTGAGAGCATAAAGTGTTGTCTTGGCAGAAGGTGAGTCTTGGCAGTGTTTTTACGACCATTTTCCAGGTTTCCACCCCACACGCTGTTTTTTCCTGGGCATTGATTCAGACGCTTAAGACTTCGGGATGGACAACTGAATGAACTTCATTCCCTCCCCTCATATCCCCCATCCTTCTTTTAGCCTTGAAGTAGGTTGGAAAATGTTGCCAAGTTTGTTCTCTAAATGTATTACGACTCCTCCGGAAGAGTTTATTCAGCCGTAAGGGTCATAAATGTCGAATTGTATATCAGCAAAGCAGGAAGCAGGTTTACTGTATCAGATTTACTTGATAAATTATGGGGGTTTTGGATGAAATTATGCATTCTCGTTTTCCTGATAAAGTAAGTTTGACTAAGCAAATTTGCTGATCTCAGTGCCAACAATAAACCAGATTGACCAAGATGATCTGTTCTCCCTAAACTGCTAAAAGAATGTGTTATGGGTAGTTGCCAGGTTGCTATGCAGTTAGTTTTTATTTTTATATTTTCTGTTGTCATTTTAATTTAATTGCAAATTTGAGTAATTTTGTATTTTTTTTTTAGTGTTTTGTTTTTATTTTGTCTATAATTGTTTTTCATTAAATACAGTTTTAAATATTATAGAACATCAAAGTAAACCAACTGAAAAAAATTTAGTTTTTATGTTTTATTTGATTTTAAATGTTTTTTTTTTTTTTTTTTTTTTGTTTTATTTATTTATCAAGTAACAATTTTATTATTATTATTATTATTATTATTATTATTATTATTTAGTTTAGTTTAGTTTATTTTAGATTAGTTTTAGGGCATATTCACACCAGGAAAGTCTGATAGTTCACTTGCTTTGGTTTTTTTGTTGTTTTTTTGGGGGGTTTTTTTGGTGCGGGTCGCTTTCACACTGCGCTTTTAGCAAGCGAACCAAAAATTGTAAACAAAACCACACGTGCGCTTAAGGTCATCCATTCATTGGTTCATCCGTTCAGCCGCACCAGAGTTCGTTTGGAAGCGGACCGAGACCACCTCTTTAGCTGGGTCTCGGTACAGTTGTTTGGTCCACACCAGAATGCGATTGCTGTATTCACACCTGCCCAAAAGGTCCGCACCAAAGGGGGAAACAAACTCTAGTGCGATTCAACCGAACCAAATGAGGCAGGTGTGAAAGCACCCTTAGTTAACTATAACAAACCTGTTACTTACTGGACCAAATGAAAAAGCCTACCTCCACGTCTGTGATATTCTGATCTCCAATAAATAAATATTATTAGTATAATAATAATAATAATAATAATGGGGGTGAAATCCCAATATAAAAAAGATCCTAATAATGTTTTATATTACTAATCCCAATGTTACAAGTTTTTATTTATTATTTTACTATTTTTGTCACCTCTTTTCACTTCTTGCGTTTACTTAAACAATATTGTATGTATAGCAATCATGCCAAATACTTTAAAATTGATAGTAATAATTTTAGTTTTAATATAAATTGACACTTGCATTTAGCAAACACTACTAAAGAGATCGTTCATTGCTGAAACACTGAAGTTTGGTGTAGATAAACTAATAGACGTCTTGCCCTTGAAGGCTTAAAATGATATGTGTGTACCTTCACCATGCTATTATGAATTTGCTCATTCATTCGTTTAAGTACAGCCTTGGCCGTCAGTGCAGCGGGCCTGTCTCTTTGCTGAGGGACAAGGTTACTTTGCTCTGACTGCTTTGGGTTGCGTGACTACCGCCTTCTGACGCAGTTCATCATTTCATGCACTTCTCTCTTTTTTTTTTCTTGTCGCTACCCCTGAGATGTCTTTCTGCTGACCCACAGAACCACAGTGCATGAGAGAGAGAGAGAGAGAGAGAGAGAGAGAGAGATGGAAAGGCAGGCTGACTGATCTTGCAGAATAACCACAAATCTCAACCACCATACGATCATGTTCCCGAAACAACATGATGAAAATAAGATCATAAAAACACATGTGGCTGTAAAAACAGTGACCCGCACACACGGTATGGACATTTTTAGTAACACGAGGTGCTCCAGCCATGTCAAATCTGTATGTTTCTTTCATTTCGTTGAATAACCCGTCATTTTATTACATATGACAAGACCGCCTGTCCATATCAGTGCCACCCTGTAGACCACAAGATCTCTGCGTTCATTCAGAGCCGGTCTGTGTCGTCTCCATTGACTTGATGCCCCCGCACTGACAGCACAGAGTAGCCCACCACAAAGTGAATCCATTTTTAAAGCGCTCACCAAGACGTCCTTGAATAATATATTCTGATAGAGACGCAGGCTGCATTCTTTCATTCTGACTCTCACGTCCATAGAAATATCAAGGCAAATGCAATCTTAAGGAAACGGACAAAATGGCAGCAAATGCATGACACCAAACACACTGTTAAGTTTTATATTCAAGACAGTGGTGTCAGTGTATACTGTCTACATAGAGAGCTGCCTTTTAAGTCAACATTGATCATGGAACCTCATTATTGACTGTTTGGAACACTCTCAAATATTATATATTATACAGATTATACAGGACACTACATTATTACACTATTATACAGGACATTACAAGTACACGTTCAACACAATTCAGCATATTTCTTTTTCACATTGGAAAACCAAAAAATACATATCACACAGAAATATTGGGTAAAATACCCAATTTGCCATGACAATGTAATATATATACATATACATACATACAAAATACAAAATAAGTATAATACAAAATTTACTTTTGGCCTTGATGTTAAATTGATATTATTGGACACCTCTGATTAACACTTTTTTATGGTACTCTTTTGTATAAAATGAATTTAAGTTTGTTAATAATCAGCATTTCTTTCAATTCGTCACTTTCACTGCGCTGCACTGCGTTCTGGGATACAAACAATACGTGCAGCATTATAAATGCATGCATACATGCATTTCACTTATTTTTATTAGCATTGTAGTAAAGTAATTTAGCTATTAGAAATGCCTCTGGAGACCCTTGCATTCAATCCTGCTGTTTTTGAAAACTAGAATGTATGTGAATGAACCCTTATAAGACAGCATAAACATGCTGAAGATGCCTACTAATGCTGATGGGCGGCTCACTAGGTTTTGAAACTATAAGCACCCTAAAGAAATGCTCAGCTGTGGCTGTTTTATGTTTAGAAAATGTCTATAAAAAGATTCTTCTTCCTCTCTGAGTCAGTCTGAAAGAAATCAATGAATGTAGGCAGGAATCAATGTTTACAGCATTTCCATTCGGGGCCGGGGATATCCATCTTGGAAATCTAAAAATTCATAAGAAGCTGTGAGTTGGACGGATATGCTGCTTCTTGTTATAGTTTCTGTTCTGCTTCTCCCAGGCTGTGATGTCTGGCGTCAATGGCAGCAAAGAAACAATAACTGCTAATTGATTCAGTTACTCTGCAGCAGTAATAGAATAAAGCATTTTAATTCAGATGTTTCAATTCAATTATGTGTTATGTGGGAAGCTCTTGGGGGAATGTTGGTTTTTCTCTTTGTTGCCTGGCAACCGGATTTTACATTGAATATATGGGGAAAACTAACCAAGGATGACATCCATCCGTTCAAATGTGAGCTAATATTAGTGAGAAATGTTAGAAAATCCCTCTAGCTCTTTCATTAGCTCATAAAAGTGATGTGAATACAGATCACACAGGAAGAAGGAATGAACTGAGTAATGCAGAATCATCTTGCCAACCAAATGTAATGTGTTTAATAAAAATAATAAAGTGAAAATGACTGTAAAACAGTTGTAAAGCAGTTGTGGCATTTTCTGAGTGATGTTACGTAGAAGATAGTGGGTGGTTTTACTTAGGTAACTGAGACGTTTAACCCAGTTGGTGGTATTACTCATCTGCTCTCTTTCTCTGGCATTAAAAACATAATATTCGAGAAAAAGGAACACACAAAAACTTCTAAAGTAGTAAATAAATACAAAATACAATAAATAAATAAATTAATTAAATTAAATACACTATTATTATAACACTATTATAGTATAGTGTTATAGTTATTTATTTTTATTTTTAAGTTTTCAGTTTTCATTTTTGTTTAAAGTTTTAGTTTTAGTGATTTTGTTATGTGCTTTGTCATGTTTTTTTTTATTATTATTAATTATTATTATTATTACCTTTTTACTTTTAATAATTGTAGTACTTCAAATTCAACTTATTTTTAGTAAGTTGCCAAGACATTTAAAAAAATTATTATTTTTTTTATCTAATATTAATGCTTCAGTTTATTTCAGCTAATAAAAACATTTTTTTTCTATAGCTTTAGTTTTAGTTAACTATAGCCACATTGGTTTATCCACTTTATTTTGCAATAAGTCATCTATTTTCTTTGAATGTGCAAGACTTCTGATTCATTAGCTGCTATAGGTACTTGAATAACAACAAAGTGCAGTAAACTATTTGCATTATAAACCAGCATATTTGTAATTACGATAATAAATTAAAATAATATGATAACAAAATATCAGTTTGCAGTTTACTAGATTAAGGTGGATTTTTTAGAAACTGTTTCTGCAGGTTACATCATTAAACCAGTAGGTGGCGACAAGTGAGTGAGTCATTCATTGAGTCATTCATTCAACCAATTCTTTCAAAACCACTGATTCTTTCAGAAAGGAGTCATTGAATCATTCACATGTTTTGGAACAATTAATATAACAGTTAATTTGGAACGACATTCTCGTTCGCATGAAATTGGAAATTATATTGTTCATATAACTTTATTGGTTTTATAGATGTTTTTTAAAAGATCCATATTTTTGTGAAGAATAATTCTTTGCAGTTCCATCCCCGTGTGCATTCAGAAGCAGGGATCATTAACTGTCGGCAATATTTAAATGAGTTTGGCACTGAAACACACAGCTCACTGTGAGTCGATATGTTTGTGTGTGCAGTACAGCTGCTCGTGCATGAGGTGCTTTTTGTACAAAAAAAATGAATTTGAAATAGCACAAAAGATTTTAGCACAAAAGACAATACTTTTCGCATTTTACTTTTCAAACAGCATTCAGGATTTTTCAGCTCTAGGGAGTCCAATGAATCCCTTACAGAATATGAAAATGGATAAAAGACTTTAAGCTTCATGTAAAGATCTGTGTAGAATAATCTTAATAGTAAACATACTATTGGAATTGCTATTGCAAGAAATATTCAGAATATGGTCAAATTCAGATTCATATTTGAATATTAATTCAGTCACTCATTTGCAAAAAATAAAAAAATTCCCACTAAAAATACTTTACAAAACATTATTAGCCCAGATCATGAATATTAAATAGGGATGGAATGTACATTTCTAAAAGTATAATATAAGATACTGTTATACAGTTATGCATAAAATGAAATTGAATTGACTCATATCTGCGCATTTGTGCATTTCCTATAGGCGTATTGTATTTATTTCCCTACTACCATAATAAAACACTCTGTTGCATCCATGCACACAAAATCCTGCGCACCACATGCACAGGATTCCGGACGTCCTCTTGAAATACAGCTGTTTTTTATTTATGTGTATGAAAAGCGAGCTGAAAATAGAACAAGAACCCCATTGAGCGTGTGATCCGCCGGAGCACCTGTGCCGATCTCGGCTTCAGGACTTATAGATGTGGATCTGCTGTAGGCATCCTGCGTCTGTGAGGCTTCCTCCTCAGATCTTAAAGGGCCTATTTACTTTTCACACAGGCACAATGCTTATGGAGTTTCTTTCCTCTTTGCAGCTGTGTGTGTGTGTGTGTGTGTGTGTGTGTGTGTAAAGGAACAATCCAGTGACCTTCAGCCAATCATAACAAGCAGTGTGACAATAAAAAGCACTATCATAGATGTTAGTTTGTCCTTTCACAAAAAAAAAGAAAAGAAAAAGAAAAAGGATTTTTAGGATTGTGCATTAGTTTACAATGGAAATGACATGTTTGTAGTGCTTTAGTTTCAGATAAAACCACAAAAACATGGAAATGAAAGTGAAAAAAGTATTTAACCTTGAAATGCAGTAATAGACATGTATGCATGTATTCATTTATCACATTAATATACTGACAATGAAGTCATTACTGGTGACTTCATTTATTCATTTATTTGTTTGTTTATTTGTCACATTGATATATTGGCTACCAATAGCTGCTCACATAAAATTCAAGGCATTAATATTTGCCTACAAAACCACCTCTGACTCTGCACTGCATGTGCCCTCTAGAAGCTTGCGTTCTGCAAGTGAACGACGCATTATTGTGCCATCCCAAAATTACTTTCACAGGCTTTTTCATTCACTGTTCCCTCCTGGTGGAATGACCAGCCCAACTCTATCCGAGCAGCTGAATCCTTAGCCATCTTCAAGAAACGGCTAAAAACACATCTCTTCCATCTTTATTTGACCCTCTAACTCTATCACTCTCTATTCTAATTCTATTTTATCTATCTGTCTTCTTTTTATTTAAAAAAACAAAAAACAAAAACAGACACACACCCTTGACCCTCTATCAATTGCATATTTATTCTCGAACTGCTACTTTTTCTTTAAAAACTAACACTAGCTTTCTTTTTTCTATTCTATCTACTCTTTTTCTTAATGAAAAAAAAAAACAGTTTCTTTTTTATGTTCTATCTACTTGTTTTCTTTAAAAAAAAAAAAAACAACCTTGCTATGTGTACTGCGTTAGGCTAACCGAGACTTGTCATATCGCTCGCATGTTGTTGCTCTTTTGTTGATTTTGATTGCTTCTGTTGTCGTCTTTGGATAAAAGCGTCTGCTAAATAACTAAATGTAAATGTAAATGTAATATATTGACAACTAAGTCATTACCTGTGACTTCATGCATTCATTCATTCATTTATTTACTCATTGATAGATTGAAAACAAAGTCATTAACGGTGACAGACTTTCTTTCTTTCTTTCTTTCTTTCTTTCTTTCTACAGAAGAAAGAAACTCATACAGGTTTGCAACGACACGAGGGAGTAAATGATGACAGAAGTTTCATTTTTGCATGAATCATCCCTTTAAGAATAAAAAATGACACACTTCCCCTTCAAGAAAATGAAGCTTCTTACATTATCAGTCACACAGACACTCTAGTAAAACCGATGAAGGGTGCACATCCAGCAGGCAAAAATAGACGCGTCAGCTGCTGGGAGCCACGAGGATCCTGAAGGTTACGTGACTGGAGCTGTGATGTCAGACGAGTGCTGGTCTGGTCTGTATGTGTCAGTCGGGATGTATGGTCTGCTGCCAGTCAACAGGCCCGGGCACAACTCCATCAAGGTGCCACAAAAACCAAAAAAAAAAAGAGTGTCATTTCTATCAGGGAGGGAAGCAATATTCCACTCTGAAGAGCAGACAGAGCAACATTTTTATACACCATGAGGAAAACAAATGAAGCCAGTCATGATTATTTACGGTCTCTTTGGCGGGGTATGTGAGCGCGGTGCCAGAAGCTGTCTGTACCTTTGTTAGTGAGAGTTTGTGAGGTCATGAGGCATGTCGGCGTAAACCTCTCACTCACCGATGCCATTTTTATAATTCTTGTTTATGAGTCAAGAAACCGTCACCACACACCTCACTACCGGTATAAAAATAAAGCACGTTTTTAGACATGACTGCCAGTCAATATTTTTGGAGAAAACCTCTCAGCCGAGTTTATTGTCATGAATTACTCAAAGCAGCACTGCAGCTCAGATGCATGCTGGGAAGAGTACTTGTGCTTTTTCTTCTGAATACCTATTATTCACTCCCGTTTTCATGCGTCAATTTCACAAATAACATGTATTTGTTTAATTATTTATTTATTTAATTAATTATTTACTTACTTGCCTACTTATTTAACACGCTCATGTACTGACAATGAAATTCAAACTGGTGATTTCATTCATTCATTCATTCATTCATTCATTCATTCAGTCATTCAAAGTAATTAATGTTGAATTTAAGAATGTTTATTTATTTATTTCACACTGGAATATTGAAAATAAAGTCATTCATGTTGACTTTGTTTATTTATTTGTATTTTTATTATTTACACTGACATGTTGATGATAAAGTCATTAATGGTGAATTTATTTAAAAACATAAAAGATTTAACTAACTATATATTTAACTGATATTTAATAACTAATATTTCCTTAATTATTTATTGATGTATTTGTTTTCCTTTTATTTATTTATAAATTTATTTATTTATTTCACCCCGACATGCTGACAATAAAGTCATTCATGGTGAATTCATTTAAAAATGTAAATCATTTAATTAATGCAAATATTTAATTAATATTTCTATAATTATTTATTAATGTATTTGTTTTCCTTTTATTTATTTATTCCTTCATTCATTTATTTATTTAACACTCATGTACTGGTTATGAAATCCATACTGGTGATTGATTGATTGATTGATTGATTGATTGATTGGTTTATCACTGTAGCATATTGAAAATAAAGTAATTTGTGTTGACTTTATTTATGTATTTCACAGACATGTTGATGATAACGTAATTAATGCTGAATTTATTTAAAAATGTAAAATATTTAATTCATTTAAATATTTAATTAATATTTACTTAATTATTTGTTAATTTATTTGTTTGCCTTTATTTATTTATTTACTTATTTACTTGCATGTAAATAATATATGTAAATTATTTATTTATTTACACACTGAAATAATGCCAATAAATTGTATATATGTATTTCTTGAACAAAGAGCTAATGATACTGAGGTAATTACTGATCTCTCTCACCAAAGCAAACATTAGTTACCAACCGCAGATGAGTATGTCTGTGTTTGTGGCCCTAGTCTGGTGTGGTGAGTGTCTGTATTTGCTGCTGTCTATGTTGATACAAATGTAAGGCTGTTTTTGAGCTGTAATGGCAGCCTGTTACTGGTTTGCATTGACGAAGCTCGTGCTTGATAATTGAGTTGAGTTGAGTTGAGTTGAGCTTTATTGTCATTCCGCTACATGCGGGGGCATACAGTGGAACGAGATGTCGTGCCTCACAGGACCACGGTGCTACATAAATACAGGCATACAGCAATGAAGTAAAACAATATAAACCTATACACAAACTATCCTACTGATAGATTTTGACTATAAATATACTATCTATATAAAAAATTTACCTATACATAAACTAAAAAATACAAACTATACAAACTATACGAATGGTTCAGATAAATACTGTACATGTGCAAAGAGAGACAATGTGAGTTCAAGCAGCTGGCTGGGGAACAGTGCAGGATGATTTGTAGTGCATGAGCATGTAAACATACATATATCACTGATATTACTGAGTCTTTTGTGGGATGTGTGTGCACACAGCAGTGTGTGTGAAAAGTGACTAGTGCGCATAGAGGAAGAGAGTGTGCTACTATAGGTGGTTTGTACAGGCCCACTCACCTGTAGCACTCTTCGATTGCACAAACAAAGTTCCATAAGTTCCAGATGGTCCATGTTTCAGGAGGTAGGGGGTTTGTATGAGGTTTCAGAGAGGGGCGGGGTGATTTGAGTTCAGGGCTCTCACAGCCTGGGGGAAAAAGCTGTTGAGCAGTCTGGCAGAGCGGGCTCTGATGCTCCGGTACCGTCTACCTGATGGTAGGAGCTGGAAGAGACTGTGGGAGGGGTGTGTGGAGTCCTTTACGATACTGTTGGCTTTGCTGGAGCATCGTTTGAGGAAAATGTCCAGGATGGAGGGGAGAGGGGCACCGATGATCCTTGCAGCTGTGTTCACTGTCCGCTGGAGGGTCTTGCGGTCTGCTGCAGTACAGTTCCCGTACCAGACAGTGATGCAGCTGGTCAGCACACTCTCAATGGTGCCCCTGTAGAAAGTGGTGAGGATGGGTGGAGGGAGACTTGCTCTTTTCAGCCGGCGGAGGAAGTGTAGGCGCTGTTGTGCCTTCTTGGAGAGTGACATGGTGTTGGTGGTCCAGGTGAGGTCCTCTGTGATGTGCACCCCCAGGAATTTAGTGCTGCTGACTCTCTCCACAGGCGAGCTGTCGATGGTCAGTGGGGGGTGATCAGCGGAGTTTCTCCTGAAGTCCATCACAACCTCCTTTGTCTTACTCACATTGAGGGACAGGTTGTTTGCACCACACCATTCAGCCAGCTGTGCCACTTCCTCTCTGTAGTGCGTTTCATCGTTGTTGCTGATGAGACCTACCACTGTTGTGTCATCAGCGAACTTGACTGCAATGATCCGTTCGGGAAGGCTGGTTCTGCAGGTACGATTAGAGATGAGGCTGTGGGTGGGCTGGTTTTCTTTTGCGAGCATGTGCTGTGGTTTTACAGAAGCTGCAGGTGTGTCTTACACTCAGTAGTGGAGTTCATAATCACCAATAAGTGAAATAGCAGCTGTTAGTCATGATTATTTTGTCTTTACACATACATATTTGGAAATGTAAAACTACACTCTTTCAGTTTCAGTCTTTCGGTTTCTGATCTATCACTACAGGACCATGTTCTAAACTGTGGTAATACTATTGTATATGTTGAAAAAACATGGTGGCACTGCGATAGATGTCAGAAAAACCTAATGCTATGATACATGATTAAAACCATTTAATTAGGTGCATGTCCAAAAAACTATGGTATTACCATAGTACATCCAAAAACATGGAAGTGCTGTGAGACATATTTTTATTTGAAAATAAGACATTTTTGATATGAAATCAAAGTTTTTGATACTCGGAGGAAAACTCTTTGTTCCCTCTCCTGAAAGAAGAACAGATAAGACTTCACATGGTGAGCTTCGGTCTGCAGCCGCGGCTCAGATGTTCTGAGGGTCGCTGGCATGTTCGCCACATGTTTGCATGGATGCATGAAAGGAGGAAGAACAAAGATAGCTGCTCCTCTCATCCTCCTTCCACATCCTCATGCCCGCATGTGTTGTGTCTCTGAGAATCTGGAGATACGGGGATCAGATTCTTCCAGGTTACAGATCTTTCAGCTTAAAGGAACCGCACATACCATTTTCTGTCCATTTAAAATGTCTCATCTGCTTTATTTATTTATTTATTTATTTATTTATTTATTTGTTTGTTTGTTTAACATTGGCATATTGATTATAAAGTCATTAGTGACTCTATAAAAAATATTTTATTTGTTTAGTCTTTCTTTTTTATTGATTTATTTCTATTTACTCACCCAGAGTAATGGCAATTAAGTCATTACTGGTGACTTTATTTAAAAAATTTATTTATTTATTTATTTATTGAAATAATGACATTTTTATTTTATTTTTTATTTATTCACCAAAAAATGGCAATTAAGTCATTACTGCTGACTTTATTTAAAAATATTTATTTATTTATTTATACTTGTTTGTTTATTTGTTTGTTTTAGTCATTTTTCTTTCTTTTTTTCTTTAGGTTTTTATTATTTTACATCATTTGTTATTAGCACACTGACATAATTGCAATTAAGTCATCACTGGTGACTTTATTTAAAATAAATTATTATTAAACATTTTTAAGTATTTCTTAATTTCTTAGTTTAGTTTATTTATTTGTTTGTTTGTTTAGTAATTTGTTTTATTTACACACCAAAATAATGGCAATTAAGTCATTCTGGTGACTTTATTATTATTTTTTAATCTAATCAATTTGTTTAGTCTTTATTTATTTATTTATTTATTTATTTATTAACACTGAAGTAATAGCAATTCGGTCATTACTGGTGATTTCTTTGTCTATTTATTTATTCCTTCATGTATTTATTTCTTTGTTTCTTTAATAAACTAAGAGAATGTCACTGAGGATGCTGTCTCCCACCGAAGCAAACATTAGTAACCAACCTTTCAGTCATCATTACATTGGAAATCAATCAATGACATCAGAAAAATGCAGCAATATGCTGTGATTATTGACTGTTTTACAGTTTTTCTTAAGCAAGATAATCATCCAGTAAAGCACTATTGAGTGATCCACGGAAACTGTGTTTTTATTGTATCTTAACCAGCCGGCTCGAGTGCAGGACACTTGAAATATTGCAGAGCGAGAGAGAGAGAGTAAGTCGTGCTGGGACAGGAGCAGACTGTAAAGCTCCAGCATGTGTTTAGTATGCATGGCTGGTTAAACCCTCTTTCTTGGATTCAGTCTCTCGCACGGTGGTCTCTCCTGTGACAAAGACACACAGTCTCTGCTTTCAGACCAATGGAAACGTACTTTATCATTGTCCACGAATCCAATGCATGCATGCCAGGTATCCTAGTCCAACTTTTACTGTGTATTTGAGGATTCAGAAACTAGGCTACACAATTATTATATCTCAGTTGTTCTGTGGGGCACATTTATAATTTATTCAACGCAGTTCCTGTCCTTGAATTTGATTGGCTGAACCGATTGTCTGTGTTTGTGCCAGTCTGTGCATTAGTGGTGGATTTTCAGTGATTCTTTTTGCAGGTTACATTGTAATGCCACTAGGTGGTGACAAGTGACCATCTCATAATGAGTGATGCATTGAATCATTTAATCAACTGATTTGTTAAAAAAACTCATTCATTCAGGAGCGAAACAAGTCAGGTTTTTTATAAATGAGTTATTGAATCATTTACTCAACTGATTCATTCAAAATCACTGATTGATCCAGGAATGAAACAAGTGAGTTTTTTTTATTTTATAAATGATTATTCAGTCATTCACTCAACCAATCTGTTTAAAACACTGATTCATTCAGGGATGAAACAAGCTGTCTTCATGAGTGATTTGGTGAATCGTTCACTCCACCATGGTCTTGTGGAAAAAAATGTAGAGAAAACAGTGTAAAAATATATAAATAAATCTCAAAAAATGGGATACTTAATAAACTATTAAAACTAAGATATACTAAATAAATAAGGAAATAATTTATTTGAATAAATGATACATTTAACAATGCAGTATTATAGTGAGTATAAAAACATAACTACGCAATATAATAAAAACTAAATTATTTCCCAATAACATTTTAAACATATTTATCTGGGGTCCATGGCCTGCACTTTACTATGGTACTCCCATAGTACTTGTCTTTTAAGGGGATTAAGTGTATATAGACTTTCAGCTTAATCTGTTTTGCCATTTAACACTTCATGCAAATCCTTTTCCTCACTCTCATCCTATTTTCTTCTCTTTTTCCTCTTTTGTGTCTCATATAGGTTAACAAGGGCTTCTCATGTTTTCATTCTGCCTATTCTATTATATATGGAATTATGTTAGTACACATGTGACTTGGGTATTAAACAGTGTGTTTGTGTAGCATTGTACTGTTTCAGTGAGTTGGATTTAACCAGAGGAGGTATTTCCACCTTGACAATGACAATGAACACACGAAACACTTTTATTGACTGACCATCGATGACCTTTTATCCTTCTATCTTTCCATAACAGCTGTTAGGTGATGATACTGTGTATGCTGTGCTGTCATTGAAGTAGGACATGATTCTTTTTCCAAGCAAGACTGAATTTCACTCTCGAAATTAATGTTCCTGAAAAGACTGACTCATTTCTAGATGTAAGCATAGATTCTTCATACAGGAAATAGAGGCAGGTTGCAACATTGGATTAGTGCAGATTATTAGATTGGAAATTCAGATCAAATCTACACCAGACTCATGTACGAGAACCCTTTGACCCTTGTCTTTTTTCTCTCATGCACAATACACTGTATGAGTAAAGGGCTGTGATTGAATTTATTTATTTATTTATTTGTTTGTTTGTATGTATGTATGTATGTATGTATGGTCTTGCATTCATGAATCTGCATCGTGTATAATGGTAAAAATTATTATTTATTTTTGCTTAGCCTGCAAAGGGGTTTATGGATTATGCCATATTATTGCAGATATATTATATTATTGTGCTTGATGTCTTTGAATGCATGTAAGGTTTAGTAGGAATATCTGGTAAAGATGTTTGAAAACACTGATTATTTTTACAATTGGTAGAGATTACACATTTCAACTTTAAATAAATTAATAAACAAATGCTGTATAAAAAGTATTTAATCACATAAAAATGAAAAAAGAGGACCCCTATAATGAAACCCCTATAAAATTCAATACAGCTGAAATAAATAATATAAAGTAATTCACAAACACAGAAAATAAAAAAGATGAAAATCTGAAACCTCATGTTCTTTGATATAACCATTAATTTCGGTAAAATTATGGTAAAATGTCATGGTTATAATAAAATAAATGAACAAATAAATACATTTTCTAAACAAAAACAACAACAACAACATTTTATTAAAATAAAAAGAGGTCAATAAAAATCCTAATTTTACACTTAATTATTTTTATTAAACCTCTCTGGTCTAATCACTATCGTTGTTCTGTTTCGCGCACGCCACGAAACTACATTTCCCATCATGCAACTCAGCTGCACCGTGGCCGCGCACTGGCTTATCAAACGCGCGCCGCCGCGTCTCTTCTCGTGCAGCGCAGTTCGCTCGAGCGCTCTGAACAATGACTGCGCGAGAGGATGATGTGAATCTGGACAAATGAGTGATTTAACATCAGTTCTGCACACCGCGCTGTTTTGTACGCTTTTTTCACAACAAACACACTGAATATGTGGATTCCTACGGAACACGAGAAATACGGAGTCGGTAAGTTTGCTGTTTATTTGTTGACGCGACTCTGTTACTATTGAATCAGCGTTGTAACGTTACCACACACCGCTATTGCGCTTACAGAGTGTGTTTGCTTGTTTTTGTTTCTAACGCCAGACCCGCTCGGTTTGTTTATAGATGTTTGGAAAAGAAACAAGTGTTTCGTGACTTTGTTTGAGTGACTGAGTGGATGTTGTTTTACATACGGTGTGTTATTGAGTGGAAATGTATATATTTGATCATATTCACGTCTTGTATAGTGCAGGTTTCACCCTTTACTGCTCTTTTTTTTTTTGAGACCTCAGTGCTGTTTTACCAAGAGTGCAATACAACTGTGAGAATCAGTGCTAGGAAGTCATATAGTCGCTGCAAAATAAATGAAGAGCGGAGAATGTGTTTTGTGGGCTGTGTTGTCATTCATCCTAGAGCATATGTGAAATGAATTATGTGTTATGTATCGCATGCCAGCATGATCTGAGTTTCATGAGCTCTGCTGAGATTGCCGTTTTATCTTGCATATTTGAGTTGAACTTGAAAGTAATACATGCTGTTATACTGGATTGGTGACATTTGGTGAGATTAGGTCAAGTGAGGTTTTGCACTATTGTCAAATCGAGATTTATGTCATCTGGTTGATGATATAGTTATGCAGTGAACAGTTAAAATGGATGCATGTTTGTGTCTTCAATCCGTTGATTTGTGCTCTTGGACTAGACATGACGATTAAAAAAGAATTATTAAATAAAGTAATATATAAATAATATAAATATAAATACATTTTAATATGATGCATTAATATAAAATATATATTTTATATCTATCTATACACACACACACACAAACAAACAGTTATTTTTCATGTTGAAGTGTTTGAATTATGTAGCACTGATATGCAAAATATAATTAGCTATATTTCTGATTTATTTTGCCTCAGTAATGAATATACATTGTAATACAAAATGCTTTATAAATATTTTATTACTCATTCGGTGTATTTTATTATTATTTTTAATGGATGCACATTTATTTTCATTATTTTATTTTGTTATATTTGCTTTTATTTTATTTACATTATTTCATTTTATTATTTTGGGATGTAACTTAAATGGTTGAACTTAAATTGGTATGCAGTGAGAATAAAGTGTCTGCATTTATCAGTAGACTGAAGATTTGTTCACTGATATTGGTCAAATATTGATGATAATATTTGTCATACCGATTATCTATCTCTGTTTTGCAGTTGTGAAGTTTACAAAGTTTTCTGAACTCCAGAGAAGCGTTAAAATGATTTGACAGCGACAGACCTACTGGTCATTTCATGCTGTTTGATTTTCTTGATAATGTTGATTTGATTTCTTCTCTGATATGTCGTTTTGGTGGTTGGTTATCAAGTGTAAGTATAGTCACAAGGCTGTGAACTCAGCGTTTCCTGTTGGTTGTTTGCCAGCTGGATGAGGGAATTCATCAGTGTGATAAATGTATTCAGAGCTCAGAGATTGTAACCAATAAGACCCAAATCTGTGGGCAAAAGAATGTTTGTTAGAGTGAAACCAAATGTTTTCTCTTCAGGGATCTTGTATTGAGTTATGGTGATTTCTCTGAGGAATTTGTCATCTCGCCACGTCTGTTACTTTAAAGTGGGACTCACACCCCAACAGGGATTTTGGGTTTTATATCCAGTGGCTTCGTATTTTTTTGCGTTTGATCTTTTTCCAGAAACAAAATCCATGTTTTAGTGTTTAATTGGAAGCTAGCGAGTGGTGCTCGTATGGAAAGTAGTGAAGAATGACTCTCAGCCACTGATGAAATATGAATGAACCCCCACAGTCGCTGCAATAAGACGCCAATTAGCCCTCAATTGGATTAATTACAGCTAATTAAATCAAGGCAACGTCTGAAAATCCAATTCATGTAAGAGTCTCAATAGCCCTCCTTTAAGGTTTTTTACCTGCTAACAGGAACTAAGAAGAGATTATCTTTTTTGCCCTAATGTTGTTTTTGACAGGCGTGGTATTTGAGGAAACAGACGCAGACGCTGAATGGGTGGAAATACCCACATTTTTATCGGAACCTTTTTTTGTGCATTTCTTCCTTTGCTGTCTTCATTTCGTAAGACAAATGTGATTAACTGCGAGCCTGAAATAGATCGAGGGTGGAATATGACTAACTTTTGAAACTATTTAAGCTCCTCTGGATATTTTCTATGAATCAGTCTGCCTTGTTCTACCAATTTTTAGAAATGCTAAAAAAACCCCTCTGCCCCCTCATTTGAGTTAAAAAAAAAAAAATGCACACCAATGCTGAAGCTGATAGTGTTTCCTGTCAGGCATGATGATGTACGTCTGAATTTTCTTCTGCTAAAATCTAATTTAAACTTGGATTTTTGTTTGAATCATATCAACTTTTATTGCAAGAACATAATTCACCCCAAAATCAAAATAAGAGAGAAGGTGAAAAGTTTAAGAAATTTCACATTTCACAAGAAAATGCAGCATATTTTTAAAACCATTAGTAAATGGCTTGATATTTGGCCTTTAATTGCTGTTGGCCAGGAACTGTACAAGTTTTCTGTCAGTCATGAAGTTTGAGTAAATATTATTTAAAACAAGTACACATTTAAATGCTTGAATTCAGTGTGCATCTTATTTGCTGCAATTAAATTGCATTATGTTTGTAAATAATAATAATACATATCTACATTCCCCCTCTTTAAATTCTCATTACAGTAATGTCATAACTGTGAAGCAAAAACAAATATTGCAGTATTATTTAAATCTAAATAAATAATAAATTACATTATTTCAAGTATCTATACATTATGAATTATTTGTTATAAAAAGTCCAGGCAGCTTGATTTGTATTAGTGTGCTTTTTGCCCATTTTTGTGTGGAAATGTACTAAAAATGAGCTAAATTTTCTTTATGCAATGTTTAATATTACTTGATTTTGGGTGCAATTAAATTGCATTATATATATTTATAAATAATAATAAATATCTATTAGGGGTGGGCGAAAGAATGGCATATATTTAGGGCAAAGTGGGAGAGGATAAAAATCTTTGTCATTATTTTATCTTTCTTATTAAAAAATAAGAACAAAGATACACATTACAAATACACATAAAATACAAATAAAACAAACAGTGCTTTATTTTCAGGTACAATAGGTGTATTTAGTGTGAACAAACAAATATAAAAATAAAACACTATATAGACTGAAAAGCAACTATATTAAAGTTTTTGAGTCAAGAGTAGTGAGTGATTTTTCTCTTTGCATTTTGTTGTTTTATTAACGTTAAAGGAATAGTTCTTAAAAAATAAAAATTCTGTCATCTGTCTGTCAATTCTGTCATAGTGTTTTATTTTTATATCATCATTTACTCAAAATTTGAAAACTGTAATTGATAGAATGTGCACTGTAGCACGATACTACGATATTTCTCCAAAAGCAGATCGTGGAGACATTTTTATCGTCCACGATCAAAAATCATCATATCGAACACCCCTAATATCTACATTTCCCTTCCAAATTCTCATTACGGTTATGCAGAAAAATTACTGTAAAGTGAAAACAAACAAATTATGCATTATTATTGAAATCTAAATAAAGTATCTATACATTGTGTATTTTTATTTTTTTTGCACAGAATTTAATTTATGCTGGAATTTTTTTTCCCCCCCATTACAGAAATGAGAATTTTGGGTGGAAATGTCCCAAAAATTAGCAGTTTTATTTATGCAGTGTTTATTAATTGACTTTGGGTGACTTTTTTTTTTTCAAAAGCACCAAATAAAAAGCGAACACGAATGATTTGGAACAGAGCCACCAGAGGGGTGCCATCTAAAGTGTCCTTGAATGCTCAGTGAGCCCAGAAGAGCTTTGACTGGGATGTTCTGGTGTGTGTTTTCATGAATGTGTGTGTGTGTTGGGCCTGGGGTTAGCTGTCGTGCTGCCCTTGTTTCCTATAGTATTCAATCCCCCTGGGACAGTGGACCGGGGGGGGGGGGGGGGGTCGTGATGGGGATGAGGGGGGATGGGGGGGTGTTTAACGCTGTGTGGAAGTGGCCGCCCTGTGCGATGCCCTGTGGGATTAGCAGGTTGTTGTGGAAGTGCAGCAGGCCATTCCTTCATTATAGAAAATATTCTGTAATGACTGGAGCCGAGGGATCTGAGGGGGCGGGGCTTCTCAACACCTCAGTGCATGTAATTGCCTCTTCGTTCACAGGCCATGTCCCCAAAAGAGCTGACACAGTGATTTAGAACATGATTATCTACTGGAAAACTAACACTTTTACTCCAATTTGTGTTCTTCCAATGTTCTGGCATTTTTCATGTAGGTTTTTCTGAATATCTAGCGAGCAGAAAATCATAGACAGTGGTCTTTTTTGATTTGGGCCAGTAAGCAATTTCCTAACAACCAATCAGAACTCCCTGACAACTAATTAGCTTCAACCAATCAGTGTATATTGAGTAAAACACTTTAAAGCATCTTATAAACTGGTCTGAATATCATATATGCAATTTCTTCTTTATTATTATGTGAAAATTGAGTGGTGCAATAACAATTTTGTGGTTTTGACTTGTCATACATGCATTTTTGGACTTTTAATATGCATGAAAGTATGAATCCAGTCAGTTATCAGAAACACTGTTGTTTAAGGGAACAATTTCAAATGGGGATATTAATGAAATGCAGACATTCAAATGCTTAATAAGAGCTATGTTTAAGAGTAAAGGTTTGAGCCAAGATCCTATTTTTAATTTGACTAATAAAAATGAGGATGTTAAAGAGCTAAATTCTTTTATCAGCATGCTATTTTCATTTATTTATTTTAAAGTTATTGTTTTGGCCAGTATTTGATGTTAATCAGTCTGTATTAGATAAGTATTTTAGATTTTTGGATATTTTAAGATTTAGATCATAACCTGTAATGCAAACTTGAAGGAATAGGAATAGATTACAGCAAATATTTAACTCTTTAATCTATTTTATGAGTGCTTTTCTTTAAAGAGTGCAGTTTGGTCTGAGTTGCTGTGTCTCGTCTCGTTATTATATTATACAAAGTACTGTATATTTATGATTGCTTATTTGGCATAATCTAAAAACAATTTTTTGGCCAATTTCATCTTTGTTTGTTTTAATCTATGCATCCCTACTATCCATAAAATTGATTGCATGTCTATCTATTTTTGTTTCCGCCAAATTAAATATGCCTTCTACCTGGCTGTATAAACCAGAAGCTATTGAGATATCATCAAAACACCTTACACGGTCTTTTCACTAGGGCTGGGTATCGAGTTCGATACTTTTTAGGCACCGACCGAATTGCCTCGATACCACCGAGTATCGAAAAACGTCTTGTCGTTCGGCACCAAATTTCGATACCTAAGGGGTTAAACTCATCAACGTCAGTGAGGCCTGCAATAAGCCTGCAGCACTAGGTGTGTTCAACTAGAAGTGACAAGGTGCAGATTGATCAGTGTTTGACATCTGTGAGAGCGACTCGAAAGCGTACGGATCAGTCTGCTACTACACACATACTGAAGTGTGCGACGCTCGCGGTGATATCAGCGTCTGCCATCTCACTAAATGAGGACATAAACACATGAAGAACATCTCCAGAACTGCTCTGAGAGTCACTTCATGAGCATTTTTACCGTTTGATTTGAGTAAAACTAGCGTCATATCATATACACACAGAACTGTAAGGTATTCACGGCAGCCTGTCAAAATAAAAGTTTGGTTTAACTTGGAAGACACTGCGGCAGAAATACATTACTATTGTTCAGCAGCTGCGCAAATCCATGTTCATTATCAGCGTGGTTTTGCGCAGCTTGTCAGTGAACAACGGCTCTGTGTAGTAAACGCTGCTCAATGTGAAATCACGCACGTGTTGGAATTTACCGCTGATTAGAGAACCGGCTTTACTGACAAGATGCGCATTAATTATCGCCCGATATTTATCGTGCACCCCTAAACTAAATTGTTTTTATGCATTCAAATAATTAGACATACTACACCAGAATTTAATAACAATAAAACATATGGTGAAAGAAAATAAAACACCCACTTATGAAAGTGGATAAAGATTTTCAATTTCTTGAAGTCTTTAACAACCTAGAATAAATGAATAGAAATGATGATTCTGTCTGAGCTATGTGTTTTAAATTGAACACGCGCTAGTGTAAACGTAGCCTAACAGATGTGTAAACTGAAAACTATTTGAACTTTATTAAAATTATTTGCACTGATTTATTGTGTTGGATATTTTTTGTTTCTTTGTGCAGTGGCTCAGGAGATGAGGCTTTGAGTCTGTCAACAAGCTGAAAAAATAGTTTTTTTGAGATTATGTAATCTTGCTAAAACTGATTTCATAAAATTGGTATCGAAAAAAGTATCGTTCAGGAACCGGTATCGAACTCAAGGTATCGGTATCGGTATCGATATCGATATCGAAAATTTTTGAACGATACCCAGCCCTACTTTTCACACCTTTTATGACTGCAGTTATGGACACTTACATGAAATAATCAGACAGGCAAATCGGAACAGTCTCTCTTGCAAAGACAAGATCCTTTCTGAAAACCACAATCCCCCACCCTTTGAAACTGAAGCCTGGTTCTTTGCACAAATCCTGTTATTGATCCTAAACTAGGCACATTCCCCCCGACCTCATAATCCTTCTGATCTTTGACCTCCCGTTCAGGGTGCACGCAAACAGGGAGATTATTAATACGCAATCCGCGGTTGGAACGTGGATGTAATTAAGTGTGCGGCTGAATGCCTCATTAATGCAGGGGAAAGGCTTCTGTGTGAATAGGGATCATGTGTGAGGGAGAGATGGATGTAAAGAGAAGGACATTCGTTATCTGTGCTCTTGGCAGAAAGGAGGGCTGCTGGTGTCTGGCTCAGACGGCACAACAGATACGGCTTTCACAGGCATCTGTTAAAGTACTAGTTCAGCCAAAAATGAAAATACTGACATCATTTACTCACCCTCATGTCTTTCTTTTGTAATGTGGAACACAAAAAGTGATTTTTTTTTTTAAATATCTTTTTTTTTTTTTTTTTAGCCAGTCGTTTCAATTATATTAAAAATAATGACTTATCTTATTTTTATTTATATTAATTATTTATTATATTTGTTAATTATTTATTCATTATTTATAATAAATATTTATAATTTTAAGCTGTTATTCACTAAATATCTGCCCGTGGTTCATTTGAGTCATTTCTTTTCAATGAATAAGTTGATTTACAAAACCAGTTAATTTGAATCGGTTGATTAGATTTCACAGAATCTGAATGATTTGTCAACTCACTGACTAAATGATTCTTTTGTCGTGGTTACCAGCTAACAAGATGGGATGATTGTGAGTGAATAATAAGTTATATTTTAGTAGGTTCCTCACAAAGTTGTTACATGACTTGAGGAGACTTTTCAATAAAGTCATTTAAATCACTTCTATGATTAATTTAGGCCTAAATTCATTTTGGAGCATTACTGTATCTCATATACTTTCATTACATTGATATAATTTGTAAGTTTTGAGGTGAACGGTTCCTTTCTAAACCATATTTCTGCCAATTGCTCCACCATTTGTAATTTTTTTTGGACAAACCTCCCCAAATTCACATTATCCTTACATCCAGAAGTCAACATGCTGGGCTGTTTGAACTGTTTTCCTTTTGTTGTTTAAGGCTTCTGTTGTCTGCACTGTGTTTGAGAGTGTGTTTGAGGATGATAAATCCAGTTGTATACCCTGAGCTCCCTTTAAACCCACAGTGGCGGCATCCTAACAAGCCAAACATATGTTTAGACACGGGATGCCAAGCTTTCACCAGCTCTTCCGTGTTCTTCATACCCACTGTGTTGTTCCTCATTAAGCCGCTTTCTTCACGGCTGACGCCTGGAGTTTCCTGTATCCCACTGCTTGTTCTTCCTCTGTAAAGATGCTTCTGTGATCTCTGCTCACCCTGACCCTGATGTTAAACTTGTTACGAGAGACGATGTGCTGTAAACATGGCTTACAGAGGTGCTGGGGTGTCATTATGTTGTAATTTCAGTGTAGCCCAAATGATACGTGTTATGTTTTTGTCATGGGTGTGTATGTAGACGATGTGTAATAATGTATGCACTTGCAAACTGAGATGTTAATGTGATAGTTCACCCAAAAGTGAACATTTGCATTGTTTGTTGTTCTGTGAGAAGCAAAACAAGAAAATAATCTTTTCATAGTCCAAGTTCATGACGATTTGCAAATTTCTGACAAGTAGTGGTCGACTGATATATTGCCAATGCTGATATTTGGCATTTTATAATTATTAGCATCGGCTGATAAGTTTGTTCTGATTAGCTAATGCGTAGGACTTTTATTTTGAAAGTGTGAGGCACTTTTATTTTGACAGTGCTGAAAATGTCAGTTCCTGAGCGCATCTATATGAAATTACTGTCTCTGTTTAACAGTTTTGTCTAATAAATTTGTTCACTCAAAAAATAAAAATTTGCATTATTTACTCGCAACGTTTTTTTTTTTATTTCTGTGAGAAGCTAAAGTACAATTTTTTTTTTTTTTCTCAAGAATCTTTCCATACAGTGCAAGTTAATGACACATTGCCAATGTCTGACATACTCCAAAAAGGTAAAAAATACACCATAAAAGCATCATAAAAATGGTCTGTATGACTTGTGCGCTATATTCCAAGTCTTCTGAAGTCATACAATAACTTTTGTGAGGAATAGACTGAAATTTAAGATGTTTTTCATTTCAATTTTCAATGTTTCCCAGATTTGCGTCCAAAATCCAATGTCAGTGATGCTGTTGAAACAATTCATTTAATTTTTTTGGCTTGTCAAGCTATTGTATGACTTCAGAAGCCTTGGTAGATGTCATATTTTATGGTACTTTTATTGTGCCTTTTTGCTCTTTTTTTAAAGATGTCCAGTGTGGTCACTATAAAAACTATAAGCTGAGTTTTACTGAAAGAATAGCAACCTGAAAAGACAAAAGGGTCAGTAAATGATAAAAAAATCTCCATTTTGGGTGAACTATCACTTAAACGGACAGTCAGTTTTTCCTTCTAGTCCAGTTGGAACAGATTGGACAAGGTTTTTTTTTTTTATTATTTTTTTTAAATTTATATATCTTTCGTTCCAGACACTTGCACACATGTACATGTCTCGACAGATTTTCTCGGCTTTGTCCGTGGGGAAAACGAACTGAAAGTGGACCTGAGAGGCCATTAGCTGTTATCTAAGCTGTCAGGGGTGCGATACAGCATTCGTATCCTCGCCTGACTGCTGCTGTCAAGGCAACCACACCAAATTCGCTGCTTTAACATATCTCGCTAAGACTAGCTGCCACACTTTCTCATGCACTTGATGTGCTATATCTAGATCACTTTACCCCCCTAGTAAGTCCAGGACTGGGACAATACTGTGATTCCTATTTTCACCTATACTTAATGCATTTCTTCTTACATGTTGACAGCAGGGCTAATTAACACCCTGTCTTCTACGTGCCGTGTGAACCTGTATTGACCTCCATTGATTCGAGATTTAGTCACCTCTGCATTGCTTTGGTTTATGGCCATTACAGAGTAGAAGGTACACAGAACCCTTCTTGAATAAATGCACTTCAGGTTCTAAAGTTTACCTTTATTTAGTGGTTTGGAAAGAAATAAATATCTTAAACTTCATGTCTCTTGTATTCATGTGTTGTTTTAAAGGTGTTTTATGAAACAGATGGTTTTGACTGAATTTTGATGAGATGAAGCACAATTATGATAAAGTTATTTGTATAAATTATATACATTTTAGAAAAAGGTATTCATTTATGTATTTTTGATGTATTTTCTTTATTTAGTGTAGTTATTTAGTATAGTACAGTTTTTATTTATATAGTATTAAAATGATATAGAATTAAAATATGAACGTTGTGATATTTCTTATTCCAAAATGTTTAAAAACATTAATTTTAAAAATATTAAAATACATTTATGTGTCATATATTTCACTTAATTCATAAATGTAATTTAATAGTAATAATACAGTTACATATTGTATTATTACAATAATACACAATGGAAATAAGCAATAAACCATGAGAGGATATGATTTTTACCATGGTTAATAGGTTTTAGATAAAAATAGATAAAAAGTGGTAAGACTGTAACACGTGGCTTATTGCTGTACTATGCAACCTCTTTTTATGATGATTGATTGATTGATTGATTGTACTTAATCACTGACAGCAAAGCGTACCATTTCTCTAAACCCCCATTTCCTTATGGGATTCATTACTTTCTAAATGATTTGCTCTTTTGAAGCCTTTTGCTTATATGCAAAGAGATTCGGTTGGATTTGAAGTAATCCAGTAAATCACTTTCATTCCCTTCTCATCATTTGAAGTTAGTTCGTCCGGAGAGGCGAGTTCTCCTTTTTCCTTCTCATCATTGATTGAATGGGGTCTGCTTAGCATTCAGGCGGCAGCATCCGACACAGTTTACGAGCATTCAGGGATTTCCTCCTATGCTACAAGCCCTTTGTTTTACGTTCAGACACTTTCTTTTGCCCTTTAAACATGTTAATTTCACAAACAAGGTCTTTCTTGTTAAATATGAAGAGAAATGTTTTCAAAAAAATTTTTGCATGACACAGATTTGTCACATTCCGATGCTGGATTGCTGCAGCGGCGAGCGTAAGAATCTGTGTTGGGCCTGTCCTTTTGGCCAGTACGGAAAGCAGCCTGTATCAGCTGGAGACCCAGATATTTGGGGCAGATCCTTGCTCCCTGGTAGTCCTCCACCTGGCGTCCTTATTTGACTTCCCTCAGGGTGCAAATTAAGTCTTAAATGAAGTGCCACTCAGCGACTGTAATGTATCTCCTTTGTGTGGCCAAGCGGCTGACTTGGGTTCGTTCGGCCCACTGGGAGTCGAGCGATACGGTGAGTAAATGCAGACGGCTCTTTTATAATGACAATGGGAGCCTCGGGCCTGATGATGTGTCTTCTGCTGTCTCGCGCTTTCATGATGGACATACAGGAGAGATGACGACAATAATTGATCAAAATGGTCATAGTCTACTTCTAGAAAAGTCAATAACGCAAATGTCACTCTGTTTTTAGAGTAGAAGTGGATTTAAAGGTACAGTTCACTCAAAAATTAAACTTCTGTCATCTTTTACTCACCCTCAAATTGTTCAGAACTTGTATAAGTTTATTTCTTCTGTTGAACACAAAAGAAGTTATTTTGAAGAATGTCGGTAGCTAAATAGTTGCTGGTAGACATTTGTAACGGAGGCCAGCGGGTAAGTGCTGTGCAGGTAAACCTCACTCCCCTGATCTCAAAATGAGGCGCTCTAGCGACAGACGGTAGAGGCCGTGGCCTTTAGCCTCCTTGTTATAGCGCCCGCCTCCCATGCCGACGACCTGGGTTTGAGATCCACTCGGAACGAGGTGTGGCAGGTGTGGACCCGGGGGGGGTTACACATTGACTTCCATAAAAATTACTATGAAAGTCAATGGGTACCAGCAACTCTTTGGTTACAAACATTCTTCAAAATATCATCTTTTGTGTTCAACAAAAAGAAATTCATAAAGGTTTAGAACAACATGAAGGTGAGTAAATGATGAGTGAACTATTCTTTGAAGTACTAAAGTCAACATACACTTTTATCCATCATTAAACTATGCAGTACAAGATCTAGCTTAAAAAAAACTTGATTAGTTCTTTAATAGGCGTTTATTAAAGACAAATAGGCATTTTAGCTGGTGACAGTATGCAATTAGTTAGTCTAAAATAAGAAAGAGCCTCTTTCACATCAGCAGCATATTTTCTTCGTCGTGTCCTGCTGGTTTGGGTCTGAGTTTTGTGGTTGCTAGCGCTGAGGTGGGTTAACATAACGAGCAAAGATGCTATAAATACTGACATGTAAATGGGGCACGCTGCACGTCACATATGTTTGACGTCCTCTAATAGCAGTTGGAGCTAAACCACACTGAATTTTGTTTTCTGTGAAACAATACTTAGCACTGTTAAAATTAGGCTGCCACAAGTGAAACAGTGCCTCAGTCTTGATGCAGTCTTATAGTCATATTCACAGCCATATTCACAGCCATATTCACAATTTTGTAGTAATGTGCATGTCAGTGAGATGAGGGAATGTGTGGGAGGCCAATGTGTATATTAAGACTGGCGGTTTTAAAAATGAAATGTATATAAAATCGGTCTGTTTGTCTGTCTGTCTATCTGCTGTGTGGTTTATATATATATAAAGTTATAGTTATATATAATACTTATAATGTATTTATATATTCCATTTTTTTAAATAATTTTTTTTATACATTACATTAAAGCTGCAGTCCGTAACTTTTACCTCTGTCGCCCTCTATATTTGAAAACCTGGAATTGCAGTTTCTAGCGGAATGATCTTCAGCGCGGATGAATCTAATGTTTTGAGGTGAATGTGTAGTTGTCAGTCACTGCACCGGTGTGAATATTTACTGCCTATGTCTTGGAATATATGACCCAAATCAGAATTTTCACCGTATATTGCCATCTGAACAAGTAACAAGTCTGCCACGTTTGTCAGAATCAGAATCAGAATCAGAATGAGCTTTATTGGCCAGGTATGCTTACACATACGAGGAATTTGTTTTTGTGACAGAAGCTCTACAGTGCAACAGAAAGACAGCAACAGGACAGGGCACAGATAATAAAGAATAATTTACAAATAGGCAATGTACAAATAGCAAAAACACAATATATAGACAATTATGGTGTACAGGTCAATATGTGCAAATCTGAAATGAAAAAAATAAGTATGTGTGTTGAATAAATAATTTATAATAGTGTTGTGTGTTCCACTTTTAATGTCAAGTGTTCATGAGATGGATTGCCTGAGGGAAGAAACTGTTCCTGTGTCTGGTCGTTCTGGTGCTCAGAGCTCTGTAGCGTCGACCAGACGGTAACAGTTCAAAGAGGGAGTGAGCTGGATGTGAGGGGTCCAGAGTGATTTTGCCAGCCCTTTTGCTCACTCTGGATGAGTACAGTTCTTGGAGAGTGGGGAGGGTTGTACCAATGATTCGCTCAGCAGTCCGGACTACCCTCTGTAGTCTTCTGAGGTCAGATTTGGTAGCTGAGCTGAACCAGACAGTTATTGAAGTGCAGAGGACGGATTCAATGATGGCGGAGTAGAACTGATTCAGCAAGTCCTGTGGCAGGTTGAACTTCCTTAGCTGGCGAAGGAAGTACAACCTCTGCTGGGCCTTTTTCACAATGGAGTCTATGTGATTGTCCCACTTCAGGTCCTGGGAGATGGTGGTGCCCAGGAATCTGAATGACTCCACTGCAGTCACAGTGCTGTTCATGATGGTGAGTGGTGGGAGTGCAGAGGGGTTCCTCCTGAAGTCCACGATCATCTCCACAGTTTTGAGCGTGTTGAGCTCCAGGTTGTTAAGACTGCACCAGACAGCCAGCTCCTTAACCTCCTGTCTGTAGGCAGACTCGTCACCGTCCTGGATGAGGCCGATCAGTGTGGTGTCGTCTGCAAACTTCAGGAGCTTGACAGAGGGGTCTTTAGATGTGCAGTCGTTAGTGTACAGGGAGAAGAGCAGTGGGGAGAGAACACAGCCCTGAGGAGCTCCAGTGCTGATCGTACGAGTGCTGGATGTGTATTTTCCCAGCCTCACTAGCTGCTGCCTGTCTGTCAGGAAGCTGGTGATCCACTGACAGACGGAGGTGGGGACGGAGAGCTGAGTTAGTTTGTTCTGAAGGGTGTCCGGGATGATGGTGTTAAAAGCGGAGCTGAAGTCTACGAACAGGATCCTCACATAAGTCCCTGGTCTGTCCAGATGCTGCAGGATGAAGTGCAGTCCCATGTTGACTGCATCATCCACAGACCTGTTTGCTCTGTAGGCAAACTGCAGGGGGTCCAGTAAGGGTCCAGTGGAGGACTTCAGATAAGCCAAAACCAGTCTTTCAAATGACTTCATGACCACAGATGTTAGAGCCACAGGTCTGTAGTCATTAAGTCCAGTAATTTTGGGTTTCTTTGGGACGGGGATGATGGTGGAGCGTTTGAAGCATGAGGGGACTTCGCACAGCTCCAGAGATCTGTTGAAGATCTGTGTGAAGATGGGGGCCAGCTGGTCAGCACAGATTTTTAGGCAGGCTGGTGACACACCGTCTGGGCCTGGTGCTTTCCTTCTTTTGTTCTTCCTGAAGACCTGGCGCACCTCATCTTCGCTGATCTGAATTGCAGGTGTGGGGGAGACGGGGGTTGCTGGAGGTGTGAATGGTTGTGTGAATGGTTGTGTGGAGAGGTGTTCAGGGCGGGTGTGGGGTGTTTTTTCAAACCTGCAATAGAACTCGTTCAGGCCGTCTGCCAGGTGTTGATTCTCCAGAGTGCTGGGGGATGGTGACTTGTAACTGGTGATTTCTTTCATACCTTTCCACACTGAAGCAGAATCACTGGAAGAGAATTTTTTCCTTAGCTTGCCGGAATAATTCCTCTTTGCCACTCTGATCTCCTTTTCCAGTGTGTATTTGGCCTGTTTATACAAGACTTTATCCCCCTTTCTGTAAGCATCTTCTTTGGCCTGACGGAGCTGTCTGAGTTTTGCAGTGAACCATGGTTAGTCGTTGTTGTAAGTTAGATGAGTCTTGGTAGGAATGCACACATCCTCGCAGAAACTGATGTAAGATGTTACAGTCTCTGTGAGCTCATCCAGATCATTTGCGGCAGATTCAAAAACAGTCCAATCAGTAAGGTCGAAACAGGCTTGTAAATCCCACTCTGTTTCATTAGTCCATCTTTTAACAGTTCTTAATACAGGTTTTCCAGATTTGAGTTTCTGCCTGTAGGTCGGTATAAGATGAACCAAACAGTGATCAGAGAGTCCTAAAGCTGCTCGTGGAACAGAGTGATATGCGTCCTTTATCGCTGTGTAACAGTGATCCAATATATTACTGTCTCTGGTGGGACATGTAACATGCTGTCTGTATTTTGGCAGTTCACGGGAGAGATTTGCTTTATTAAAGTCCCCGAGAATGATTAAAACAGAGTCCGGGTGTTGTTGCTCAGTCTCTGTGATCATATCAGCGAGTTTCTGTAAAGCTGAGCTCACGTGCGCTTGCGGAGAAATGTAAACACTCACCAGAATGAACGAGTGAATCTCCCGCGGCGAGTAGAAAGGCTTGCAGTTAATGAAGAGTGTTTCTAGATCAGAACAGCACATCTTCTTTAACACAGTTACATCTGTACACCACCTCTCATTGATGTAAAAGCACGTCCCGCCGCCGCGTGATTTCCCCGTTGATTCTGCCTCCCGATCCGCTCTAAACAGCTGAAAGCTCGGAAGATGTAACGCGCTGTCCGGAATGGCGTCGTTCAGCCAGGTTTCCGTGAAACACAGAGCAGCAGAGTTTGAAAAGTCCCTGTTTGTCCGGGAGAGCAGAAGGAGTTCGTCCGTTTTGTTGGGTAGAGAGCGGAGATTCGCCAGATGGATGCTAGGCAACGGCGTTCTAAATCCACGCTGTCTGAGCTTCACGAGCGCGCCGGCTCGCTTCCCCCGTCTGCGCGTCCTGAAGCGTTTGACCAGAGCTACGGCTCCGCCAACAACAATGTCCAGCAAAACGTCCGAATAATCAAAAACCGGTAAAAGATTCTGTGGTGTGTTCTGCCGAATGTTCAGCAGATCATCCCTGGTAAAACTGATGGTGTTTGAGAAACAAAAAACAGGAAAAACGAACAAAAACAGTACAAACACTGAAGAGCAAAGCACAGTAGCTGCCATTTGCGGCGCCATCTTAGATCGATTGTTCTGCCCAACTGAGGAAAAAAGCATTACAATAAATCGCGCTACCAACGGTGATTAAATCTAAAGATCAGTTAGCTCATATCACATCTAACTGTGCAAAGTATTATCATTGTTATACTTTGTTCTCAAATTATTAATGTTATGCAGCTTTAAATATTATTCATGTATAACAGTTATTGCCTTAATTGGTTATATGCAATTTTACCATTTTATATATATTTATTTTTATATATTTCTTTTTACTTTATATAGCATTAATTTATATTGCATAATTGTTTTCTCTCTCTCTCTCTCTCTCTCTCTCTCTCTCTCTCTCTCTCTCTCTCTCTCTCTCTCTCTCTCTCTCTCTCTGTATATTGCATTAATTTTGCAATACTTTTTTTTATAATTCTATAACTATTATATACTATTATATAAAAATAAATATAATAGTATAATATTTTTGTAATTTTATGTATTTTATATATGTTTTTATATGTAATTTTTTTATGATTAATCGTATTAAACTAACATTTTTAAATCTAAAAATATTGAAAAATACATTTACAAATATTAGGGATAATGTTTGTATATCACAACTTTTCATGCTTTTATGCTTCAGGCACCTGTGAATTTGGATCTAGGCTGTATTGTAATCATCTTCAAAATGAACCTTGAAGTGAAACTTAACCTTAAAGTTCATAGGTTCATAATCGTCTTTGAACCTCACCATTATGCTTCATCACCGCACCGTACCTTCAAAGGGAAAGCTGTGTTTGGGACGGCCCCTACCAGGCATTTACCTGTGAGAATCCAACCGGATTTCAGAGGAGAGACTAACCACAGCCTCTCATCTGGACGTGAGTGTTTGGTTTCAGCCTCACTCCTCATTGGACGAGAGGTTCATTTGGCATTCTAGTCCACTGCCCTAAAGGAATTCTGGGACAATTGGGCGTTTGGTCCAGCTGAGCTAACTACCACCTCAAACTTACATGGGACAATCCCAACCCCAGCTGTTAGTTATGCAAGTGTGTTTACTCCATTGTTTTGGATGTTTTGGGTGCACTGATAGTACAGTAGCTCACTAAAGCTTTAATTCCCAAGATGCATCGGGTCAGGAAAAGGTCAAATGCTTGCACAGATGAGGCTTTGCTGTTGTGTTTGTGCTGGGAAGAAGGAAAACAGGCCACACTCCATTTTTTTCTCCACATTCTTCCATCTCTTCTATAAAACTGCCAACTTTTACACCCTTCACACCTCGCTGTCGAGCTCCATGCTGTTTTCTATCAGATCTATTTAATTACAGACGTGTTTATAGGGTGTAAATGGCTGCTGTTGACCCACTTTGGGCTAGAAACTGGGACACATTTGTTTTTTTTCAGCCTTCATTTGCTCCACTTGATCAATTCAGTTGATACAGAGGCTAGGATGAATAAATTACCCAAGATAGTTGCATTCAAAGGCACTGTATAGTCAGCCTAATTATGTTGACTTGGGAAATATTTAAGTTGCTTCTTCTTATACATAGACAGGGGAGTTCGATCTTGATTAAATGTCAATTCATATGTATATACTGTACATATAAGGGGATAAAAACCTTTTGTTGAATGCAGCTGAATGCCTTTTTTAGCACCATTTTAAACTTTTCTTGGGTTACATTCAGTATTTGCTTGCATTCATATCCACTTGTGTGAACTTATACAAGTATCATTAAAAATTTAAAAAAGGATGCAAGTTATTAACTTTTTAAATTTCACATTTAAAAAACCTAGTGTGTAATCATGTCTAAATATTTATTCAAATGCAAAACTTAAAAATAAGTAAGCAGGTATGACCTGCAATTAGGGCTGTCGCAATAACCGGAATATCGCAGTACCGTGCTATTGATGAGCATAACCGCAGAGGAATGCAACAACCGCAACAACCGCGATATTTCCGTGTTTTCTTTTTCGTAAGGTTACGCCCTTCTAGTTTTACACTTCATGCATGTGTACTGAATATTAGTAATGATAAAATAATGTGTACCATGCTGATTTGTACAGAGGCTCAGTAAATTTGCACTTAACAAGCCTAAACAGACAGCGAATGAGAGAGAGATCGACTGATCGCGTGCGATTACCTGCGTCTGTCCTTCAGGCTGAGTCTTGTATATTTGTGAAAACAGGCTGTCATGTCCAAGGAAAGCGAAATCTGTCTTAGCATCGACGCTCTGCTGGTCAGCTGAGCCTTTAAAAGTGGCGCTCAAAGTTAAAATGATTTCAACAGCGTTTTTCATTACATCTCTCTTTGAATGAATCAGCGCTTTTGAACATGTAGTTGAATGAACGGTTTAAAGACTCACTTAAAGACAGTCTCTTGAAACAATGAAACTGCACTGACTGACAGCCCGTCCAGAACACGCAGGTGAAATATCAACCCAACCGTAAACTGAAAAAAGTATCTTGTCAGTCAGATTCGAGGATCAGAGCTAACTGTTATACATACATACATACATACATACACATATATATAATAATCAATGCATAATATGCTTTAATGTTTACCAAAAGTTTCTGCAAATACGTACAGTGAAGCTGTCGTCTATCCTGCTTAAACCCATTCAAATGTATTGACAGTGCTGGTTTGTTTGGAACTAATTGAGCACTCCATGAACCACGTGACCGTGTGGCGGCAACGCCGGCGAGATCAAAGAAGCCTGTTGCAACTGTTTTTTTTTTTTTTTAACTGAGGCGCTACAATAAGTTACGCCACATTAAGTGCGCCAAAATGGTATTTATTGTTTGAATATTGTATTAAAACTCACAAAATTTGAAAGCTGAGACTGTTTCATATCACAAGCAGGGTTTCCACTTTGGCGTGAGATTTACATGGGCAGCGTGAGACAGAGCCTGAAAGCATGTGTCTCACGCCAAATGCGTGAGAGTTGGCAACCCTGCAAACCCTTTTCCTCTAACTGAAATTATGTCTTTTAAATTCGAATATAATTCAAATTTTGATAATATTTAAGTACAAAATTCGAATTTAGTTTTTCAGCCATTTTGACAGCCCTAATGCTAGGTATAGTTTTAAAACATGTTAGCAATGTGCTAATTTATGATAGCTAAATGTTAAACATGCTATCATGTGCTGAAATGTGTTAGAAGCATGCTAGCATAATGTTAAACATGTTAAGTCATGATGGCAAAATGTTAAAACGTTAGCCATGTGCTAAAAATGTTACAAAGATGTTAGAAACATGTTACAGCATGTTAATTAATGCTAGCAATGTTTCTAACATTGCATATCTTAGCAGTGTTGGAAACAGGCTATCAACATGTTTATTCATGTTAGCGTAATCTTAAAACATGTTAGCAACATGTTAATTCATGTCAACAATCTTAAAACAATGGTACCAACATACTAAACATGCTAACAACATGTTAAATCATGTTAGCCATGTGCTCAACATGGTAATTAATGTTAAAGGGGTCATATGATGCGATTTCAAGTTTTCCTTTCTCTTTGGAGTGTTACAAGCTGCATAGATAAGATCCCTGAAGTTGCAAAGACTAAAGTCTCAAAATCAAAGGGATATTCTTTATAAAATTTAAGACTCAACCACGCCCCCCTAAAACGGCTCATTCAAACACTCCTCCACATGTCTACGTCACGGTGTGGGGAGGATTGCAAAACACCACCCAAATGTATACGCAATGAAAGAAGGCGTAACTATCATTCTCGCTGTAGTATTGTTGCTGCCGCCAGCGCCATGTCCTGGAGACGCTGTGTGTTTCGTTGTGAAAGCGAAACTACTTTGTTTGGGCTTCCAAAAGAGCATAGAGCAGCAACAATAATGTACTGTATGTGGAAAATAATGTGTTTTTTGAACCTTAAACCGCATAAACACATTGCATTACACCAAATACACAAAATAATATTCTTTTAGCAACATCATATGACTCCTTTAATAATGTGCTAAAACATGTCAGCATGCGTTAAAACATGCCAGCAAATGTATTAGCAACATGTTAAAACGTAATTAATAATAACAACATTTTAAAACATTAGAAACATCCTAGCAATATGTTAATGTTCGCAACGTTAAATATGCTAGAAATAGGGCTGGGACGATAAATCGATGCAGAATCGATTCATGGATCGATTCTGAGATTTTCCGAATGCATCGCGATTCCTCTGGAGGAGCTTAGATTTTAACAGCAGATGGCACTCTACTCTAGTTTTTAACCGCACACTCAAATGCTCATGAAGAAGAGCGCTGAAAAGCCTCGGCTCAGAATGCTTTTATGACGTGAGATTAATGTAAACACAGCCCACTGTGAACACTCTCTTGTAATTCGCTTCAACCTTTTCGAATTTTATGAATGACTATTTTAGGTTCAAGTGTATGTAAGGATTTGGAAACAAGCAGAATACGACTGTTTCTAAAGCCTGCAGTGCCATCTGCTATTACAATCTAAGCTCAGAATCGATTCCAGAGGAATTGCGACGCATTCGGAAAATTTCAGAATCGATCCATGAATCGATTCTGCATCGATTTATCATCCCAGCCCTAGCTAGAAACATATTAACAACATGCCTATTCATGTTAGCACAATGTTAAAACATGTTGGCAACATTTTAAAAACATGTAAGCCATGTGTTAAATGTTAAAAATGTGCTAGCAACATGTTAATTCATGCTAGCAACATGTTAGAAACATGTTAATCCATGCTAGCAACATGCTAAAACATGCTAGAAACATGTTAATTCATGCTAGTAACATTTTAAATCATTCTAGTAATGTTAGAAATACTATGTTTTTCTAACATGTTAGAACATGTTACACATTTAGCTTACAAAGCTATTTCAAAAATTCAGACAAGGCTTTCTCAAGCCAACATAGGACCTAAGTGTTTGTCCCAACAAACTTTACAATCTAGTTGGAATCTGTAATCCTGCATTTTAAAAACCACCGGGGCTAGTTGTCACACTTTCTAGTATGCTGTTATCTATTTGAAAATATGCAGTCAGTGTGTGCAAAAGTATTTCGTTCCCTGATGGAATGAGGAAATTTGGTAACTTTTGAGGGAATAACCGAGTGTTATCAGTTTTTTTTGGGATACTTAGGCTGCATATTGTTCTTCAGCCTTGTGCAGTAATCCTACGTGATCCGTAAACGGCATGCGCCGCCTGGCAAAACAACCAGGCATTCAAACCTCTCAGCTTGAGTGGAATTTGAAACCACACGCATCATTCAGAGGTCAGCTGTAACATATGCAGATTTCCGTAGCTTGTTTTTTTCTGCTTGCACCGTTGACTCCTTTTTCCGGACATTTTCGGGAAAGGTTTGAACACAAACACTGTGGGTTTCATGTTTGCATAATCCTGAATTGGATAGATTTGTGTGGAGTGGCCAGGCAGGCACCGTCTGTATTGGCTGTGATGTTATTCCTGCATCCCAGAGAGCTCAGGTATATTGGGACTGATAGGAGTCTGAAGGGTGCAGTTATTGATTCTATTAAGCTAAAGCAGATGTTCTGGCCGATCCTGGTGTGCCAGTGGCTTAAGACTCGATGTGGGATGAAAAATTCTCCACAAAAGGGAAAAAATGCGCGAGAGTCAAGTCCATTAGACGTGCTTTTTGCGCCACTTCACTTTACAGCTCAACTTGGAAAAGAGTATGATGTTTTGGCCATAAATCCACTTTGGAAAGCCATGCTGGATGACTGTGGTGTTCCTCTTGGAATTTGTCTGAAACTTAAACCCAGTGTTACATATTTAGCCCAGATATATCAAAAAAAGATGCAGAACGAGTTAGCAACTGTCAAGCCCGAGTTGTGGTTTTCTGTGTTTATTTCACGCTCTTTTGTGCCTTGTTGAAAATATGCATAGCTAATAATAATAATAATAATTATAATTATTATTATTATTATTATTATTATTATTATTATTATATCATTGTGCAAAGTTATGGTTAACTTAATATAAATGAAAAAGTTTTATTAATTATATTTAATACTAATAATGATTTCATTTTTATGCTATCATATTTATGCAAGGTTAGGGTTAATAATAATAGTTATTATTAACATTAGTAGTAGTATTTGTATTATTGATTTATTTTTAATTAAAAATAACAATTTAATAATAATATAATAATAATAAATAATAACAACAGCAATAATAATAACAATAATAATAATAATAGTTATTATTATCATTGTTAATAGAAGCATTATTATTATTATTATTATTATTATTATTATTATTAATAATAATAATAATAATAATAACAACTACAACAATAATAATAATCATCATAACAATTTAATAATTAATTGTTCTTA
>CM077228.1:5637885-5832885 GCA_039654775.1 Spinibarbus caldwelli | reverse complement strand
GTCAATATACTACTGTGATTGCAGTTGTTAAATAATGTCATTCATATCAATTCATTCATCACCTAATTTCATCGTAACATACAGGCCTGGCCTACAGAAAAGAACATTTATGTTTAATCTATCTAATATTGTGTTGGTCATACTATACAATGATTTAAAGAGCTTAAAAATAATTGCATATTAAATCGCAATCGCAATATTGGTAAAAAAAAATCGCAATTATATTATTTTCCAAAATCGTTCAGCCCTATACCGCACTCATCAGAGAGACTCATCTTTCTGTCCTCCATATAGCTATTGTGACAGTACTCTACAGCTGATTGGATATAGCATGTCAATCATTTGTGTGAGGAATGTGATTGGCTGAATCAGTTCTGGGTTTGAGGGTGTTACAGATGCAACAATTACAATATAATTTTTGGACTGAGTTTGATCGATTTACTATGTTTTGTACGCCACTCAACCTTAATAATTGTTATTTATGTGTTTTGGTGATCAGATTCAGATGTCTCATATTAAAAGCCAGACATAAGTACATGCAAGATGAATTACTTTCAGCCTTCCCTTAGTAAACAAGCCTTTAAAAGTTGTCTGGCGCAGGAAGCCAATACACACTAGAAAAGTCACATGACTCAATATGAAGGTGAGTTTGTAACCTCTGGTGTGTCCTGCTCCTGAGGCGAGGGTCTCAACTGTATTAGAAGGTGTGTTTCTGAAACCCTTTAAGAGATATCGGTTTTGCTAATTTTCTATGGGCTGAAAGAGTTTTCATGAGTCACAAATGCTTTTATTTTATTTTTATTTTATTTTACCTTGTCTTATGTTATTTTTATTTTATTTTAATATTTTATTTTTCCATTATTTTGTTTTTATTTTAATTTTGTTTTTCTATTATTTTCTGTCCTAGAATATAGTATTTTTTGTTATTTTTAAAAATTTATGTTTGTTGACTATATATTATTGTTATCAGATGATTGAAACCACATTTAGAGGTCATTTAGGGGCAGATTTTGACCACATTCAATGTATGTGATTGACAGAGATCCATCAACAAGTAATATATAATGAGGCTGCAAATAATGACCATCTTGCTGTTTTTATCCATGTGCATTACTTACATTTTTAATATGATTTTTTTTGTTGTGTGTTTTTGACATTCGACACCTTTTAATTCTACTGTTATAATGTGCTTTTAAAACTTTTTTGTTTTATTTTTTAATCTGCCAAAACCGCAAACATTTTACATTATCTGTCAGCGTTTTTAAATTTGGCCAAGGGGAACTGCATATTTCCTTCACTTAGCAATGAAATAGTCAAGCACTGTTCTTTCATGAAAGTTTAATTGTAAGAAAAGATATGAATGCACACATAAAAGAAAATATTGATTCAAGGACCTAAAGTGTTGATGTAATATAGTGAGGATAAATAGTTGCAATTTGATTATACAGCTCTAATGTCACATTGATTTTGTTCCATACTATGTCTGCAAAAAGTGTATGTCATTTCTCCTGATGGACATTCATTTGTTCTTCAGCCCTGTGGGTGGAGAGCGTGTCGCTGATGGAGATGTTTGTAATAATAGCGGTGAGCAGATGTGATGATGAAGATGGTGATGATAATGACTGTGTATGACAATGATGAGATATGGATTCCTTCCTCTGGTTTGTGTGTGTGTGTGTGTGTGTGAGAACAGCTCAAGGCAGTGTGGGGGATTTAATGACATCTGTGTGTGTGTGTGTGTGAGAGACTGATGCGGTCTGTGTTCTCTTTCACATCTCTGTTTGGGTGCGGCAGTCGCTCATTGATGAGTGTGTATTAAACAAGGTCACCACAGCGGTGGAAATGTTTCTGGTCATGGTAAAACATTTACTACGCCAGAAAGACTGGTTTGACCAATACTAAAGGCCACATGAAAGGCCAATGTATAAAATCAGTTCATGAAACACAGCTTGATTGATTTAAACCTTTACTTTCAGTCTTCCCTTAGTAAACAAGCCTCAAAAGCTGTTGTCAGCTGCACATAGCCAGTAAACATTAGAAAGGTCATGTGACCGTCAGTACTGACCATATGAGAATGAGTTTGTGGCCTCTGGAGTGTCCTGGTCCTGAGGCGAGGGTCTCCGCTAGATTAAAGGGTGTGATGCTGAAACCCTGCCCAAGCTTGAGATTTTTTTAACTTGCCTTTGGCATGCTTTTCAGGACTCAGATTCTCAGTATTTTATTTTATTTTATTTTATTTTATTTTATTTTATTTTAAAATAATAACTGGATCACGAATGATTCGCACAAACATAGACGCATTTAGGCAGATCGGGATCAGCACATTCACTTCAAAGCGAAAGTAACGTTAATCCTCTGCGTCTTCAGCGGCTCAGATGTCGGGAGTAAATGATGACTGCTATATTCATTATTACATCCAATAACGAAGCACTTCAATCACTTAATCTGAGACATCTTGTCTTCCCCTGCACCGGAGTCGAAACAATGGCGGTCGGACTGTTTACAGCTCACTCGGTTCACTCAGCTCACTCTGGGCGGGTCTAAGGTAAGACGGGCTTGTCAATCAACTATCGTGGGAGGGGCCTGTGCACAGGAACTGACAGGAACCTCAGAACAGCCTGATTTGAGAGGAGATTTTAAAGTAGGGATTTATAAAAAAAAATAAATAAATTAAAAAAAAAAACACTGGGTGGATATTTATCATCATAGGATGGATGTGTACACACACTTCCAACACACATTTATGTTAAAACAACTTGAAAAGTGAATTTTGCATCCGATGACCCCTTTAAATATTGATAAATATTCCTTTTTGAAATCTGCAAGAACAACAACAACAATAATTCTGTTTTATTTTATTCTATTCTATTTCATTCAAATTTTATTTTATATTATTTTATATTGATAAAATTATTAATTTTTGAAATCTACAACAACAAAAACAACAACAATAATTATTTTTATAATATTAAAATTGTGTTATTTTTACATTTTATTTATGTTTTATATTATTGATTTAATATTTCTTTTGAATTTTGCTTTCAGGAAAAAACAAACCAACTTGAATTTGAATTTATACTGATAAAAAGTATCCATAATTAATGATTCATTATCATTTATTAATAAATTACATAATGATAAACTAAATAATAATAATAATAATAATAATAATAATTATTATTATTATTATTATTACTACTACTACTACTACTACTACTACTACTACTACAATTATGATTATTATTAATTGTGGTTTTTTTCTATTTTATTTTTCTTATTTTATTGATAAATATTTTTGAAATCTGCTGTAAAGTACTATTTAAATAAATGAATAGAAAACGAGTACCAATAATAATAGTAGTAGTAGTAATGATGATGATAATGATAATGATAATGATAATGATAATAATAATAATAATAATAATAATAAATATTTTTATTTATTTGTTATTTGTTTGTTTTCTGCATGTAATAAGATCCATTTAATTCACTGATGAAAAGGATGAAAGGACTGATGAAAAGATGTGTTGATTATTATTTGTTGATTGACACTTTAGGAAAAGTTTGGAGATTGACGTGCTTATCTATTGTACCGTTCTTAATTTAGCAGCTCTCACAATCCGAAATTTGTGAAGATACAGAGGAAGTGGTTAAGCAAGTTGATTACTCTCTGCACCTCAGGATTTGGTGTTGGAAATGGTGATATAGCTGCAAAATCTGTGATAAATCTGAATTTCAGATCTGAGGACATCAGAGTTTCATACGGCCAGATCTCTCTTATGAGAAAGAGGCCAAGTATCAGGAGGATATTGAGGAAAATAGAAGAATAGAGAAGTGAAACCGTTTGGTCCCCCTAAATGAAGGAACCATGCAAAGAAACACTGCATGAGTGGTTGGTAATTTGAGCTCTCTGTCAGAGCACAGTGACTAAAAGTCATGAGAAAAACACACATAACAATGGCAGTGGAGTCTAGATAGGCTATAGTGAATTTAGATATGAATCAAGGAAACTCCAGTGTGAAATCAGGATGAATTATCCAGCAGTGCTTTTCCAGCTCTAAGCATTTAAAAGCTTTAATCTAACATTACGGCAATGGATAGCATCGCAATCCCTCCACACACACACACACACACACACGCACGGGGGCAAAAGAAGCAGAGAGCAGATTACGGCACTGAATGAGGTGAAGTGGGCAGTTTAAGAAGTCTGACCTATATTCTCATTTAATCAGAGTCATGTATGATTTACTCTGGCCTGTGGAGAAATCGCTTGCTCCCGCTCCTTCATTTATATCACACTTTCACTGAAAAACACACGTTTTACAGCCCCTGCAAGGTGTGCGTCTATGACTCTCTTTTATTTTTATTTGATTATGGTATTTTATTTTTATTTTTTTTATAATTATTATATTCATTTTTACTTTTTTTATTTTACTCTTTATTTATTTATTTTTTTTACTATTTATTTTTTCTTTCTTTTCCATTTCATTTTCTTTTTATTTTTCTCTATTTATTTTACTTTTATTATTCCAAAATTATCTATTTTTTACTTTTTTTCTTTATTTAATTTTTCTTTTTTATTTAATATTTTTTGTATTTTTATTATTTTAATCTTTTTATTTTATTTATTTGATTATTTGATTTTTATTTTACTCTTATTTCATTTTTAATAATGTTTATTATATCAATTTTTATTTGGCATTTATTGACTCATTTTGTCCTCTTCAAGCTGCAAGCCACATTCATAATCATTTGATGCTCAAATTGTGTCATGCCTGTATTGGACGGCGTCTGATGCTCTCGATGGTCAACACACAAAACACAGCTTATCTCACCTCTGACTCCGTCAAGAAAGAGGAGAGTCTGTGATTATTCTCTTTGTGAGACACCAAATGATATTTCTCTGACCTTTAGATATCTGAAACACAGATAACAGGCAATTCTCAGCCAGCGGCCGCTCGCCAATAGCTTTGTTTATTTCTGATAAACTGCCAGAGCAAAACTGCTCTTTCAGGGCAGTAAATGACACAAGCACAATGTGAAGGGAGGGTGTGGGGTCTTTTGAGTGAAGGCGCAGCTCACAATGCTGCCCAAATAAACCAAACGGCTGCTGGGGGACTGAGAAGTGTGAATGTCTCAGGAGGGATGTGACTCAGATTATTGTTAATGCCAAAAGAGTGTACAGGTGCATCTCAATAAATTAGAATGTCGTGGAAAAGTTCATTTATTTCAGTAATTCAACTCAAATTGTGAAACTCGTGTATTAAATAATTCAATGCACACAGACTGAAGTAGTTTAAGTCTTTGGTTCTTTTAATTGTGATGATTTTGGCTCACATTTAACAAAAACCCACCAATTCACTCAACAAATTAGAATATGGTGACGTGCCAATCAGCTAATCAACTCAAAACACATGCAAAGGTTTCCTGAGCCTTCAAAACGGTCTCTCAGTTTGGTTCACTAGGCTACACAATCATGGGGAAGACTGCTGATCTGACAGTTGTCCAGAAGAAAATCATCGACACCCTTCACAAGGAGGGTAAGCCACAAACATTCATTGCCAAAGAAGCTGGCTGTTCACAGAGTGCTGTATCCAAGCATGTTAACAGAAAGTTGAGTGGAAGGAAAAAGTGTGGAAGAAAAAGATGCACAACCAACCGAGAGAACCGCAGCCTTATGAGGATTGTCAAGCAAAATCGATTCAAGAATTTGGGTGAACTTCACAAGGAATGAACTGAGGGGTCAAGGCATCAAGAGCCACCACACACAGACGTGTCAAGGAATTTGGCTACAGTTGTCGTATTCCTCTTGTTAAGCCACTCCTGAACCACAAACAACGTCAGAGGCGTCTTACCTGGGCTAAGGAGAAGAAGAACTGGACTATTGCCCACTGGTCCAAAGTCCTCTTTTCAGATGAGAGCAAGTTTTGTATTTCATTTGGAAACCAAGGTCCTAGAGTCTGGAGGAAGGGTGGAGAAGCTCATAGCCCAAGTTGCTTGAAGTCCAGTGTTAAGTTTCCACAGTCTGTGATGATTTGGGGTGCAATGTCATCTGCTGGTGTTGGTCCATTGTGTTTTTTGACAACCAAAGTCACTGCACCCGTTTACCAAGAAATTTTGGAGCACTTCATGCTTCCTTCTGCTGACCAGCTTTTTAAAGATGCTGATTTCATTTTCCAGCAGGATTTGGCACCTGCCCACACTGCCAAAAGCACCAAAAGTTGGTTAAATGACCATGGTGTTGGTGTGCTTGACTGGCCAACAAACTCACCAGACCTGAACCCCATAGAGAATCTGTGGGGTATTGTCAAGAGGAAAATGAGAAACAAGAGACCAAAAAATGCAGATGAGCTGAAGGCCACTGTCAAAGAAACCTGGGCTTCCATACCACCTCAGCAGTGCCACAAACCGATCACTTCCATGCCACGCCGAATTGAGGCAGTAATTAAAGCAAAAGGAGCCCCTACCAAGTATTGAGTACATATACAGTAAATGAACATACTTTCCAGAAGGCCAACAATTCACTAAAAATGTTTTTTTAATTGGTCTTATGAAGTATTCTAATTTGTTGAGATAGTGAATTGGTGGGTTTTTGTTAAATGTGAGCCGAAGTCATCACAATTAAAAGAACCAAAGACTTAAACTACATCAGTCTGTGTGCACTGAATTTATTTAATACACGAGTTTCACAATTTGAGTTGAATTACTGAAATAAATGAACTTTTCCACGACATTCTAATTTATTGAGATGCACCTGTATATGTGTGCTGTCTGTATGCTGTGAAGCAGTACCTGAGTTTTTACTGTTTTTTAGTTTTTATTTCTATTTTATTTTTACTATTTATTTTTCTGTATTGTATTTTTCCATTTCATTTTCTTTTTAATTTTACCCTTTTAATTGTTTTATTTAATAATTTATTTTTGTATTTTTATTATTTTACTCTTTTTATTTTTATTTATTTTATTTTGTTCTTATATTTTATAATTTATATTCTATTAATTTTACTTTATTTTTATATTATGTATTTTTTAATAAATTTTTTTTTAAAATACCCATTTTTTGTATCTTACTCCTTTTTTAGTTTTTATTTTTATTGTATTTTTACTATTTATTTTTCTTTGTTTTCTTTTTCTATTTAATTTTCTTATTTTACCCTTTCAATTTTTTATTTAATATATTTAATGTATTTTTATTATTTTACTCTTTTTTTATTTTAAATTATTATTATTTGATTATTTAATTTGTTTTTATTTTTAATTTATTATAGTTTTATTTATATAATTTATTATATTAATATTTTACTTTATTTTTATTTTATTTATTTTTTAATTGACTGTTTTATTCGTTTTTCATTTCATTTTATTTTCTTTTTTATTTTATTTATTTAATTTATTTTACTTTTATTATTTCTTAATATATATTTTTTATTTTTATTCTATTAACCCCAATTTATCTATTTTTTTACTATGCTTTTCTTCATTTTCTTTTTCATTTATTAATGTTTTACCCTTATAATTTTTTACAAAATATTTTATGTTTTTATTATTTTATTCTCTTTTATTTATTTTTATTTGATTATTTGATTTTTGTTTTACTCTTATTTTATTTTTATAATTTTTATTATATTAATTTTTACTTTATTTATTTTTACCATTTTTTATTTTTTTATTTCATTTACTTTTTATTTTTATTTACTCAATTTTATTTTGTTTTATTGCTAGTATTTATTTTACTTTTATTGTTTCCCAATTTTAATTATTTTAATTCTATTAGCCCAAAATTATCTATTTATTTATTCAATTCGAATTTCCATCAGGAACGTGGACCTGATCCCTGAGAAAAAGTTTTATTCCAGTAAAATCCTTTTATTCCGACTACTCTACCCCATCTGCCAACCTTCTCGTAGCTGTGTATCAGATATCAACATTTTAATTTCCGCCTCTTGCAATTCTCAATTAGCCTCGCACCTTGAGATCTGTAGCGGAGCAAGAGGTTAAATGTGCTCGGGTGTCATCATCCAGGTTGAGGAATGTATAAACGAGCTCATTAATTAACAGCCCTGCTCTCTGTCAGCGCACGAACCCTTCACTCGCATTCACATTACCATCAACAGCGTCTTCCTCTTCAGCAGCTGCGGTAATGAATGATTTCCACAGTGACCGCTCCTTTGGCACAAGCGTATCATGAGCCGTGCCAGAGAACCCCGAGCTCCTGTTATGAAGCACAGATGAATCGCTGGTCTGTCGGACTGGCCATAGACTCAGATTCTTACATCACAGCATGTGTATTACTGTGTGGTTGAGGCTCACACTGTTGCGATGGCTGTGGTGGGATTCTCTGCATTGCTCAGAAAGGAAAGGATTTTGAGAGTGCATGTGGAATAGCTATTTACACCTGTATCATCAGTAATTTACTGTGATTTACAGGCCTGTTAGGTGGTGTTCAGATTTCTGGGTTGTAATTGCACATCGTTGGTCTCTGAAGTCTTGGAGTGTATCGAATTTAATTGCCTGCTAGTATCACAGGCGATTACATGCCCTAAATCCTGTTTTGTATGAAAAAAAAAAACGCTTTTACTTGTACTAAATGCTTTAGCACACCCTCACCTAATTGTTTTGCAACTTCTTGATCCATGCAACAAACAAAATATTCCCAGTTTCTGCATTATTTATTGGGCCTGCGCTGCAGGATGCTCACTGTGTAGACCTAAATATTGTGTTAATAATTCAGTCTTGTTTTGGCTACACGGTCGTGGACAACACAGAAGCCGGCGTACATTTGCATATTAATGTGGCGATGAATAATTAATGAATCTAGAAGTTGATTAGCAGTCAGGTTCATGGCTGGATCACAATTCAGTATGGGGCGAGCTGGATTTAAGTGAGGTTAAAAGCACATTAGGGGATCCTTTTGAACCAATTTTGAGGTAACAGCATGTTAATGTGTCATTTTTGTGTGTGTGTGCAGGATGGTTAATAGCCGATATGATATTTATGTTGTTTGGATGTTTCTCTTATGTCAGGAGCTAAATATTATGCAATGCATTTGTATATTTTTATACAATTGCAAACAATATACTGTATATAGTACTATGGTAAATATAGTAGCATATATATCAGTATATATTATATATTAGTATATAATATATATTAAATATTTAGAATATAAGTAGTTTGCAATTTAAAAAATGAAATATACTTGTTTATATATTTAACAAATTGTTGTTGTTTAGTATAATCATATCTAAGTATAAAATAGGGATTTTGACGCTTCAAGAGGTATTTCGCTTACATTCAGGCAGAAATTATTTGCTAGTTATTGTTTCTACTAGAATATAATATAGCAATTATATGTTTTGTTATATGTAATTTGATAATAATAATATGTACATTTAATGAATTGAACAATTTAAGACAATTACATTGAAAATATTTGTATCGTTTGGTTTATGCATGTTGTTATTATTATTGTTAAAAATTGCAATTCTCTGATGAAATGTATATTATAATATTTTATTATATATGTAATTTGATAATAATAAAAATAATAATAATAATAATGATAATTATTATTATTATTTACAATTAATTGTTATTTAGTTACTAGAATTTATAATTAACGATAATTATAATTTGGCTTATACAAATGATAATAATAATGATGATAATAACAATAGTAATATAATTTATAAATTTATTATTATTATTATTATTATTATGCTATAATGTAATTTCAACAGTTTTAATGTATGTTTTTTGGCATTATATTGTCCACCATACTATCTAGGTACTGGCATTGCTGTTGAAAACTAGTTAATGATTACTTCGAGCATTTAATATGTTTTTGTTCAGGAGCCAAACCATCTGATTCTTCCCCGCTCCACGCAGCAAATCTTTAGCGCTCTGTTTCTGTTTCTGTTTCTGTTTCCTGGACGGCTCAGGCACAAACCTGAAAGCACTGAGGTGGATACACATGTCGCTTGGCCAGAACTTGAGCGGCGAGGTTAAAGCCATCATCTTGAGCTCTGTGTCGTGCTGTAAGGAGCTTAGACTACCCAACTGTAGCATCACACCCTCTCAAACCCAAACTAGATCTGCAGTTAATCCACACAAACAGAGTCTTGTGTTGAGTTCTCTATTTCCAAGTCTGAGCTAAAGGGATGAGGCTTGCTGTCTCAGGTCTGTGTCAGCCCAGCGGGATTATGGGAAGCGAGAGCGTGGCGCCCTGCTGAGGTTTGGTCTGTGTGTTTGTTTCTCTGCCACTTTCCCAAAATGCACATGCCATCAGAGTTAATTTGACTTTGCTGCCTACTTATGGAACATTTTTAGACATCATCTCCATCAACATTATGCAAAATTATGCAACATTACAAGATAGCTTTTTAGAACAAAATCAAAGCATTTTATATATCATTTTCTGATAAGACAGTCCCAGAATGCTTTAAAAATATTAATAAATTATTATAAATTACATACGTTATTATATTATATAAAAACACATTTAAAATATTTTATTTTATTTTTTATATTTTATGTACCTTTGGTCTCAAGATCGTTTTGTTTCATTCTGTTGTAGTCTGTCTAAAGTAGCTGTTGCTAGTTTAATAAAAATAAGTACCAATAACAATAATTGAAATAGTAATAATTTCTATCTATATTTTTTTTTTTTTTTTTTTGTAGATTTTAGTATAATCAGATATGTATTAAATGGGGATTTTGACTCTTCAAGAGGTATTTCACTTTCATTCAGGCTAGATTTTGTGTCTACTAGAATATAATTTCGTATGTAATTTGATAATAAAATGTATTATTATTATTATTATTATTATTATTATTATTATTTGTATAAGCCAAACTATACAAATATTTCAATTGCATTTTTTTCTAATTAAATAAAAATACATTATTTTATTTTAGTCTCGAGATCATTTTGTTTTCATTCTGTTGTAGTCTATCTAAAGTAGCTGTAAACACTCCCAAAATGTAGCTGACTGTGTCCATGTCAAGGCAGCTTGCTACATTTTTAACAAAGCTTAGAGTATCCAGAAGCTTTGGTTAACCGTGGATGAACATTATGTATCAAACCAAGTGAAGAGAGATGGAACGTCAAGGTCTGTTTCATCTTCACTGTGGTATAACTTCCAGTTCCTCATGATTAATAGTGTGCAAACATAGTCATAGATGATTCGTTCTGTTAGTTACAGATGGTTTAGAGATGATTACAGATGATTCTCCAGACTCTACGGGCCAGAGTCCCAAACACAGATTAGGGCTAGTGCTAAAAAGGATTTTCACTGCAGAATTACTGATGAGATTGTAATTTAGTTCAGATTCAGGGTTAATCTGTGTCTGGGAATCAGACGCTCTACTATAAATATGGAATTAGTCATAAATGTTGTGAAATATTGCAGTTGTTCATGTTTTTGAAAGCAAAGTGTGTCTTTTTGTTGTTGTTGTTGTGTTAATTACTAAAGTGTGTCAGCAACATACGGGGTTGCTTTCTGATATATGGCTGTGACAGTTGTCAGTTTTGGATTAAGTCATCACACATCCACTAAAATCACCTGTTCTGGTTAAAATTCATTGCAGAAATGTTTATCATCTAATGCGTTGACATTCAAACATTTAAGTGTGTCTACATACATTTTTGGTTCACTATGGTTGAGCTTTTGAAACCATATTTGTGTGTGTTTGCCGTTGAATTTTTATATTGGCAGTTCACCTTTTTAGAGAGGTAAGGATGTCTTTCTCCTTCTCTTTATTGCTCTATCTTTCCTCAGGTAATTAAAAACCAGAGAAAGTATTTTTCGGTCACTGAACACTTTTGAGCCTCTCTGGCGATGCTGCGGCTCAGTTAACAGCTGCCGTACGTTTACCGGGGAAGAATTTGAGCTCTGTCAAGGACTCCACATCCAGGCTGAATAATTTAATGTGCTGCTGCCGAAAACCTGTATAATTAATTCATCGGACCTACTTTGTTATTTTGGCTTCCGAATTTTAAAGTCAAATCGCACAGATAGGATGCAGCTGCATGCGGAACTCAGGGACGTGCAACTTGGGTTGTGAGGCTTTTTGGATGAACAGAAATGTTGGACGATGGGATCGTAATCGGATGAGTGTCTCGAGGAGATGCACTGAACTCAAGGACGGCTTGAAGTTGTCATTCGGTCGTCGGCGCCGGTAGCCTCGTGGGCAGCGTGTCGACATGCAGCGCCGTTGCGCTTCGGGCGTCGCGAGTTCAAGTCCCGACTCGCAGACCTTTCCCGATCTCATCCCCCCCTCTCTCTCCCACTTCTCTTCCTGTCAACTTTGATCTGTCCTATCAAAATTAAAGGCAAAAATGCCAAAAATAAATCTTAAAAAAAAAAAAAAAAGAATAAAAGAAGTTGTCATTCGGTGAAAATATTCTGTTAGATCCATGTTTTAGTGGTTCAGTTCACTATATTTTACATGATGAAACATTAATGTGAGCTACAGTTTTACATTTTCTGTGGATTGCTGCTTGCAAAATGTACTTCTATAATTCACACGTCTTCAGTGGTTGCCAAATCATTGCGATGTGGTTGCTAGGGAAGTGCGGGTGGTTGCTAGGATGGGAATTGTCTGTTTCTGATTGCACTTGTGCTAGTTTTTTTTTTTTTTTTTTAATTTTTCTTTCATTTTATTTCTTTGTTTATTTTTGGGTAATTAGATTAAGGAAATAGATTACACTGGTCGTGTTGTATGTTTTTGATTTACTAAAAATGAATCAACTCATAGGAGTCATTTTTTTGAGAATCAGTTGGCATACACGGGTCACATTGTGCGTTTTTGATTTACTACAAAGAACCAACTCATTCCTTTGGCAGTTAGATTACACTGGTCATGTTGAATGTGTTAGATTCATTAAAAAGAACCAGGATGCTAATCCAACTCATAAAGCCCAATTTATACTTCTGTGTCGAACCTACGCTGTAGTTACGCCGTAGGCTATGTGTGGTACAGTGTAGCCTACGATGTAGCCTGACGTGCACCTCTCCAAAAATCTAAAGTTTTGTGTGTGTTTATGTGCACTTTAATATATTTTAATGTTACACCTTCTTATTTAAAATAAAACAAAGCAAAGAACAAGTGTCTTATCATTTTTTTATACAACATAGCATTATACATCACTGTCCGCGACAAACAATGTTGATCTGCCGTGGTACAAGTCCTTGTGGAGATTGAAAGAATGCCATCTTCTCCTGTTCCGTTGTTGTCTCCTTTTTGTAGTTTTAAATAATTATTTAATGATTTGATATTTATTTGCTGCCGTCACGGCTATAATACTTCTCCAACGAGCCGCTTCTTCTTCGGCTTTTGCTGTGGTACTGCGGGTTACACTAGCAACATGCCCGTGGACACTGAAGACTAGCGGTCTGCATGTGTACTGCACATCGACGCTGACAACGACACAGAAGTATAAATGAAAACTGAGGCATAGCCTACGGCGTAGGTCCAATGCAGAAGTATAAATCAGCCTTAAGACTCATTCCTTTGGCAGTTAGATTACACTGGTCATGTTAAATGTGTTACATTCGTTAAAAAGAACCGGCTCGCTAAACAGAACCAAATCATTTTATGGGGAATCACTTGGACTGCACTGATTGCACTTTGTTTTTGACTCACTAAAAAAGATTCCACTCATAGGAGTCATTCATTAGGGAATCCTTTGGACTATACTGATTGCACTTTGTTTTTGATTTCACCAAAAAGAATCGACTCATCATTTGGGAATTGATCGGGCAATATTGATGGCTCTTCGACTCCTAAGAATCATTTGTTTGGGAATGTGCCAGAGTTTCTGGGTGCTCTGTGCATCTTATGAGGACTCTATCATCATTATAATCTTATAACACACACACACACAAAAGTTCTCAATTAGGTCAGAGCCTCTGTGTGGGTATCCCAGATTGGCCTGTGCCCCATAAAACCATGAAGTCCACTGCAGAAATCATTTCTGCTTTGTGATCTCAGCCAGGTGAGAGAACCTGATTTAACACACCTATCCCATAATCCCCTCTGAGTGGAGTGAGCAATGATGACATCATTATAATATACATGAGAGCTTTCAGTTTGTTTTTGCTGATTACACAAGACGTGTCCACTTTCTCTCTCTGCACTCTCTCTCTTTTTTGACGTTTTCTATGCTCACAGTCTGTCATTTCTTTTCCTCTCACATGTCTGTCACCATCGTTTGGTCTCCATATTCTTAATTTCTTCTCTATTCCTTGACTTTTTTTGGCTCAGGCAGCCTTGACTTCAAAGTCTCTTAGCGTACGTGTTCATCAAAGCGAGTCTCCTCAGGTGAGCCTCTCCGTCAAACGCTTAAGCAAGAGAGACACGTCACTTTTATTAAACCTTCCCACGGCGCTGAACTTCAGAGCAATCTGGCAACCCTGCCCTTTTGAGCTTAGGCTGAGTTCACACTAGGCTTTGAGCATCTGAAATTACTTAAGATCCCACAATACTGCAAACCAGGCCGCTTTTACATTTGTGCACTCTTTGAATTCAGCCAAAAGGTCAATCTGTGACGTTTACATCTACATTTGGTCAAAAGTCTTTGCATTATACAGTTTAGCATCACAAATGTGTATGAATGAAAGGGAATGGTGTATTTTTTTCTGTTTATGCTTGATTAAATGCATCATATATTGACCTGAAATGTCATTTTGTTGTAAACACCAGTGTTATTTTAGTATTTGAGATACTGTTAACACTTTTTAATGTTTCATTTGCTGACATGAGTTAACAATGAATAAAACCTCTACAGCTTTTTTTAAATCTTAGTTAATGTTAATATCAGCATTTATTATTACATTTTTAAGATCAAATGTTGTAGTTGTTAACGTTTGTTAATGCACTATGAACTACCATGAACATTTTTATTAAATAACATTAAATATATTGTTCGGTATTAGTTCATGCTAGTTAATGCATTAACTAATGTTCACTAATGAGACCTTATAGTAATGAAAATTATTTTTTATTTATTTTTTTTGTTTTAGTTTTAATTGAATAACCCTGGTAAACACTGAGTTATTGATAATTGTTGTTTTTTTTGTGCTGCAGTGCTGGCCAGTTTTCGAGGAACGGTGCAGCAGGGCTTGCCTCTGGAGATCGGTGACACGGTGCAGATTCTGGAGAAATGTGAAGGTACATAATCACTGATGTCAGCCGTCTTTTACATTAATTTCAATAGTATAAACCTCATTTTTGTGTTTACACCAGTTTGGACCAGCTTCAATTTCAAAATAGTTAAGATGGACAATGCTGGTCTGTTACTCGCACACGCTGATTATTGTGGGTAGACCAACTTGACAAGGATGAAAGTGCTGAAAACATACTTTATACTGGTGATCAGTAATAGTTTTAACTGGTCATTTAAGCTGACCAGCTGATTTAAACTGTCTAAGCTTTTTCACGTCAGCAGGGTTGCTTGAGTATAATGTTGTATAATCTTGCCTACTGAATAGACCAGCAGTTGGTCACCAGCATATGTTGTTTTGGATGTGATGTGCATTTTTGTTCCCACCAGGCTTCTTAACCAGCAGGACTTCCTTTTTCATTCAGCTTTACCAGGAAGTCAATGGAGGTTGAACAGCTTCATTCATTCAAAAAGGGCTGCAACTAACCATTATTTTGATATACTACTAATCTAATGAACTATTAGAACGATTCGTCAACTATTCAGCCAAATTTTACTTCAGTTAGGAATGTGCTAACTAGCAATACAGACAATGAAACAGGGTTAACATAACATGTATGTTAATTGAAATAAAACTGAAATAAAATATAAATATTAGATGGAAAAACGTAAACTAATTGAAATTAGAAATGTTGTCTTGACAACGAACTGTGTTGAAGGACTAAAATTGAGCACTAAAACTAGAAATTAACACTAAAACTGAACTAAAAATCAATGAATCCTGAGTAGTTTGTTTTTTATTAAAAAATGACAAAAGCACATAATAAAATTGAAATGACTACAGTTACTAAAAATTAAACTAAAATTTAAGTGAAAGTTGAACATTTTAAAAATAAAAGCAAATTCAGAATGTCAATTATTTATAATATATTAATAATATATATTAATATTAATCTATAATATATAAATACTAAAATAACACTGCAATGAAATCATCTAATGGAAATACTATTTACAGACCTTCAATGAATTATAGGTATAAAAAAATCAATTTATCAATTTAATGCGTCATTGCTGAATAAAAGTATTAATTCCTTTAATTTCTTTCTCTTTCTAAAAAAAAAAAAAAAAAATCATTCATTCATTCATTCTTTCATTCATTCATACTGACCCCAAACTTTTAAATGGTAGTGTTACAAAAGCTTTCTATTTCAGATAAATGTTATTCATCAAAGTTCAAATGTTCATCAAATGTTTCTTGAGCAGCAAATCAGCATATTAGAAAGATTTCTGAAGGATAGAAAACAGTCGTTTTAAAATGTAAAAATATTTCACAATATTACTGTTTTTTTGCTGTATTTTGGATCAAATAAATGTAGCCTTGGTGAGCAGAAGAGACTTCTTTTGAAAAACATTTTTAAAATCTTACCAATCTGAAACTTCTGAATGGTAGTGTGTATATATGTGGGAGGGTTTGTGTATTAGCAAGAAACCAGCTATAACCAGTCTAAATAAACTAGTGTGGAAAGTCATTCTGATCTAAGAGGGTCTTTTCATAAGTAGGCTTGATTTGAGAAACTGCTGACACAGAGACACCTGTAGCACCGCTCATTCTTCAAGTAAGCGGGAGGATTTGAAACCGGTCTTTTTTGTGACCCGCACTCAACTCCTTCGTTTCCTGTTTCCACCCTTTGAAGACACACTCCTTTGTTCTCTGGGTGCACGCGCTTCCTGTTTTTTGAGTAAGAGAGTTGGTTTCGGGTTGGAGAACACTAGAAATGTAGTGGAGAACACAAATCTTAACAGTAGATATGAAACTACATAATCATTAGTTCCTGACTGCAAGTGATAATCATCAGATGAAGGGTCATGTTCCTATATTGAGCTGCTGTTATTACACCATTTACTGTCCAGAGGCCCCCTGTTTTTCACACCTTCAAAGTGTGCTTCTCGGCTTTTTGCCAGGAAGCGCAGATTGTTGGCTGGTTCGCAGTGGGCAGAAAGGTTATCAGTGTTGGAGATGTTCACATCTGTGGTAGTGCAGATTCAAAGTGATCCTGAGCTTGACAGTATCTTGTTGGTCAAAGCATTGCTTAGTCTCAGTGGTGTGTCAAACGAGACCAAGTTTGGTTAGTTGGCCAATGTGTTAGAATGAAACGGATAGAGTGGGTGTCAGTTGAGTAAATATCATAAAATATGTCACTAAGTTCCTACAGTAAGTAATAAAGGTGTTTAACAAGCATTTGTATTTTATATGGTAAATCTTTGGTGAAACTAATGCTGCAATTGCTATTTTATTACTCTAGATGCTATATTATTTAGTGCTATGTGGTTGGATGTTTGAGATGTTAAATATCTTTTAATAGAAAGAAGCATTTTTAATATTCATTCACTAGACACGCATATCTGAGTTCTGTCAGATTTATCGTACTTAAAGCGGTAGTTCACCCAAAATTGAAAATTCTGTCATTTACTCACCCTCAAGTTGACGGTAGCTATTGACATTCATAGTATTTTTTTCCCATACTGTGGAAGTCAATGTCTGCCGTCAACTGTTTGGTTACCAACATTCTTCAAAATATATATATTTTTTTGTGTTCAACAAAAAATAAAAAATAAAAATTCTGTCATTTACTCACCCTCAAGTTGATGGTAGCCAAGTTCAACAGAGGAAAGAAACTTGTACAGGTTTGTAAAAACTTGAGGGTGAGTAAATGATGACAGATCACCCATTTTTTTGGGTGAACTATCGCTCATAAATTTGTATTTTTTATTTTTTTCTTTTGTACTAATTTAAGGACATTTCCAACATTACTTGCTGTGTTTTGTTAGATAACATCCTATTAAAGTACTTTTATGATAAGGCTCAGTCAGGAAACATTTGGCTGATATTAAAGTAGAAAGTGACGGAAATGTTTTGTTTCAGGTTGGTACAGAGGATTTGTCCTCAAGAACCCGAATGCCAAGGTAAGAACCGTCTCTGTCTTTTATCAGTCGTGTCTGTGTCGGATGCTATTTTCAGTTCCTGAAGTATCACAGCAACACCGTCAAACGAAATGCATGGATCAAAGCCAATATCTTGCTTTATTTCTGTCTGTTTGCTCCCTTGATTCTTAGTAGGCTTATTCTTTTTTTATTTTGGTTTATTTATCTGTTTGTCTATCTGTCTTTCTTATTAGGGCATTTTCCCATGCAGCTACATCCATCTGAAGAATGCTAATATCAAGAATAAAGGGTGAGTTGAAGGAAAGAACAACAAACACCAAGTCATTTAGCTGAGTATTTAGCTTATTCATTGTGCTGTTTCAGTATTTACTGTAGTAAATCACCCCCCATGGAAACATTGAACTGGAGTTTCGGTGATATTAGTAAAATTTGTGTAATCACAGATATCTGGCATGTCTTTGTAAAGTGCAAACATGCACATTTTACACATCTGTTCACTATTATTACAGCAGTACAGCCACTTTAACCTATAGTTTGCAGTCTGCAAGAAAATGCTCACTCCATACACCACTAAACTAATTTGATTTGGATTTTTCAATAAGAAAAATGAAAAGGTTTTGTAAAATATATTTAGCTTTTCCCTAAATCTCACACAGCTGAGTTTTGTTGATAAACATAAATATGTATGCCTATTGGCGAACTATTGCAGCATGAAAAATGTATCACTTTTTTTTCTTTGGAAAGTGAATGTTTATGGAAGTAAAATGAATTTATTTAGTTTGAAAACTGAAATATTTATTTATTTTTATTTTTTATAATATAATGATTAATATTACAATAATAATAATATACAATATATAATATACTATAATAATAATAATAATAATAATAATAATAATAATAATATAATGATTAATATTATACATGAACCACAAAAAAACCTATGATACTATATTAATTTCTACTTTTTTTTAATTAATTAAACATGGGTAAATGCAGTAAAAACATGGTAATAATAAAACTTTTACAATTTTAAAACTGAGATTTTTTTTCACATTCACTCATTAAAAGTTGCTGATCAGATACAATTTGTTTTAAGGTTTAAATATTTGGTTATGACTTTTTACAAAGCAACCAAATGACCCCAAATGCAAAAATCGTATACAGAAATTGAAAGCGTCATGAGGTTAAAAAAATAACTAACATTGTGGCAAAACATTACATTCGACTTAATCAATAAAAACAGAAAAATCGCCCAGCTGTAATTCATACATCTCTGTAGGGCTGAACGATTAATTGCATTTGTGATAATATCGTGATATGAAAAAACATGATTTTTCAACAGCAGAGGCTGCGATTACATTCGGTCACGTGACACGCGAAAGTAAAGAGGTGTATTCGACTTGAAGATCGATCGGTGTATGACATCAATGTGCGGTGAGAGAAAGCATAAGGAGACGTCCGCTCTCTTATAGTTCTCGCGAACACACACCGATTGGTCTAAGCAGCGCTGCTTCAAGTCGAACATATCTAAGCAGTCTTCAGAGGAAGCATGCTTACAGTGTTGCCAAGTCCACGGTTTGCCTCCAGAAACGTGATATTTAGCCCCTGGAATGTGAATTTACCAGGGGAACCCCTCCAAAAAAACGTGTATTTTTACCCCCCGGAATGCGATTTTTACTGGTGGACCCCACTCAAAATGCGATTGGGCTAGTTTTGAGTAGCAATTGGGTGGGTTTTGTTGTGAAAACCTGGCAACCCTGACATGCTACACGCGGAAATGTTTGAAAGCGTATATGAACGAACGTACTTCAAAACGGCACATGAAAATTACTCTAGTAAGAGTGTTACAGTGCATTTCATTACTGAAGACTTTAATTTATTTATTTATATATATATATATATATTTATTTATATTATATATTTATTTATTTATATATATATATATATAATTCTTATTTATTTATTTAAAGTCTGTCTGAAGTTAACAGACAGTGTTTAAAAAGTGCAATACACATGTTTACATATATGTTTATTACAGTGACTTTGAATGACCTAAATACTGAGTGTGGTAAAGCAACAGATTTGTTTTTATATTTCTGCGATCTGCTTTAGATTTGTTACTGACTTTCATATTAATGTTTACACCAGGCTTATTTTTCAGTGCTTTATGTTGTCATAATAATTATTACATGCTTACAAGGCTGGAAGTTCAACAAATCAGTCAATATACTTCTGTGATTGTAGTGTCATTCATATCAGTTCTTGCATCACCTAATTTTATCGTAACATATAGGCCTGGCCTACAGAAAAGAACATTTATGTTTAATCGATCTAATATTTTGTTGGTCATACTATACAATGATTTATTACTTGTCTTTGTTGAATAATACAGAACAGAAAGAGCTTTAAAAAATAATTGCATATTAAATCGCAATTGCAATATTGGTAAAAAAAAATCGCAATTAGATTATTTTCCAAAATCGTTCAGCACTACATATCTGGCCACGTAATTGTTTTAGCTTCTTCCATATTCTGTATCCATACAATATAATTGGTGTTCTGGATTTTATGAAACCATATTATGACATTTTGTTGGTGCACAGACATCTGTTGTGAGACTTTGCTGCCTGAACATAATGCTAAATGAACGTATCGACGGTGAACAGAAGGAAAGCTCCAGCGCTCCACTGTACATCTGCTTTCTCCTTTGATTAACGAACAGTACAGCATCTGTGGCAGAAGCAGATGAGGTGTATCTCATATCTGTTGTGCTGTGTGCCGCCCACATTTGACTCACAGGCAGTTCGAGACGGTGGTGCCGACCGAAGACTCTGTCATTACGGAGATGACGTCCACCCTGAGGGACTGGGGCGCTATGTGGAAGCAGCTCTTTGTGGTAAATACTGTTTGGGCAAACACAGCAGTCCGCCCACAGCCAGACGCTGGCTTCGTGAACTCTGCTGTCGGGCGGAATATATTATTTGTATTTAAGCTGTTATTGCGGGGGGGAGCTGTTTGTGAATTATTTTTACACCAGGTCATTATATTTGAGTGCTACAGCAATATAAACCCCTTATTAAAGCTGTATCTTCAACATTTCACGTTTATCTTTCCCATCTTTTGTTTATCCCCATAGAAAAATGAAGGAGATCTGTTTCACAGACTGTGGCATGTGATGAATGAGATTTTGGACCTCAGGCGGCAGGTTTTGGTGGGTCACCTGACCCACGACCGCATGAGGGACGTCAAACAGCACATCACGGCACGTCTGGACTGGGGCAACGAGTGAGTACGGTATCACCTATGTCAGTGGTTCCCAACCACGTTCCTGGAGGCCCCCCAACACTGCACATTTTGCATCTCTCCTTTCTCTGACGCACCCAATTCAGGTCTTGGAGTCTCTACTAATGAGCTGATGATCTGAATCAGGTGTGTTTGATTAAGGTGACATGGAAAACATGCAGTGTTGGGGGGCCTCCAGGAACGTGGTTGGGAACCACTGACCTATGTGATGTGTTAAAGCAACAAGGTTAATCACAAAACACCTGTTCGCAAACAAGTTCAGGTCATTTCACACAAATATGAAAGAAACATAAGTGAAATCTCAAAATCCAGCTCCACATAAGTTTATTAAACATCAGATAACATGATTTATGTGAGTATGAATTATATGGATTCTGCATGAAGAGATCGAAACCATTAATATTGACATTTATTTTTGTGACAATTAAGCACATTTGCATTCAAATTCCACAAAACTCGTAATTTTTTTTTTTTTTTACTGTTACTAAAAAGTTAGATTTTATTTATGAATAGGTATAAATAAATATTAAAATTCCCTACTGTTTAAAAGACTAGGGTTGGTAAAGTTGTTTAATGTTTTTAAGACCATTTAAATTTATTTAACATACAGTAAAATCAGCTAAATTTTGACATATTATTACGATTTAAAATAAGGGTTTTCGTTATTAATATATATTAAAATGTCATTTATTCTTGTGATGCAAAGCTGAATTTTCAGCTTCATTACTCCAGTCTTCAGTGTCACATGATCCTTCAGAAATCATTCTCTTATGGTTCTTAAGACACGTTTCTTAATATTTTTAATGTTCAAGTCAGGCTGCTTAATATTTTTGTGGAAACATACATTTTTTAAAAACAAATAAGCATTATTATTTACTAAATAGAAAGTTTAAAAGAGGAGTATTTTTTGTAAAATAAATATTTTGTTAAAAAAAAAAAAATCATACTGAGCCCAAACTTTTGAACAGTTGTATAAGTACAAAGTTGAATATTTATATATTTTGGTATTATTTGTTGTACTGTATACATTTTATGCTTGTTTAAATAGGAGTAAATTAATTAATTCTACTAATTATAATATTCACCACAGAGAATATTGCAAATTACAAAAATACTCACTCAAGTAAAACATCTGGACATATGGGTCTGAATGTTCTTCATTTTTTTTATGTGAAATATAAATTCTTATTTAATTATTGTGATTTATTTGGGGGCCTAAAATGTATCCAAGACTTTTGTTTGTGAGATTCATTTCTTCTATGTGATTTTGTCCTAACTGGCAGCGATAAGCAGCAGGATCTTGGTCTTTTGCTGGGTTTGTAATTCTGCAGTTTCGTTTAGCGAAATCTCAAAATCTCAAAATCACAGCGAAATCTCAAAATCCAGCTCCACACAACAGTTTATTAAAAACCAGGTTTTGATTGTGTGACTATATGTAGCATTTTCACTTGCAAGATACGGTGAAACATGTTGGACACAGACTAGTAATGCTGTGTTATTTCCATCTTTCTCAGGCAGCTGGGTTTGGACCTGGTACCCAGGAGGGAGTTCAGCATGGTGGACCCGGATGAAATCAGCATCACCGAGCTCTACAGTCTTGTACGTCTGTTTTTCTGCCTTCCCACAACAACCGCATTCCTCAGTCTATCAAAGATTTCTCTCCATCCCCGATTTAGCCACTTAATCCCATTCCGTTAAACACAAGAGGCCTGCAATGAAAGCCTCACGCGCTCCCTTCAGCTTGAGTAACAGGCCCCATGGGGAAAGTGACAGTAATTCTGAACCACACAGACAAGATACGCCGCTGAAAATTACAGCCGTCATGGATGTGGAAGTCTGGTCATCGGCTGGAGGGTTGTTGACAGCGGGAAGTCTCTACTGTGATATAATTGAGTTATGTGGAGCATTAGCTCGGCTAAATGTGACCTGAAGTGTCCCAGTACTGTGTAATGTAATGTAATAACCCTCCGCTGGCAGTCGGACTCCATTACCGCACCCTGTCTGTGTGGTTTATGTGGCACTTTTTGCCATCAGCTGCATATGTGATGAAACGCGAAGCGGATGTTTGCAACCTGCTGATTGCTGACGGCCAAAAAAATAATTTGATCTCAAAAGTTATGACAGCTTTATTAACAGATCTTGTTTAAACTTAGAACTGGCGTTTATGATGAATTACTGTCGAAGCTAAAAAAGGAAGTTCTTGGCAGTCGTTATTGATTTATTTGGGTTATTTTGTGCTATGATGGTCTAGTTTAGCTGGGATTGAATATCAGACATTTGGTGTGTGTTTAGATTGAGCTCATTACCTGTGACACAAACCCAGAGTGCTGTGATGAATAATGTGGGAGTGAATTAGGTCACACATTCGCACCACACACTTTAATTAGTGCTGAGGATTCAGACGTAAACACAAAAGAGTGTGTGTGAAAGAAACTGCGAGACTGGGAGTGGGAAAACATGGCATGATCTGTATCCAGGGCCGCATTAACCATTGGGCTAGGCGGGGCTGAAGCCCTGGGGCCCGAGCAAGGAGGGGGCCCGTGATTGGCTGTGGAGTAGATTGACTGGTCATTGGTAGCGCCGATCGCCAAAGCCCCACCACGTCCCCCACTTATTAGCGCTATTATTTAATGGAGCTTTTCCATAAATTTCAATGTAGTACCATTAGAGATTGAAACGTCACGTTTGAATTTGTTTTACCAATCAAATGCATTTATTTTATATTTTGCTTTTGAACGACTTGTGTAGCCTATCTATCAGGTGACCGCTGCGTCCGCACTCACCTCTCTTCGCTTCGTTCTGGCGTAGTCTGGAAATGGTCATGCAAAGAACAATCTTCGATAAGTAAAAATGTCAACTATTAAAAAAATAAATAAAAAAATGTGAGAGAGGGGCTATTCTAAAAAACAAAAAGAGGAGAGAGGGAAAAACACGAGTTCAGTAAAATTCCCAGCTATCAGGTTATTTTACTAAAGCTGATGATGGAGTGGAAGTTGTGAAACAGCAAGTGGACCGGACACATGGAGTAGATAAAAACATAGCGTCATCATCGCCACAGAATTTAGGCTAGTTTGATTATTAACTTGATGGATGTATATTGTTTGTTGTGTTTGAACAAACTCTATAGGCCTATATTCGCTTTTGGGTTGAGAAAACATCCGGTAGAAATATGTCAGTCGTCATGATGTTAGCTTATCATTTAAACTCATTTTAAACATTGTGGTTTAAAAACTAATTTAACTGTTCAGGGACATTAAGAAGCGGGGCAGAATTCATTTTGGCAAATGCACGCGTTACAGCCTAAAACGCGTGGGGCGCTCCTGCGCGTAAAGCATCTGCCTAAACTTAGTTCTTTTTCGCGCTTTGAGCTTAAACATTCAAATACACATAGTTATGTGTCAAAATGCCCGTCCTTGTAAGTATCCTCGTAAACAGTCATTTGTGTCTTACATGAACATTATAGTTAAAGATAAAGCATGCATGTGAAGTGTAGTAGGCTATGTGAGTTCCTGGCATTGTATGATGAGATTTTAAAGGGATAGATCACCCAAAAATTAAAATACTGTCATCATTTACTCAGCCTCGTTGTTCTGAACCTGTATGAATTTCTTTGTTCACCTCAACATAAAAGAAGATATTTTGAAGAATGTTCATATCCAGAAGGTTTCTGGTCCCCATTGACTCCAATAGTGTATTTTTGTTTTCTTTCTTTTTTTTCATACTATCAGAAGGAAACTCATACAGGTTAAGAAAATCAACAAAATTTTAATTTTTGGGTGAACCATTCCTCGAAAGCAGCCTAATATAGCTGATGTTTCCATTTGTGTCAATAATGTGAATCAAACATCAGAAAGAAAATCACTCCATGTCCTTGACTGAATCACTTTTGTAAAATAAGAATTAATCTATATTGAATTTATACAGTGAAGACTATTCAGTCTATTTGTACATTTACTTTATACAATATAATGTTTTTTTTATTCAGTGCTTTAAGTTTTTCAAGTAGGTCGATTTGTTATGTATCTTTGTTCTCTTGTCATTCGTGATTGTTTACTTGTCTTTAGTAAGCTTGGTTTTACTTAGGCTAGTATTATTTTTTGTGATATTGTAATTAGTAACAAGAATTATGAAATTTCAGTGCATCAAAAATGTTGATAGGATAAAAATCCTATTTAAAGCTATATATATAATTATTATGCTGGGGGGCCCTGCTGTAAGTCATAGCCCCGGGGCCCAGTGAGGTCTTAATGCGGCCCTGTCTGTATCAGCCAGGGTTATTTTTTTTGTTTATCAGTCTGATTTAGTCAGTTTTAGAACCAGATATCATGAATGCTTTTTTGTTGGTTTGGTTTGGCTTGATTGATTATTCATGATAATTATTACCTCACACACGCATTATCAGAGCTCACGTGGTCTTTGTTTGGAGTTCATGATGTGAAAGTAAGCGGTTTAGAGTCCAGAACCTTCCGTGATCTGACCCGGCCTGCCAAACAAGGAATAAAGTCTTTATTGAAATTCCAGTGCTTTATCTTTTTAGCCTATTCATTCCCTTTAAAACTCTGTTATTTGAGCTTCGGTTAACGTCATTTCTCTCAAAAGAGGAACTACTGCTCTCTTTGTTTTTTTTTTTCTTTTTTCTTTTATTATGGTACTTCAATATCTTTGTTTTTGCTCATACAACAAGTTGAAACCTAGTTTGTGGATGCACTTGAAGTATTTAATCTTTATTATACATGTGAATGTAAGCATTTATTTTAAACTCATAAAATAAATGTTTACTTTTTTTTTATTAATTATTGTATTATTTTAGAAACTTTTTTTTTCATAATTATAACAGTTGTATAAAGAAGTATAATAATATTATAGTACTATTCCTATTTAAAATATTTATTTCATAATTCTAACAGTTGTGTGAATAAAAATGGTTTGACATTTATATAGTTGGATTTTATTTTTTTATTTTATTTTATTATTTTGGATGCAATCTAATTATTTACCTTTTTACATAGCATAATTATTTTACACGTGTTAGCATCTCATTAAATGAATTACCATAAATATGATTTATAATTTATTACGTTAAATTATTATGTTCATGCATTTATTTTATTTTGGATGCAATTTAATTTACCATTTACATACCATAATTATTTTACATGTGTTAGCATTTTGTTAAATGCATTATTTTAAAATATGTTATTATTTATTATTATTGTTATTTATAATAATATATAAATATATTATTATATATTTATATATACCCCCACACACACACAACTGACATACTGCACACCACTCAGCACACCACTGACATACTGTTTTTAACACATCTTGGGACACATTAATCCTAATGACTGTCTGTTTACTTGAATAATTGCTTGCAAACTTTCCAATGCTAATTATGTGCGAAATACTTAAAGGCTGCATGCCATTGTTTAAGTTTAATTGGTTGCTATCATAATAACTTTATCATAATAAGTATCATAATAAATGAAAGTGTTCATTAGTGTTTGTCCCTGTGGTCCTCATGCATACACACAGATAGAGCATATGCACTGCCCGTTGGCCTTTTTATATTTCACATCACGCCTGTTCACACCTCAGTATCCTCACACAGAGATGTGTGATCAGAATGTGGTGCGGTTCAACGAATCTACATGTCCAATGGATGATGCGCCCATGTGAAAAGTGTGTTTGTTACACAATAACGGTGTGAATGTGCACTTAAAATAAGCATGCGTACAGTAATGTGCATGTGAATGTGTCTGCATGTGCGTTTGACATTGCGCTCTGTGGTGTCATTGCAAAGAAAGGAGCATATTAACTGAAACAAATTAGATTTGGCTGGCTGTAAAGGAGTCGTGCTGTGAACACGGAGCCGCTGGAATTCAATGGAATATTCAGTGCATTTCTGAAGATGTTATGCACAGCTTTTCCTACTTTTCTTGGTGTTAAAAAAGAGAAACACAATGGAAAGTTAGATCTTTACATGCATTGTGTTATTGGGTCACTTTTATGTCTTGCTTTATTGAAAAATGGATGCATCACATGTAATGATCTGTATGTGTTTGGATGGATAGATGGAGAATCGGCATAGAAAGAAGGAAACTCCGACTCCTGTCAGCACACATCACTTGTTTGTCCATCTGAAGAGTCTGATGAGCTCAAACCTGGGTGAAGAGCTGGAGGTCTTCTTCTTCATCTATGATAGTCGAGAGAACAAACCGCTCAGGTGAGCGTCTAACCAATCATTTATACATGCTTATAAATGTATTCAAATGTAGATTTACACTCATACACTACTGTTCAAATATTTGGGGTCATTAAGATTTTTTAAATGTTTTTGAAAGATGACTTATTTTCAGCAAGGCTGCATTTATTTGATCAAAAATACAGTGAAAGTAGTAATATTAAAAAGTAGGAAGATATGAATACAATTTAAATTAACTTATCCATTTGAATATATTTTTAAATGTAATTTATTTCTGTGGTGAAAAGCTGAATTTTCAGCATCATTACTCCAGTCTTCAGTGTCACATGATCCTTCAGAAATCATTCTAATATGCTGATTTGATGCTCAAGAAACATTTCTCATTATTATCAACATTGAAGGATTCTTGAGGATTGTTTAATGAATAGAAAGTTCAAAAGAACAGCATTTTTAATGGAAGCCTGTTTCCACTACAAAAAACAAACAAACAAACAAAAAAAAAAAAAACAAATTAAAAAGGTAATTGAGACTTTTGCCCACTTCTGACTTTTTCTTACAAAAGTGATTTTTTTTTCTTGTAATTCTGAGTTTGTATTTAAAAATTCTGAGAAAAAAATTAGAATTGCAAGATACAAATTCAAAATTCTGATTTTCTTTAATTGCAGTTCTGACTTTTTTCTTAGAATTATGAGTTTACGACTTGCAATTTAGATTTTTTCTTCCCACCATGGAATAAAAAATTAAAAAGTTAATTGCGACTTTTTAATCACACAATTCTGACTTTTTTTTCCTGCAGTTGCGAGTTTATATCTCACAATTTGTGAGATATAAATTTCTTTGTATCTCGCAATTCTGCATTTATGTCTCACAATTCTGAATTCTATAAAAAATTTCTGAATTGTGAGATAAAAAGTCGCAGTTTCAGTTATTTATTTATTTATTTATAATCCCGTGGCCTAAACAAGCTTTCATAGCGATATTATAATAAAAAGTCTTCCTTTTGTGGAAAAATATCCTATTTGTATCCAGGATGTGCTTGTCAATCATAACCTCATTACATGTACTTCCTCCTGTGTTTGTTCCTGGCCGCTGCCAGACAGATGAAAAACAAATAAACAGTTTTCATCAGGGAAACACACCTGCAGTGGAGGCTGTGAGAGCCTACAGACGGTTGTGTGTGTGTGTGTGTACCTGTTTATCTCATCTAATGGTTAATTACAGACTGTAACCGTCTCAGCAGCTGCTCGCTGGCGTTTGCTCACATTGTCTCAGTGTTTTCCCTCTGTTCATTGATTGGAGTTTTTTCCCTCAGTCCCTGTCTATAGTCTTGAAGGAGAATATTATTGTGGCTCTGATCCATCATCAAATTCCCTACCTGCTTAGTTGGCTGGTTTCCAGTTAATTATTCATCTTTTTTGTTTCTATATGGAATGGTGGCTCACGTTTTTTCAGCCTCTGCCAGACTCGCCTGCGGCTTCAAATCTGCTCAATGTCCATCCTGACAGCTCCTGTGGATTTAATCACAGTGCTGCCCAGATTCCCCAGAATCACTAGGGCTGTATCCCAATTTGAATATTTTACACTAAATGCATTTAATGTGCTGTTACAGACAATACTGCACATTACTGACAATAGTACATACTTCTGAGTGTGGAATGAACATGTACATTTAGGCATTTAACATTAATATTTGGAGATATACCATGTTGTTGCATACTAGTATTACTTTTGTTTATTTATAACTTATTTAATTTTTATTTCTACTTGTCTGTAATTTAGAATCTTGCTAAATTAACTTTCTTAAATTATTACTTTTAGGTTAGTAATTAGCTTTTTATTCTAACTTTTTAAAATTAAAATCATATTATTAAATTAATTTATTATTATGTTAATTTATTATATGCAGTTTTCATCTTATTTATAATAATAATTTCTTATAAAGTATATTTGTATCATAATGTTAATTTATTATTTTTATATTATTATTATTATTATTATTATTATTATTTATAATTGTTTATTTTTATAGTAAATTTTATTTTTATTTTGTTATAATTTCTTACAAAGTATATTTGTATCATAATATTAATTTATAATTTTTATATACAGTTGCAAAAATAAACAAAAAGGGTTTCTAATTTGCAAACTAAAAGATAAATTCTGATTTTATTTTTATTTAATTTGTTTTTTTATTTTATTATAATTTCTTATAAAGTATATTTGTATCATATTGCATTCATGTATTATTTTTATATCATATTATTTGTGTATTATGCATATTTTTATATTATGTATTATTTTTATATTATATTATGTATATTTATATTATATTTATATATTGTTTTATTATTATTTTATTTTTATAATAAGTTTGTAAAAATAAACAAAAATTGTTTTGTAATTCACAAACTAAAAGTTGAATTCTAATTTTGTTTTGTTTTTTGTTTTGTTTTGTTTCATTTCATTTTTTACATGTACTGATCCTGCAGCATTTCTTTGAGTGGAGTGATTCAGCATCAGTCCTGGTGTTAGGCAGCTCATGTTACCAGTTATTCCCATTTCGTCTAGCAGCGCACGGACAGCGAGTGCTGTTACAAAAAGCCAAGGATGCTGTTTGTATTCATTTTTCTTTAGACAGACTGAACGCTGCTACCAAAAGCCCCTTGTGTCAGTGTATGAAGCGTGTGTGAAAGCATCTATCTGTGTTTCACTTCATTTCTGCCACAGGATGTGTACAAAGTGCTGATTGACAGCCTTCTGGGTAACGACTCCCCCTCTGTTCCCACGGGAGAGTTTTGTGGCACGGTTAATATATCCACTCAGGCATACAGGGATCACTTTTCCGGCCGTGTCGATTTATCCAGATTTATCCGGAGGGAGACGGGGGCTCATATCGGTGTCCCATTTGAACTTGTCGTGTTACAATCCCTGGCATCAAGGGAGGAAATATCAAATTCTGGGGCGAGAGGAGAAAGAAAGCCGCCCGTCTGTGTGTTATGGAAATGTTGGCGTGATATCTGCCGATAGCAATATCCCAGTGTCCACAGACGCCTCTTCAGAAAGCCATCGCAGCCCTGCAGCTGCGTGTCAAAGGCCAAAACAGCCTTTGTGCTCCTGCCTCTGGTGATGGGACGCTGGGATCGCAACAATGCAGTTAATTACATGGTGTTTGTGTGAAGGGCCGGTTTAATGCGGTGTATTAGTCCGTGCATGAATGTGTGTATTCCTGAGCGGATTGGAGTCACAAGTTTTGTTCGATTTCTATTGCCAGCTATTGTTCCTGTTGTGGTTCATTTATAGGGCTCCTCGTCTTTTTATCATGGAGCTGTGAAAGTCATGTAAGTGGATTATGAGTTTGGTGGGTGAAGGACACGAGTGTCTGTCCCGTTACTCTCTTGTATTGACAGCTCATGTTTTGCATGTACATTTCTATAATTTGCAGGACGCATATATTCAAAAATACAGCAGCTACTGTACGGTACCTGTCCAAAAAACCATGGTTTTACTGTGAAAGTGTCACAATGTTTTTCCTCTTTTTTTATTTTTTTTTATTTTTTGTTTTAGTGGTTTGTGTGTTTTATTTGATTTGATTTGATTGTGATTTTTGATTGTGAATTCATTTGACTTTTACTTTATTTTTGTTTTACAAAACATGATTATACCATAATATTTATCCAATATACATATTATGACCATAATACACGTACATGTACAAAAGCATGTTATTACTATGATTATTGTCCCAAATTTATATTTTATTTTGTACAAATTTATGTCCAAAAACATGGTAATAACAAAGTACATTAACAAAAAACATTATTACTGTTGTATATCCAGAAACATGGTAGTACTGTAGTCCATAAAGAAAGAATTACTCCAGTGCAAAAAAACTTCTTTTATTATTATATGGTTTGGTTTGTCACTTGTTGTTTTGTTTTAATAGCAGGTTTTACTTTAAAAATTCTTAGTTTCTTGACAGTTATGATCTGTTATGATAAACCTTTTTATTTATGAGATTTTGCTCTGTAAATATTTTATTAGGCAAAGTGAAATTAACAGCACTGTCTGCTGTGCCAAAAATGATACATGCAGTATATTGTCCTCACAGACTTTAAAAATGCAATTGCTTGAGAGCTCTGTGTTTTTTAAACAGCAGAATAAACTCATTGTATAAACTGAAAGCATTTCTCTTGTTCTCTCTCTTTGTTTTGCAGTGAAAGGTTCTTTGTTAAACTCAATAAAAGCGGTCTGCCCAAGTTTCCCGAGAAGACTGAAAGACAATGCACACTTTTTGTGGTGAGTGTTGAGATGAAATCTCTGCCAGAGTAATCATGCAGAGTAATCTGTGCTGATTAACTGTCGCTGATGTTTTATTCAGGATCTGGGTAGCGGCGACCTGAGGAAAGATGTGTATATTGTGGTACACATCATTAGGATTGGTAAAAGCCGACATTTCTCCACTGAATAATTACTGATGCCAAAGAGCTTGCAGGCGTGTGATGAGCACTGATTGTTTTGTGTGTGTGTGTGTGTGTGTAGGGAGGATGGGTGCAGGAGAGAAGAAGAACATGTGTAATGTGCAGTACAGACGTCCGTTCGGTTGTGCTGTGGTCAGCATCGCTGATCTTCTCACTGCTGACTCCAAAGATGACCACCTGCTGAAAGTCTATGCGTAAGTGACCCTCCACACAAAAACACGCACACACACACACACACACACACACACAATGCATAACACCTCAGGACCGCGAAATCAATCAAGTTTGACTTCCTGGCATCAGAGTTGCTCTTTCCCTTGATTGGTCAGATTGGATGAGGTTGCCTAGTCAACGTCATGTTCATGTTCAATAATCTTCTTCTATGAATATAAGGGAATTTAAAAATTGTAATGTCCAGAAAAAAATTAAATTTGGCATGAAAATAGTTTTGCATGATGACAATGCATGAAACACCTAAATAAGTAAAAGATGTGAAAAAATAAAAAGTAATGTACTGAACAAATCATAAATTTTATTCATTTCATTTCATTCCATTTCATGTCAAACAGTCAGCCAGTGATTTTATTCAGAAAGCTTAAGGATTTGTTTAGTAAATTATTAACACGAAAACTTTGAGGGTTTGGACATAGAACATTGTATGTGCATTTTTCTTTATTCATAAAATTGATCTCCTTTTAAATATGACTACTTTTTTTTTTTTTTTTTTTACCTTTTGTAAAATATTTAACCCAGTTTGTGCCATGAAAATAGTATTCAATGGGAACATGGCATGAAACACAAATAAATGAATAAATAAATAAATAAATAAAGGTGTTTAAATAGTCATAAATTATAATTCTAAAAATTATTAAAATTAAAAAATGATAAATATTATAATCCATTTTTTTAATTCTAAAAATTTGAATTCTAATGAATTCTATTTTTCATTTAATAAAGATAATCAGCCAAAATCATTATTCAGAAAGCTATCTAAAGGATTTATTTAGTAATTTGTCAACAGGAAAACTTTTTTAATCTTTGTATTTTTTTTTAATCTCGAGTAGACACTCTTTGTATATAAAATTTAAATGACGGAAATTCCATTTATCTTTTTAAAACCAGATTTAATTGCCATGAAAATAAGCTTAGAAGATTTTTGTTTAATTTATTTTTATTTTGTTTTGTTGTATTTTGTTTTGTTTTGGGTAGCAAATGTCACTACCTAATAACTTTCCTTAAGAAACAAAGTTGTCTTTGTCCTTATTTTTATAGCTTATTTTCTCTATTCCACAATCAAATTTGAGGAAATTTTCTGTGTTATTGGAGATTTTTGTATGCGATGAAGTATAATGGTTGTAATCTATAGAGTTGGTACCTGAAATACAAATGGAAATCTATCTTAACGATCTGTAATGTTGTGGTCTACTTTGCACAGGATGGCACAGATGTGTTTGGCTCTAGATCTTTGGTTCACTCACACATTATCAGCTGGCTCGTGGCCAGTCCTTCAGGCTGTTAATATTATTGCTGTTCTTTATATCTGTGTGGCTCTGTGATTGAATCCAGCACTCTGATTGTCCTTGTTTTTTTGCAGCTGCAACACAGAGAGCGACTGGAGTCAAATCCACGATAACATCATTAAGAAAGTCAACTCCAGATACAACCTCTCAGGATCCAACACAGGTAACCATCACAAGTCATTTATTAAAAACAGTTTTCATAAATGGGTCAGAAATTGCCATGGCTCTGACATCACACCATTAACATAAATCCACCCAAGTTTACATATCAGCATTTATTTTAATGTAAGGAGGTTAGCCAATCATTTAAGAGTTTATTTGCATATATTCTTAAAAAGTACAGTAACAGCCTTTTTTATTCTATACGTCAAGGAGAGGCTGGAAAATGGTCATGAAAACAACAATTAAGACTGTTTTAGGTGCATGAAACTTTGAAAAACATTATAAGTGGACTTCAGGGAAAATAAAACCTTCAAAAGTGTATTTCCCCTTAAATTAAATACCCCCATTTTCAGCACAATGAAATTGTGTACGCGGTTCAGCAGCAGTGGTATCTGGCTGTGGTATAAAGATGCTTAGCTCTCCCAGAAACCTCATTTGCATGATGACTCGAAGTTAATAATTTTAGATCTGAAGAAGCATGAAAAGACCCTCAGGGTGGCTTATCCAAACAGCTGCATATGGTAATAAATTTCATTCCGGCAGGGGAAAAAAAAAGAAATGCACATAAAGAAGCAAAAGCATCCAGATGGTAGATTTGCAGCTTTTTTGCAATTTCTGCGTTTTCTGTGAAGAGCTGGTAATTGTACGCAGCATCTTCACATCCGTTGTTGAATAATCACATCACATAAGCAGGGAATACATTAATTATGATGACTGACTCAGTCAATTATTCATCAAACAATGAACAATAATGCTCACAAAAGCTGCATCTTGCTAAATTTCAGATTTTTTCCAAACGAATGAAGATATGATTTCTGCTAATGTATGAAATTATTCAATGCAGGTTTGTTAAATGCCTGCTCATGCGGTGGAAATGAGATCACATCCTTACTATGATACACAGTCATCAGCCATGACGTTTCTATTAGATTAATCTCTACCACATCAGTTACGCTGAGCAGAACAAAGAAACAGCTTTATCAGTACCTTATTAAACATTATGATAATGATTATGATAATGGGCTGAAAATAAATTAACTGTACTTGGACTGTAATTATAGAGCAATGTTACATTAGAGAGCACTGAATATGTATAGTACTTGTCAAAAAAATAAAAATTTTGTTAATTTAGAGCCAATTTAATTGAATTAATTGCATATAATGATTTAATTTAATTTAACTAATTTAATGATTTTTCCTTTTTATTTAATGTTATATTATTATTATTTTTATTTAAAATGTTGTCTTAATTGGAGCCAATCTGATAGGGCTTAGCATTTTAATTTATAATGTATAATTTATTGTCCTACATTTAAACCTAATTTTATGTGATTAACAATTTTAAGAAAAATGTTGCCTTGGAGCCATTGGTAAAGGGCTTCACAATTCAGTTTAATTTAATTTAATTTAATTTGATTTAATTTAATTTAATTTAATTTTTAATTTAATTTTTAATTTTTAATTTATTTTAATTTTTAATTTTTAATTTCATTTTTTATTTTTAATTTAATTGGTTTACTTTTTAAATTTATTTTATTAACATTTTTTTTTAATTAAAAATTGCCTTGGTTTTATACTTTTATACCTTGATATCCATAAATACAGGTGCATCTCAATAAATTAGAATGTTGTGGAAAAGTTAATTTATTTCAGTAATTCAACTCAAATTGTGAAACTCGTGTATTAAATAAATTCATTGCACACAGACTGAAGTAGTTTATGTCTTTGGTTCTTTTAATTGTGATGATTTTGGCTCACATTTAAAAAAAAATACCCACCAATTCAACAAATTAGAATACTTCATAAGACCAATAAAAAAAAAAAAAAAAAAACCTTTTTAGTGAATTGTTGGCCTTCTGGAAAGTATGTTCATTTACTGTATATGTACTCAATACTTGGTAGGGGCTCCTTTTGCTTTAATTACTGCCTCAATTCGGCGTGGCATGGAGGTGATCAGTTTGTGGCACTGCTGAGGTGGTATGGAAGCCCAGGTTTCTTTGACAGTGGCCTTCAACTCATCTGCATTTTTTGGTCTCTTGTTTCTCATTTTCCTCTTGACAATACCCCACAGATTCTCTATGGGGTTCAGGTCTGGTGAGTTTGCTGGCCAGTCAAGCACACCAACACCATGGTCATTTAACCAACTTTAGGTGCTTTTGGCAGTGTGGGCAGGTGCCAAATCCTGCTGGAAAATGAAATCAGCATCTTTAAAAAGCTGGTCAGCAGAAGGAAGCATGAAGTGCTCCAAAATTTCTTGGTAAACGGGTGCAGTGACTTTGGTTTTCAAAAAACACAATGGACCAACACCAGCAGATGACATTGCACCCCAAATCATCACAGACTGTGGAAACTTAACACTGGACTTCAAGCAACTTGGGCTATGAGCTTCTCCACCCTTCCTCCAGACTCTAGGACCTTGGTTTCCAAATGAAATACAAAACTTGCTCTCATCTGAAAAGAGGACTTTGGACCACTGGGCAACAGTCCAGTTCTTCTTCTCCTTAGCCCAGGTAAGACGCCTCTGACGTTGTCTGTGGTTCAGGAGTGGCTTAACAAGAGGAATACGACAACTGTAGCCAAATTCCTTGACACGTCTGTGTGTGGTGGCTCTTGATGCCTTGACCCCAGCCTCAGTCCATTCCTTGTGAAGTTCACCCAAATTCTTGAATCGATTTTGATTGACAATCCTCATAAGGCTGCGGTCCTCTCGGTTGGTTGTGCATCTTTTTCTTCCACACTTTTTCCTTCCACTCAACTTTCTGTTAACATGCTTGGATACAGCACTCTGTGAACAGTCAGCTTCTTTGGCAATGAATGTTTGTGGCTTACCCTCCTTGTGAAGGGTGTCAATGATTGTCTTCTGGACAACTGTCAGATCAGCAGGCTTCCCCATGATTGTGTAGCCTAGTGAACCAAACTGAGAGACCATTTTGAAGGCTCAGGAAACCTTTGCAGGTGTTTTGAGTTGATTAGCTGATTGGCATGTCACCATATTCTAATTTGTTGAGATAGTGAATTGGTGGGTTTTTGTTAAATGTGAGCCAAAATCATCACAATTAAAAGAACCAAAGACTTAAACTACTTCAGTCTGTGTGAATTGAATTTATTTAATACACGAGTTTCACAATTTGAGTTGAATTACTGAAATAAATCAACTTTTCCAAGACATTCTAATTTATTGAGATGCACCTGTACATCTTACATATACAGTTCAACATACATACATACATTATACATTCAAACAATTTGCATAGATCATTTTATTAATCATTGTCTTCTAATTGCTGAGAAGTAAATAGTAATACATGCTAGTAACATAACATTTCTATTTGGGTAGGTTTAGATTGGCTCAGTTCCCACATGCACGCTCTGAATCTGTCTGTGTGATTAATGGAGACGTTGTGCGAGCTCAGTAATTGAATAATTCTCCAACAGTACTTCTCTGACCCTGTGCCATCAAACAGCGATTATACAACATAAAGCCGTTGCCATTGAGTATGTGCCAGACGAGGTTTATTATCAACCTCGGCACTGCTTCAGAACATCATTAAAAGCTGCGGGAGCACAGACCCTGATGCATGTTTGCTTAATCATTTTACTGCCGTGTACCGATGGCCTTTAGGATTGTTTTCCATCCTAAGCCACACACTTTTCTAAAGCTCAGCAAAACTCAGACCTGACTGCTCAGACGACAAGGAAAACATTGGGAAACAGGTTAAAAATGGCCGGAAGTAGTTTTTATTCATATTTAGAATTTTTTTTTTTCACCTTTAAATTTAAAGAAAATGTTGAATATAAATAATTTCATAATAAAAATTATTTTTTAAAATATTTAATTTAATTTCATTTAATGTTTATTTTAATTTCAAGTAACTAAAATACTTTCAATAGTTTTAGTGGTTGTTTTTAACTATGTTTTATGGTTTTAACTGCTTAACTGGTGTAAGTAGATGTTTTCCTGTAAAGTTGTAGACGATAGTTGGCGTGGATCATCTCATTCATTTTCATGTGATTAGAAATTTTACAAGAGTCAGTTCTGGGCTGATGTGTGTGTTTTTCGGTACATCACATCACTTTCACATCATTACATGTGAATATTCATTGTCATTGTCACAAAAGAAGCGCAGTTTATCCAAATGCAAACCACTCAGATATTAACCAGAAACACTGCCAAAACTCTTCTGGACAGAATACAATTAGGCAAAATTGACATTTATCACAACCTCTCAAAACAAGTGAGTCAAGTGTGGGAGGATTATTATATTTAGAGCTTTCTAATGAATATTCATGTGCTCTCCAATGAATACCTGTGAATATTCATCATGTGCAGGTGCAAAGTTTTCTCAGTGTCGGTCTGTTGGGTAAAGGTCCATTCATTAAGTGATCGATTCAAGAAAGCTGTGAATAATCATCTGTAATTAGCTCATATTATGCTGTATTTGTTTAAAAATTAACATGAATTCAATGTGTGTGTTCAATCCAGGTCTGGCGGTGGCGCTCCAGTTGCTGCATGGTGACATCGAGCAGCTGCGGAGAGAATACATGGTGCTCTTCACCAGAGGAGTGTCCATTACCAAAAAACTGGGCTTCTCTGATGTCATCATGCCAGGTGAAAATCATTTTTGCTTAAAAATCGAAATATTTTTTGCTTGTATGCTTATATACACAACCATTCAAATGTCTGGGGTTGGGAAGTTTTTTAAATGTTTTTAAAAGAAGTCCCCTTTATGCTCACCAAGGATGCATTGATTTGATTAAAAATACAGTAAAAACAACGATAATGTGAAATATCATTACAATTTTAAATACTTGTTTTCTGTTTGAATGTATTTGAAGATGTAATTTATTTTTGTGATGCAAAGCTGGATTTTCAGCATCATTACTCCAGTCTTCCGAGTCACATGATCCTTCAGAAATCATTCCAGTATGCTGATTTAGTCTTAAAGTAACATTTATTATTATTATTATCAATGCTGAAAACAGTTGTGCTGCTTCATATTTTTGGAAATCCTGATATATTTTTAGGATTCTTTGATAAATACAAAGCTTAAAAGAAAAGCATTTATTTGAAATAGAAATATTTTGTAACATTATAAAAGTCACTTTTGATCAATTCAATGCATCCTTGCTGAATAAAAGTATTATTGGATTCACCGCCAACACCCAAGCATGAATAAATGAGTTATTTATTAGGGATGACGACTACGATCAACAGCACAAAACATGCCTAAACAGCGCGCGAGAGAGAGAGAGAGAGAGAGAGATTCCCTGAATGACTGAGCGCGTGATAATGAAGTACACGGATAAATTATTTATAATAAACACTACAGTATTCCATCAAAAAATAAGAATATTCAATTTTGATTTCATGCCGACTTTAAAAACTGAATTTTGTATCTTCACCATTTAAAATGACTTAAAATAATTGATAACAAATCACCTCCTCCATAAATCTCTAATTGTAGCCTGCAGAAAGTCTCTCCAAACTAACAAAATTATGGGAAAATATGTAAGTTGTGATTTAAATTTATTATATTCGGTAATATCCAAGCATGCTCAAGAAAATAAATTAGATATTTGTTTAGAATTTAGAATTTTTTTTTGTATTTGGAGTTTTATTTAGTGTTTATTTTCTCGAACAAAACCTTTGATGCTATATAATTTAGCCTCACTCTACTTTGATCTTCTTTCCCATCAGACTGATAATATCCAGTGTACCTTGACTCCCATATATTCCACAAAGCCAACCAATCAGACTCTAACTTGCAAGTTTGAGAAGCTCTCACCATTTTTGTGTGCGGCGTTCATCAGGCAGTCTGTGTGCGTCTGAGACTATTTTCTCCTTCCATCTTTCCATTACTGACCCAGATGTTTTGGTTGCACAAGCAGCCTGTCTGCTGCCTCCTGGATGAATGTGCCGTCGCTGGCAGTATCCGTGCCTTATGGCTGCCCGATTTATTATTAGTCCTTTGCTGTAGGCTGATCTTCTTTCTCATTGTGTGTTCACATATAGTCCAGTCTCTTTCTTCCAGGAAACTCACTTTGTTTTTTTTTCTGATTGTTGCTACAGCAACTGTTATATGGCTATTAGTTGGCATGACTACTGGTTTGAATTTGGGTCTTGAAATAGGACTGCACAGGAACCCACACTTCGTCTGCTCGGTGGCACAAGTTCTTTGTCTCCTTCGTTTGCATGCTTTAAAAACGTGACCCGCAGCTCACAGTGTATTTTAAAACCATGCTGCATGGGACAAAGCATGTAACTGTGCATGCATCTACATATATCTTAAGTGTCAGGAAATGGACCTGTGCTTGTTGAGTGATGCATCATATAAATGTGGTTGCATTGAACCATTACCTAATTTTAGCCGTAACATTTGCATTTGCACCAATGTGAAAATGTACATGCAGAGCTGTTGAGGTGAGGGTGTCGAAGCATGGGTGGACCATGAAAAATTGCAAGGTGTGAGCATGTAAATACACTTCCTGTGTGATAGAGAATGTGTTCATTTGTTAGCGGCCTTATCCGTGAGTCACAGGATGCACCTGCTGAGGACATTTGGGAGAGATGAACTTTGTGTTTGTGCTCCTCTGTCATAATCGCGCTAAAACTTTCCATGTTTTATCATTAGCTCATGGTGCTACATCTGAAGTATATAGTATGAAACCTGCAACCTTTTCAAATCATGCAGCTTGTTGAGGAGAGATGTGCTTTTGCATTTCTATTCAATCGATGTGAAGTGCCTTTTCAATCCAGAATCAATTCGAGTTCCAGAAACATGAGAAAAAGCTTGAGTCGTATTGGTCTTTGGGTTTTTCTGCTGAGCAAAGAGCATAAAAATCAATGTACATGGTTTTTTTTTCTTTTTTTCTCCACCGTCTGTGTGAAGGCATCCATTGGGACTTGAGGTTTCATTTTAACATTGAAAATCCATGCTGAAAATGCACTCTGGATTGCAAACAGTTGTAGGTTCGATCCCATTTGAAGGTGATTTAATACCCTCAGAGTCACTTATCAAAGCATTTAACCCATAGTTACTCTAGAGTAGAAACTAAATAGTTAAATAGTTGTTTTGACGTATCCTTTCTTCAAACGAAGCTGTCATGTTAGATGTAGTCTTATTATTATTATTATTATTATTATTATTATTATTATTATTATTATTATTATTATTATTAATTTATTTTTATTCAAATATAAGTGTTTGTGTGTATTTATTTATTATGAATAATAATTCTATATATTATTTCTTTTAGTCAAATATATGTTTGTTATATATATGTGTGTGTAAATTATTTTCATTATTATTATTATTATTATTATTATAAATAATAATAATTACATTATTATAAATAATAATAATTACATTATTATAAATTATAATAATTATATTATTTAATTTTTTCAAGTCTAAGTTTGTGTGTAAATATATTATTTTCATTTTTTATTTATCCAATTATAAGTTTGTGTGTGTGTGTGTATATATATATATATATATATATATATATATATATATATATATATATATATATATATATATATTTATTTATTTATTTATTTATTTATTTATTTATTTATTTTTAATTTATTTATTTATTTATTTTTTTTTTACTTTATTCAAAAATGTATAATAAAAAATTTTATAGAACATATTTATATAATTTATTATACAAACCCGATTCCAAAAAAGTTGGGACACTGTACAAATTGTGAATAAAAAAAGTAATGCAGTAATTTACAAATCTCATAAACTTATATTTTATTCACAATAGAATATAGATAACATATCAAATGTTGAAAGTGAGACATTTTGAAATGTCATGCCAAATATTGGCTCATTTTGGATTTCATGAGAGCTACACATTCCAAAAAAGTTGGGACAGGTAGCAATAAGAGGCCGGAAAAGTTAAATGTACATATAAGGAACAGCTGGAGGACCAATTTGGAACTTATTAGGTCAATTGGGTATAAAAAGAGCCTCTCAGAGTGGCAGTGTCTCTCAGAAGTCAAGATGGGAAGAGGATCACCAATTCCCCCAATGCTGCGGCGAAAAATAGTGGAGCAATATCAGAAAGGAGTTTCTCAGAGAAAAATTGCAAATTGTTTGAAGTTATCATCATCTACAGTGCATAATATCATCCAAAGATTCAGAGAATCTGGAACAATCTCTGCGCGTAAGGGTCAAGGCCGGAAAACCATACTGGATGCCTGTGATCTTCGGGCCCTTAGACGGCACTGCATCACATACAGGAATGCTACTGTAATGGAAATCACAACATGGGCTCAGGAATACTTCCAGAAAACATTGTCGGTGAACACAATCCACCGTGCCATTCGCCGTTGCCGGCTAAAACTCTATAGGTCAAAAAAGAAGCCATATCTAAACATGATCCAGAAGCGCAGGCGTTTTCTCTGGGCCAAGGCTCATTTAAAATGGACTGTGGCAAAGTGGAAAACTGTTCTGTGGTCAGACGAATCAAAATTTGAAGTTCTTTTTGGAAAACTGGGACGCCATGTCATCCGGACTAAAGAGGACAAGGACAACCCAAGTTGTTATCAGCGATCAGTTCAGAAGACTGCATCTCTGATGGTATGGGGTTGCATGAGTGCGTGTAGCATGGGCAGCTTACACATCTGGAAAGGCACCATCAATGCTGAAAGGTATATCCAAGTTCTAGAACAACATATGCTACCATCCAGACGTCGTCTCTTTCAGGGAAGACCTTGCATTTTCCAACATGACAATGCCAGACCACATATTGCATCAATTACAACATCATGGCTGCGTAGAAGAAGGATCCAGGTACTGAAATAGCCAACCTGCAGTCCAGATCTTTCACCCATAGAAAACATTTGGCGCATCATAAAGAGGAAGATGCGACAAAGAAGACCTAAGACAGTTGAGCAACTAGAAGCCTGTATTAGACAAGAATGGGACAACATTCCTATTCCTAAACTTGAGCAACTTGTCTCCTCAGTCTCCAGACGTTTGCAGACTGTTATAAAAAGAAGAGGGGATGCCACACAGTGGTAAACATGGCCTTGTCCCAACTTTTTTGAGATGTGTTGATGCCATGAAATGTAAAATCAACTTATTTTTCCCTTAAAATGATACGTTTTCCCAGTTTAAACATTTGATATGTCATCTATGTTGTATTCTGAATAAAATATTGAAATTTGAAACTTCCACATCATTGCATTCTGTTTTTATTCACAATTTGTACAGTGTCCCAACTTTTTTTGGAATCGGGTTTATATTACTGATAAGCTGGTCTTCCAATTTGTTATCTTAAATTTTGATTTAAATTTTTTTTTCACATATGTTGTTGTCTTGAAGGTGAGATGAGAAATGATCTCTACATAACGCTGGAGAAGGGTGAGTTCGAGAAGGGAGGGAAGAGCGTGGCGAGGAACGTAGAGGTCACCGTCTACGCGCTGGATGCCGATGGACAGATCCTCAAGGTTTTTAAACTCATAAATGTGTCCTGTTCACCTTGCTTGCTCATAAGTACAGACAATCTAGGATACCAGAACTAAAAACACATTGCCAAGGTAATATGAAACAGCATTAAAGATCACTTCCTCTGTGTCAAGCTCATCTAAATCTAGCGTAGTTTTCACAGTCACGGCTGACAAACAGCCATCGAGGTGGAGCGGTGAGAGGTTTGTGGTTTTCCGTATCATCTCACACTCAGTCTCTGTCGACTGTGTCTCTCTGCAGGGGTTTGTGGCCGTGGGCTCGGGTGAGCCGGGCGGAGACGACTATCACACCTTCGTGCTTTATCACAACAACAGCCCACGCTGGGCGGAGCTTATCAAGCTGCCCATCCCAGTCGACATGTTCCGGGGCTCTCATGTCCGCTTCGAGTTCCGCCACTGTTCCAGTAAGTCTGACGCGACTGCTGAGAAAACCATTGTTCTTTTGGTTTCCTCGCTTTAGGGTGCATTTCATATTCACATAAGACAAGGCAAGACAGTATTTCCCACACTTAATAGATACGGAGCTTGAGAGAGGAAGTTAAATTGGCTGAATTTCAAATGAGTGTTGAGAGTGCAGGAGAGGTAGCAGTGAACCGATGTGTGAGTCAGAGCATTAATAATGGGCACTTAATATGGGCAAGTATAATCCAGAAGTGAAGATCGCCAAGGGGTATTTTTGGGTCTTTTTTATGCAAATAATTTCCAGTTAAGCATATGTGCTTAATTCAGTGCTATATTTGTCAGATGTGTAGACTTCCTGTACACCAAACACCTCAAATCATCTGAAGGACATCATTCATTGATCTACTGACCAATATGAATTTTTGTGCTGGTCCAAATTGGTTTATGCTAGTTTTGGTGTTGGTGTAGGGTTGAGAATCAAGGGTTTTATTCAGAATAATGATGCTGGAGCCAAATGATTGGTTGATGCCGCTTTGGTTTTGTGCAAATGAAATGACACAATCATGTCACTGGCCATGTGCGGCCTATTTTTATTCTTATATTATTCAGTAGTTGACACTTGAATGTGTGAGACATTGTTTTTTGTGATTCTTCCTGTCTAAAGACACTTATGCCTCTGTACGTGGCAAGACTCAAAGAGAAAAATAAATCCAAAAGTTCGGGTTTAAGCAAGATAAGACAGTGACGTTATGAATAAATGTAAAAAGGTAATAAATCTTTATTTAAAAAGTGTAAATGCAATTTTAAATTGGTAATAGAAAATAATTACAAATAAAATAATTAAGTTGCATACATATACATATATGCATGTACGTACGTATGTATGTATGTATATGTATGTATGTATGTATGTATGTATGTATGTATGTATGTATGTATATATATATATATATATATATATATATATATATATATATATATATATATATATATATATATATATATATATATATATATATATATATATATATATATACACACACACACACATATATACAGTCCCCTCCATAAGTATTGGAACAGTAAAGACAAAATTGCTCTGTTGGCTGTGGAGTCAAGACATTTACAAATTATCACATTTTATTATTAGCCGTTTCAACAAATACATGTTTTACCAAATAAAAAGAACAGCACTTTTAGAGTTCATCCCACTCATTGATGTGAGCATAAGTATTGGGACAGTTGAACATAAGGCAGATATAAAAGATTAAAAGCTATTATTTAGTTGCAGATCCCTTGCGCACAATCACAGCAGTGAGTCTGTGATCCATAGGCATCACCAGACTCTTGGTGTTATCCTTTGAAATACTTTTCCCAGCCTTTAATGCAGCCAATTCCAATTGTTGCTTGTTTTGGGGAGTTTGTGCCTTTACTCTCCTCTTCAGTTGGTGAAATTCGTGTTCAATTGGATTTAAATCTGGAGATTGACTTGGGCAATCTAAGACTTTCCATTTCTTTGCCCTTATATATTATCATACATTAAGTCATCAGTAAAGTTGAGAGGGCCTGTTCCAGAGACAGCCATGCATGCCCATGCCATGACACCACCTCCACCATGCTTTACAGATGAGGCTGTATGATTGGGATCTTTTGCAGTTCCCTTTTTTCCTCCACATTTTTGCTTTCCCATCACTTAGATAAAGGTTCATCTTTGTCTCATCAGTCCATAAACACAGTTCCAAAACTCTTCTGGCTTACCTTTGTGCTTTTTTGAAAACTCTAATCTTGCCTTTCTATTTTTGGTGCTGGTCAGAGGTTTGCATCTTGCTGTGTAGCATCTGTAATTCTGTGTCAAAGTCTCCTGAGGACAGTAGATTGTCAGAGCATCACCCCAGCTTTCTGGAAGTTGTTGGTGATTTTACAGACACGTCTTTTAGGGTTCATTTTCACAGCTTTTATGATTTGTCTGTCATCAACTACTGTTGTTTTCTCAGCCGATCAGGTCGTTGTTGGTTCCTGGTGTCGCTGCTGGATTCCAAACTCTTGATTTCTCCATGCCCTTTGTTTTTGCTATAGCTCTAATTGACTTCCTCTTTTCTTTTAGCATCCAAATTGCTTGCTTTTCTCTCAAAGTCAGCTCCCTCATCTTCATCCTGGTTTGAGTGTGTCATCATCGAATGCAAGATTCAGAATGCAGAAGTAATGGATATAACTGATACGACACACTCCCTGCTTTTAATATCTGAAGAATGAATGCAACAGGACACAGCTGATCGCTTAGAAAGACCTGTGAGGCAACTGTTTCAATACTTATGCTCACATCAGATAGGGGGATGAAACTCTAAAAGTGCTGAACTTCTTAGCTGGTAAAACATCTATGTGTTGAATCACCCAATAATAAAATGTGACATTCTGTAGTTATGTATCATATTCATCTTTTAATCTTATTTGTAAATGTCTTGACTCCACAGCCAACAGAGCAATTTTGTCTTTACTGTTCCAATACTTTTGGAGGGCACTGTGTGTGTGTGTGTGTGTATGTGTGTGTATATATATATATATATATATATATATATATATATATATATATATATATATATATATATATATATATATATATATATATATATATATATATATATATATATATATATATATATATATATTTATTGTATTGTACATTGTCCATTCTTTCTTCCTCAAAATTACGAAAAGACTAGATAATGTAGTCATTAAGGAATATGAATTGTTAATTTAATCATTTACATTTTGATGACTTGTTTAGCAAGCATGTATTGCTCATTAACACCACCATACACTGTATGGCTGTGACTATTTTCCCCTGATATTTTCAAGAAGAGTCACAGACATGTAATGGCCTAAAGCTCCAGATTAAATTTCCAGCATAAAAACTGTATTTTCTTGTTATGGAGTTTTAAATTGATTTGGCTTGTAATAAACAGTGTTTGTGTTCTCCAGCAAAAGACAAGGGGGAAAAGAAGCTGTTCGGCTTCTCATTCGTTCCTCTAATGCAGGAAGATGGGCGGACTCTGCCTGACGGCACCCACGAGCTCATCGTTCATAAGGTACAGATGTCAAAATGTCTCGTTGGCTTTTCTGTAACAAAAGCAATTTAAGAGCAACTGTATGTCAAATGACAAATTTTCCTGGCTGACACTTATTTCATTCTGCATGATCCTTTTTGCCTCGAAAAGCCCTGAATTCAAAAAGTGGCTTCTCATTAAAAAGTGTAAGAGTTAAATAACTGTGTCGGAAAACACATCCCTGCGGCACACCCAATTTAACAGCACGCTTCGGGCACAGCTCTGGTAATTGCAGACTGTGGAAGTGTTTGTGGATTTAACAGGCTTAAAAGAGGTCACAAACACACATGCACAGACACAGAGAGCTGCTGTTATTTGTGTCATGTTGTACTGTCACCCCTCACACTCCATTAGTACATCAGTTCATTAAAGAATCTTTTGCTGAACAAATAAAAGACTAATAATGTTCTGATGATTTCCAAACGGCCCATTTTTGCAGCTTAGTAATCTCCATGTAGCCTTTTATTTTTAAAATTGCAATTAAAAACCAGTCTAAAGTATGTCCCATTTAAATCTAACCATGTACAACCTATAAAATAACTTTTATTAGTGTATATGAATCAATGTGTGTAGCCTCAGGAAGGCTTAGCCCATAAACAGGCCCAGTATGATGCTGTGAGCTTCTCGTGGCCTATTTACACCCGATGAAATAGGGCAGTTTGCTCCAGCGTTTAAACACAAGTATCGCCGTAACACACTAGAGATCACTGAATCCTGTAATATTGCACTGAACTGTGTCACTGGTCATGTACAACAGCAGTTCTGCTGACCTCTTACAGTACGTGTAGCAGTTTGAGCAAGATAAATGATAAAAAAGAAATGTCAGCTGTTTGCATTTCTGCTGGAGGCAACAGAACTGCTGACTGAATGTGGAGCAATTGCATGATGCTAATTAAAGCAATAGTTCAGCCAAAAATAAAACTAATCTGTCATCATTGTACTTGCCTTCGTTACAATCCCATATGACTTTGTGCTTTCTACAAAACACAAAAGATGTTTTGCAAAATGTTAAAGGTGACATATTATGCCCCTTTTTACAATATGTAATATAAGTCTCAGGGGTCCCCAGAATGTAACTGAAGTTTCAGCTCAAAATACCCCACAGATCATTTATTATATCATTTTGAAAATGCCTATTTTGAGTGGAAGCAGAAACACTCTATATTAGAGCATGTGTCTTTAAATGCAAATGATCTGCTGCTCCCCGCCCCCTTTTCCAGAATAGAGCGGCATCATTACAGCTCGTACCTGCTAAAAACCTCTGTTTTGGTTCTGATTATCATGTTTATTGCGCTGAAATCATGCGTTTAAACCATATTAGTTTAAACTTGTGATATATGATATATTTTTCAGACGCTTGTAGAAAAAGGCTTACCAAAACAAAGTTACTGGGTTAATCTTTTTCACGTTTCCTTGGTTGGTAGATGCACCGGGCACCTGATTATAGCACTTAAAACCTGGAAAAGTCAGATTTTCATTATGTCACCTTTAAAGCTTTCCTAAATAAATAAATTATTATATGTACATTTTTTCCCTAGGGGAAGCTTATACATACATACAGTATATGTCTATATATATATATATATATATATATATATATAGACATAAAAAAGAAATGTGTATATGTATATATGATTAAATGTACGTTGATAGTAACCCATTATGTAAAAAAAAGAAAAAAAAGAAAAGAATTTGCCAAATTAATAAATACATTAGTTTAATATAATTATAAATCTAAATATTAAATATTAATATTTTAAATAAATAAATGAAATGTACATGGAAAATAATTCTTATTTTACTATTTAGCTGTGGACATTCTTGTAAAATATTAAAATTATTACATCATATAATCTAAAAATAAATAAAATAATATAAAACACGACTATTTATTTTTTTTGTTTCTGTATTTGTTTCTATATTTATGGGTTAGGGTAAGCCCAACAATATGATATTGATATGATTTTTTTGTTTATTCATAAAATAAAAAATAAACCTACACATATTTCTACATGTATAAACATATAGACCTATATATTTATATATGTACATTATGTAGCATATGGGTTGGGGTTACCTTAACTTATAAACATGTATATAATTTAATTATAAATATAAACAAAAATAGTCATGCTTTTATATTATTAATTAATTTATTTTTAGATTATATTGCGTAATAATTTTAATATTTCACAAGAAATGACACTGCTAAATAATAAAATGAGAATTTTCCATGTACATTTCTGATAATTTATGTATTTAAAATATTATTTAATATTTAGTTATATAATTATTTTTAATGAATGTATTTATGAATTTTGCAATTTATTTTTTGTTTATATTTATAATTAAATTATATACCGCATGCTACATACTGTACATATATAAATATATAGGTCTGTATGTTTATACATGTATAAATATCTGTAGGTTTATAATTTGTTTATAAATATAAACCAAAGAAAATCATATATCAATATTTTTTTTGGCATTCTTTTTGCAAGAATTCATACATGTATATTTGTTTGTTTGGTTGTGTGGTGATGTGTTAATTATTAAATTGCATTTATTAAAAAAACAGGATGAAATGGTTGACAGGATCTTTTTCATGAATGTTTTCCAGTGTGAGGAGAACGCTAACCTGCAAGACTGTGCTCGCTACCTCAAACTGCCCTTCTCAAAATCAAATCTGCCCGGCAACAACCAAACTATGAAAGGCACTAAGGAATCCTTATGGATCACATCATTCCTCTGTTCTACCAAACTCACTCAGAACGGTAATGTGTGTGTCTCTTTGTACAGGATATGATAGGACAAAACGTCCCTAGTTAGAAGTTTTCTTGGCATGATGCATCACAGAATATGGGAACATTTGGGTATCTGGCATGAAGTTTCACACACTGATTGCTCATTGGCTGTTTCCTGCAGGTGACATGCTAGACTTACTGAAGTGGAGAGCCCATCCGGAGAGAATCAGCGACAGCCTGTCTAAACTCAAAGAGATCGATGGCTCAGAAATAGTTAAGGTCAGCTTCCCTTCACAGGCTTGCTGTTGGTTAATAAACCTGTCAATCACAGTGATCTTTCTCCTAATTGGTGCACGTTTACTAATAAAGTCAAATATCTCAAATCAGTTTTTACAAGATACACTGGACACGCTTTTTGGCATTTTGGACGAGAGTTCACAAAGATATGCACTCAAGGTGTTTGATTGTCTGGTAAGTACAGACCCTCATTTTTTTGCACAATAGAGGCCAATGAAATTGCATGTTGCTTACTGTGAGTGTGCATTTTTGTCATTCAGGTGCACATTATAAACTTGCTCCAGGACAGCAAGTTTCAGCATTTTAAGCCAGTCATGGATACCTACATTGAAAGCCACTTTGCAGGAGCCCTGTCATACAGGTACGTTAAAAATCAGAAGTGTTTTACTCTCAGGACACCTGGAATCGATCCATTGATTTGAAGTGGAAATGTAGAGATGTAAATGTGTGCTTGTGAAGTGTGCTTGTGCTGTCTTTCATTAAAGTAAATGCCACTTGGGTTTAGGTTTTGTTATATAACGCATGATATTTGATGCATTGAATGTGGCTGAAGTGCCCAAATACTTTGTAGGGTCACTGTATAGTTTGTTTTTGTCCTGGACGTTTGATCGCAGCTCTCTCGAAGTACTCGAATAGCACTTCATTTTGCATGTTCATTCATCTGGGTCAGAGATCAGCCCACATTACAGCCTACGCAGTTGTCGAATGTGCATGTTACGCAACCAATTACGTTAAAAACTGGACAGAATCAAACAGACAGCCGTAAGATCACTTGAAAAATGAGAAAGACTGTACAGTGTATTTGCAGTAAGTTAATTTTGTCTCGTAGTTTAGCATGAAATCAAATAGACACAGATTAAAAGCCACAACAGTCCAGTTTCATGGGGTGTTTAGACACATCTTTTCATTTCTAGTTATTCTTGCTCACTGGTGCAAATATATTGCGTCATGCTCTTTCATTTAAAGTCTCTTCCGTTCTGTCTTTCAGTTCTCCTTTTGTAGTGATTTTTAGTCTTTTAAAAACCATGTAACCGCATGCTTGCAGACCATTGGAAGATCAGCTCAAGAACTTCCCTGTCGTACTTCACTCGCTCCGGTGCGATGGACGTCACTTTCCTTCAACTTTTCACTGCAATGCTAGGAAATCAGAGTCAAAACGCCAGGGATCCCACCATATGATGCTATTGCAATGCTTCTTTTTATGTGTTGCAATACACGAGCTTTTACGATACACTGTGATTAAGAAGTCTCTCTTATTTTCCTGCAGTATCACGACTTCACTTATAAATGCATTTTAGATCTATTTTTTTTTCTCTATTGATTATTTGAAATTCAGATAAAGACGTGCTTGATTAGAATGCTAATTTTTTGGGAAGAAGACACAAAAAACTTGATCAATACACATGGCTTAGTGGTTACATTGGGCTTTGGTGCTCCTACAGACAATGCAAGTTCGAATCCAGATTGCAACATTTGCATGCTACATTGCACCCTACATCTGTTTCTTTCTCTCTCCTATCCATAAAAACATCCAGTTATCCAGTTATAGGCTTAGCACTACAGGAGTAATACTAGTAATATACTACTAATATACTGTTCTGCCAATTTTCCAATAATTGCAATTCAGAAAAAAAGTATACTACAACAGTACACAGTACACTACAAACATATTGTTAATTCATCAAGGTCATCATTATCCATTTATTTATAAATTGTGGGTTCAGTACACTACAAACATATTGTTAATTTGCCAATATTTGGTCATATTTATTTATTTATTTACTTATTTACTGTTTGTGGGTTCAGTACCCTGCAAATATATTGTTGATTTGCCAATATTCAGTCATTATTTATTTATTTATTTATTTATTTATTTACTAAATTGTGGGCTCAGAACAAACATACTGTTAATTTACTAATATTTAGTCATCATTATTATTATTATTATTATTATTATTATTACTAAATTATGGGATCAGTACTCTGCAAACTAATTTTTAATGCAATAAATACAATTCAGAAACATGTCAGATTGATTTCCATCATGAATCTTCCTATAAATATTTTCAATTCTACTAAACAAACATAATGTCGTTGTTCAGTTTTTCGCAGTGTTGTGTGTTTGTGTCTCTGGCAGGGATCTGATCAAGGTGTTGAAGTGGTATGTGGACCGCATTATTGAAGCGGACCGTCAGGAACACATCCAACAGGTGTTGAAGGTGAGACGCTTCACACTACACGTCTTTTCTCACTTTCTCAAATCATTTTTACCCATTCTGCCCTTAATAATGATATTTAGAGTCTGTCATTACTGTCCTCCATCTTCTGATTTTCTACAGCCACAAATACAATTTATATTTGTAATGTACTGAATATTCAATTTCTTAGGAATGGTTCGCTGCGGGCCGTTATGACTTCCACATCGCATTAGTCCGCGCATTCTTAATTAGGCCGCTTTTATGTTGCTTTCTGTGCTCAGATCTGCTATTCTGTTGGTTTCCTAGGCGACGGAGTATATTTTTAAGTATATTATCCAGTCGCGACGGCTGTTTGCGCTGGCCACGGGCGGACAGAATGAGGAGGAGTTCCGCTGCTGTATGCACGAGCTTTTTATGTCCCTTCGCTTCTTCCTCTCGCAGGAGAACAAGGGCTCACGGCCCATCACACAGACACAGGTGAGAGACACAGATCTGTTTATGTTGGAAAACTCCTTATATTGTATAGTTAACACATGCTATGGTGCTTTAGTGGGTGAAATGGGTTCGAGTTTAGTATGCAACATTCCTCTTTCTTTTCTTCCACCACCAGTTTTAAATACCAATTAATTGAATAACATTTTTTTTATTATATAATTATTTAACTAAAAATAACATTAAAAAAGTTTGTTTTTTATTAAATTACTAAAAATAAAATGTATGAATAGATTTAATAAAATAAATAAAATTAATTAAAAATTAATTTTAACTAAAATAAAAATACAATTAAATTACTTTTGATACAGAGTTTTTTTCATATTCTTGTATAATTAATAATTATTTCTGGTTTACAATTCTGGGCTATGATGTTGTTAACCCAATAATAATAATAATAATAATAATAAATTGTTGTTGTTAATATTATAAAAATTATTATGAATAACAATTATAATAATAATTATTATTACGATTTTGTTATTGAATATTTTATAATAAACTTTATAAGTAATACAATTGTTGTTATCTGGTGACAGTTTTTTTAAAAAATATTTTATTTTATTATTTCTGTTTACAATTCTGGGGTGTGATGTTGTTAATAATAATAATAATAATAATAATAATAATTATTATTATTATTACTACATTTGTAATTATATAGTAAACGTAAAGTAAAAGTAATATTTATTATTATTACTTTTCAAAGTTTATTATATAAACTCATATAACCAGTATATAAACTAAAGATGAATTTACCTTATGGAGCATTATTCTGATTAATAGAGACAATTTTAGTCTCAGGCCTGAAGCATCCTCTGAAACCATGGGACGTCTGCCGAGGTAAATCTGCTGTATTAAGCATTTATTTGCCAGAGAAATGCCCTTACTTTTGACGGACATTTCGCCCTTGAGAGGTAGGATCATTTATTTTTCATGGAGAGAATGACGTACAAAGGCAGTTTTCAGTGCGTTCCCTAAAATTCAGGGGAAGCATTTGAAGTCTCCCGCAAATCTTTCCGACGTCCCTGAGCTGAATGCTAGAGCATCTTCTATTCCCCTTTGCTTGGGTGCCCATCGCACTGGCTTTTTTTCGAGCCTTGGCGTGAGTTTGTTTTGATGTTCTGCCGTGTTCTACAAAGAGCCTCAGAGTGCCCATGTCCCCCCTTTGAAAGAGAAAGATGAATACTTCCAAAGAAAGCATTGCTTTGGGTTTTAATGAGAGAAAGAAACATTGTAAATGAACACAATGGATGAGAATGAAAAGAATGAAGTAAGATGAAAAAAGTGAGATAATGACGGTGCAACAAGATTACAGGAAGCTCTAGGGAAGACTTGAGATAATAGGGAAGTGAGAAAAACAGACAGAATATTGTTTTAGAGCTTGATTTAACACTTGGGAAAAATCACTACATATTAAATATCACAAACAGACTTTGCATCAGTGGGACATGTATTGCACGTTTTGGTTGCAAATCCAGCCGTCTCATTTATTTAGTCTCCAGATTATGGATTTGTGCATCTGTTGCATTTTAGTGTCAAATAGCCAGACGTCTGACTATCAGAACAAAGTCTGGTCCACTTGGTGTATTTTTATTATTTTTTTTGGCCAAGAGCGGCCCACTTAGACAGGAAGAGATTATTTGACAGATTTGTAAAGCTATTAAAGTTTGTTTCATTTGTACATACAATAAAATATAATTTAATAAAAATAATTTAAAAAATCAATTTTATTATTTTTTTTTATATATTTTTTACTTTTAAAAAAGTTTTTTTTTTTTTTTTTGTATTCTAATTGTATTAACATTTCTGAGATTATTTGAGTTTATTTGACAGATGTAAAAAAAGATTATTTCATTTGTACACACAATTTAGGGGTGGTTTTATCTGAAATAGTTGATGTTACAAAAATAAACAGAAGTGTCAGTCCGCAACCACTGAATAAATTGGTGTTAATATGTATGAGCAGAAGTTTTCTTCTTCTAAAAATATTAAGTGCTGACTATTTCACACATGTAACCAAAAACCAACATGTAATTTACAGTTCTGCTCATAAATATCTAGTTTACTTTCTACTAGATACTTTAACATTTCAGTATACTTATGCTAATTTAGACTAATATATATATATATATATATATATATATATATATATATTTTTTTTTTAATTTATTTATTTTTGAGTTTGATATCACTAACCACACAAGGTTCGGAAGATCTAGAGATGGATTTTCTTCAGAAGTGCTTATTGAACAATCGTGGTACCTTGCAAACACAATTTTTCTTTTTTTTTTCTGGCTGAACTTCAACTGAATTTCAGCCATTAGTGTGCAGTATGCTTTAGGTGGTCTGTGGACAGACGGTGGTCTGAGACTGAGACTAGTGTCATTTAACAGTTCAAGTTGGATTGTCTCAAGCATGAATAGTTAATACATCCCAATAGGTTATGGTTGTGTGGTGTATCTGTAGATATATATTCATCTCAGATGATTTATTAGCCCTGTGTTGGGCTGAGTGCCGTTTGAACGTTTTAATCTTCATAGAGAGCAGAACAAAGGCAGTGATAGAATGCAGGCCAGAACTGTTCAAATCCCCCATAATCCTCCGCTGTCCCTCCCGCCCCACACTGGCCTCTCACAGCAGGATTACGTGTTGGGGTTTGGGCCTCTTCTCTCCTCTGTCCATGTTCTTCTTGTTTTTGAGATTCCTTCATAGTAGGAATAGGCCGTAGGTCAGTGGTAAAAGCAGTTTGCTGCCGGTTCTGGATGAGAGAATGGACGTCACAGTCAGTGTATTGATGAGGCAGCTGTATTGTGAAAGCCAATATTCACAGTTTTAGTGGATGTTATAGTTTAATTTCTGTATATCTGCATACTTGAATATGTTTTATTATAGGTAAAAATATTTGTGTTATAGTCACATTATAGTTGCAGTTTAGTTCTTGTTTGTTTTTTTGTTTTGTTTTTTCCAACTGTTGTTTCATCGTTTTGCACATAACAGTTACATATAGTGCATTTATTTTTTTATGAACTATTTTTTATTATTATTTTAATTATTTTTCATTTATTATTTTTCTGCTCATAAGTTTGCATACCCCTTGCAGAATATGCATTCTTTTACAAAATAAGACATCCTAAAAATGCATTATTTTATTATTATTATTATTTTGTTTTTATTTTTTGCATTGTTTTGATTTGTTTTGAATAATATTAAGGTGCATTAAAAGCTAGGGGATGTAAACTACATAGGATGATGTGTAACTGTTTCTTATTCTGTTTAATAACCTTCAGAAGCTACTTAAGATATTACATGTTTCCAAGAAGACAAAATAAGTACAATTTAGCTCGATCACTCAATTCAAAAAGTTGCATAGTTATTATTATTCACAATAGTAGACAAGCAAAAAATAGCATGCAATTTTTATTTGTTAAATAAAACAAATATATTTTTTTTATTTGAAGTTTTTATTTGTTTTATTTGTTAACATCTTGCATATTCTACAAGAAATATGTAAACTGTATAGTAACATTTTTAAGACAGTAGTATGTTTATTTGCAAACTTGCATTATGTTAATTAAACTATTTACTTTTTGTTTGTCCTTTGCACATTATTGTCACCATTATTTAGTTTATTTTCATTTATTTATTTTTTTATCGCTGGGTCGTAATGAAGAGTGCATTAAAATTGCTGTTTTATTTTCGCTTATTTTGTTTATCTTTCCGTGTAATCACTGTGAGAATGAGATTGTTTCTTGACTTGATTGTTTGTCTTCACAGGCAGTGTTTCTGCAGTCGTTCCCGGCTGTGTACGGGGAGTTGCTGAAGCTTTTTACGGTCAGGGAAGTGGCCACGTTTGTACGGGAGACACTGGGCAGCCTCCCCACTGTGTCCCAGGCCGACTGCCCCCTGGAGGCCGTCAAACTGCACTGCATCGCCAAAACCGTAGAGAGCCAGCTCTATACAAACCCTGGTAAACACATGCTCACTGAGGATGAAGATGAAGATGGTTAGAGGCAGTCTGCTCAATGTTTGTGTTGCTTTTTTATCAGAGTCTAGATGTATCCTGCTCCCGGTGGTGCTGCGTTTGCTCCAGGCTCACATGCAGGAGCAGCGAGATCTCGTCATGTGCGCTCACATACTCACCTGTATGCTGTCTCTCCTCAAGAAGGAAGACATGGTAAGATAACCCTCACACAACTATAGGACAACAAGCAGACTTAGTCTAAGCAAACAAAGCCAATCTCAGAAGAGATCGCTAAACTCCAACTTACATGTTTGCTGGCATTTTCAGCTCATCAGCGCTTTTTCTGTTACATAGAGAGTGTGTGTGGTTGCCAAGTTGGGAAGCGTTAAATGAAAGAAAGTCGTATTGTCAAGTATGGTGACCCATACTCGAAATTGGTGCTCTGCATTTAACCCATCCAAGTGCACACACACAGCAGTGAATAGTGAACAAACGCACACACCGTGAACACACACCCGGAGCAGTGGGCAGCCATTGCTCCAGCGCCCGGGGAGCAATTGGGGGTTCGATGCCTTGCTCAAGGGCACCTCAGTCATGGTATCGAAGGCAGAGAGAGTGCTGTTCATTCACAATCCCCACCTTCAATTCCTGCCGGTGTGAGAATCGAACCGGCAACCTTCAGGTTACTAGCCCAACTCTCTAACTATTAGGCCACGACTTCCCCATATTCCCCATAAGTTAATCACTAGCCATGAAAATGTATGTATTTAAATGAAAAGCTCTGATTTTGGGGGATCCAGACTGTTGAAATCAGTCATAAGTTTGTGGAGGCTTGTTGTCAATGCAAAATAATGCAAATTCCACATTAAAATGAAATGTTTTCAGGATAAATAACTATGGAAGACCATATCCACCACTGAATAAAAATATGTATATGCATATGCATATGTATATGTCTATGTTTTAAAATGCTGAAAGATTTTTTTCCTCATTAAGCCATATATTTAAAGGCAGTTAAAGGAGAAGGTTATAGCACACTCATAGCATAATAAAAGTAAAAAAAAAAAACACTTTTTTGGGTCTTTAAAATTATCACTCTAAATGCACTGCTTTTATTTAAATCCTTTGCCTTCAACTTTTCAAGTCCGTCAGACTTTAAATTTTCTGCTTTTAGCAATCTTCCACTTATGCATAATCCTTAGGTCTCCATTTGTTATGAAAGTTTTGTGCTGTAAAAGAGTATTTAGCTTATTTATTTGTCAAATATCTGCCATTGCCAAGAGTATGAAACACGTTTGTCAAAACGTGGCCCTAAATCCGCATAATTATGCAAGACTCCCTGAAGACCTACTTATCATTCATGCAACCCAGAAGCTTTGTTGAATTAGTGTTTTTGCACATCCCCAATTCGTGTTGACTTCTGCTTTGAAGAAGACCACAGGAAACTTGTCTTGAAAATGCTGAGGCTGCTCTAAATGTAGACATCCTCTCTGACCTTGAAGTCAAATGGCGGAGAAGGACCGATGTGCATCAGACACACTGGTTTCTTCCTGCACTTGCATAAACTGAAATGACAGCTGAACCTTTCATGGCTGTCTCACCCTTTTTGCCATTAGCACCCTGTCAGACAGTGTGCATAAAATCACCGTTGACCTCTTGCAAGGGCAAACATATAAGTGTGTGTGTGTGTGTGTGTGCGTGTGTGTGCAGGAGCCAGCCGTATCTGAAGAGGTGGATCTGATCGTGGAGAGTGTTTTGGATGTCTTACTGCGGACAATATTGGAAATCGCTAACCGGCCACAACCAGCAGGGCCCACGCTACGGCCCCAAGTTCAAGATGTTACGGTAAGAAAACCAAATAAGAAAGCAAGCTTTATTGAGAATAGGCAAGAGTGAATTTAAAAAAGTGAAACATACAAGAAAGCATCAGAAACAGGCCCCAAGGGCGAGGTAACTACAGCCCAGCAGTCAAAGCGCTTTACACATCAAAGTCTCTCCACACAAGCAGCAGGTGAATTCTGGCAGCGTTCCTGCTAGATGTGATGTATTCCCCAGCGCCCGAAGGTTTTTGTGAATGCAAACCTCGCCATACCTCATTTCAACTCCAATTTATTCATCCGTATTCAACACAGACTGAGATTTATCAAGGGTTTTATGGGACGGTTCAGTATGGGAATGAAATAATCTGTGATGGCTTTTCTTTTTTTTTTCTTTTTTCTTGTGGAGGCAGGTGTTTTTCAAATGAGTTTACATGAGCAATGTATAGCTAGACTTACATGAAATCTGCTGACTTTTTGATGTTTTTGTGGGACTGTGGGAAAGTATATGCAGAAATCTGCTGAATATTAAAAATATTTTCAAGAATAAAAGAAAAAAAATGTGTGTGTGTGTATATATATATATTTGTATCTACACTACTGTTCAAAACTTGTCAGTAAATATTATTTATTTATTTGTATTCTATTTTGTTTGTTTTTGTTCTTGTTGAAGAGATTAATGCTTTTATTTAGCATGGAAACATTAAATTGATCAAATGTGAAATAATGATATTTTAAAATGTTAAAAAAAAAAAATCCAAAAATGTTGTTCTTTTGAAGTTTCTGTTCATCAAAGATTATTGTGATGCAAAATAGTAACAGTAAATAGTCATAACAATATTACTATTTTTTACAGTATTTCTGATCAAATCAAATAATACATATATATATATATATATATATATATATATATATATATATATATATATATATATATATATATATATATATATATATATATATATATAAATATGTGTGTGTGTGATTTAAATATTAACATAGCATGTTTAGATGAAAGGGTTCAAATTAGTCAAAATTACTCAGTTTTTACCCATTATTTATGCATTTGTTCAAAGCATTTTCAAAATGCTATTAAATATAAATTTAATAGATTAAATATAATGTCTTGAAGTTATACAGAGCATGTTTAGTAGAAAGTGTTCAAATCAGTCAAAATTATTCAAATTTTATCCATTATTTGTGCATTTTTTTCCCTAGATTTTTTAATATTGCAGTTAAAGTTACATTTTTCAAAATCACATCACACAGTGGATTTTGATTTGATTTTTCCCCAAGAGTATCACATGTTGAATGTGTGTGTTTCAGGGCGAGTTTGTGTCGTGTCTTTTGGCTCTGTTGAGGCATATGAAGGACAGACACTACCAGCAGCTCCTGCAGAGCTTCACCAGTAAAGACGACCTGCGGGTGAAGCGCTCATCCACTTTATCTTACTGACATCGGTTCATTATACACACTGAGACACATGTCAAACATCCTCTCTTTCTCTCTGTCTCTCTCAGGACTTTCTCCTGCATATCTTCACTGTGTTTCGCATCCTGATAAGACCAGAGATGTTCCCCAAAGACTGGACGGTCATGCGGCTCGTCACTAACAAGTTAGAGACTTTATTCCCCTGCAGTTTTACGTGATGTGGTTTTCAGAGAATGAATTGTGATCTGAAATGTTTGATTTACAGCATCATCATCACCACGGTGCTCTACCTGTCAGACGCTTTAAGAAAAAACTTCCTCAATGACAAGTTTGACTACAAGGTTTGTTCTCAGTCTGTTCGTGTTGTGAAACATCAGTCGATCTGTTGGTTTTCTCTGTGGCGCAGCCTCTAAACTCTCTGTTTCCATGTAGGTGTGGGATTCCTACTTCTGCCTGTCTGTTATATTCATCAACCAGCCCTGCTTTCAGCTCGAGACCTTCTCTGCCTCAAAGAGAAAGAAAATACTGGAAAAGTGAGTCCTGCAAGCCCTCCGAATTCAAACTTCTATATATAGTATACCAAAAACAGTATGTCAAATAAAGTAGTATGCCTCAATTAATAAGACTATTATAGTTAAGAATTTTTAATGTAGTTGTTATTTATAATAGTTTCTCTCCAATTCAAGTTTTTTTTCATGCTATAATTACTTTTTTTCTAGTTTTAGTTTATATATTGCTTCATATATATGTATGTATGTATGTATGTATGTATGTATGTGTGTGTGTGTGTATATATATATATATATATATATACATATACATATACATACATATACATATATATATATATATATATATATATATATATATATATATATATATATATATATATATATATATATACACAGTTTTATTTTATTTATTTATTTATTTACTAATTAATTATTTATATATACACTGAGGGTCAAAATTTTTTAAAAAATTAAGTTTTTTAATATTTTGGAAAGAAGTCTTATGCTCACCAAGGCTGCAGGAAAACAGGAAATACAGTAATATTGTGAAATATTATTTCAGTTTAAAATGACTTTTCCATCAGAATATATTTTAAAATATAATTTATTCTTGTGATTCAAAGCTGAATTTTCAACATCATTACTCACATGATCCTTCAGAAATCATTGTAAAATGCTGATTTGCTGCTCAACAAACATTTTTTTAATTATTTTTTATCAATATTTAAAACAGTTGAAACATCTATTTCAGCATCCGAAAACTGCTTCATATATTTGTGGAAACAGGATTCTTTAATGAATAGAATATTCAAAAGAAAAGCATTTATGTGAAATAAAAATATTTTTAACTATTTTCATCACTGTAACAAGAAATATTTTGGATATCTTGAGTGTTTACATTCTTCAGGACATCAGTCTGCAAATGTCTCAATCATATTTTGAACAACTGGCATAAGAGGATGTATTTTAACAGTATTTTGCATTAATTTGTGTTCAGGTACGGAGACATGCGTGTCATGATGGGTTGTGAGATCTTTAGCATGTGGCAGAATTTAGGTAAAGCGTTACCCAATATCAAGCTTCACTCTTTCTCGAGTTTTTCTTACATGAGAGATGAAAGTTTCCGTCTTGTCGTGCAGGAGAGCACAAGCTGAACTTCATCCCAGCGATGATCGGGCCGTTCCTGGAGGTGACATTGGTGCCTCAGCCGGACCTGAGGAACGTGATGATCCCCATCTTTCACGACATGATGGACTGGGAGCAGCGCCGGAGCGGCAACTTCAAACAGGTCACACATCACCCTCTTCTGGTCAATAATGGGACATGCAGCTATCTGACTAGTGCATAATGCCATATTTGCCATATTTTCATAATTTGTTATAGGTGGAGGCAAAACTTATCGACAAGCTGGACAGCCTCATGTCAGAGGGGAAAGGAGACGAAACGTACAGAGAGCTCTTCAACAGCATGTGAGTGAGAGAACACATACACAAACGGCTATACAAACACATAATGAGTCCTTAGTGGGCTGAATTTGGTTTAGAGAGCAGTGGTTAGATTAGCATAAAGCAATGAGACGGTAAGTAGTGGCAGGTCAGATCTCACACATCTGTGGGTCAATCTGTGTTTGTGTTTTAGTGTGTTTGTGTGACTGTCTGTCAGTGCTGTGAAGAAGTCTTTGCTTCCCATCTGAATTTCAATTTCTGCACATTTTTAACATTTTATGAGGTCAGTTTTGAATGTGGATTATGGTAGAAGTAGTAAAAAGGACACCCAAGTTTGGTGCTTTTTTTAAATTGGTATTTAAAATTGCAATTATGCAATCTTTCAGTCTGTAATAAATGCATGAAAGATGTATCTTATGTTTTTTGTTCACGAAGGGTCACTTTTATGAATATCCTGAAGTTGTGTAAAAATATACAAAGAAAACTGAAAATCAAAAAAAATTCACAGCTCTTAAATGTGTATGTGACTTTGTTTCTCTGTATATTCTCTATACAAGTCGAATTTCAAGCATTCTGTTTTTTTTATTTCTTGAAGCTGTCAGTTAAAACACATCAGTAGGCCTCATGTGGCTTATAATTTATTGCTTTTACAGTATTTTTAAAGATGACGTATAGTATTAATCAGAATATTTTTTTCTCTATAAGTATTCATTAGCCTCAACTGTAGTCTACAGTTTCCAAGCTACATAGCAGGTCTATATACAGTATAAACATATATAAAATAATATATTAGTGAATATTAATGCTCTTTTAGATATTGTGAGTAAATAAATATATAGTAGATATTAATGCTGTTTTAGTGAGTGAATAAATATGTAGTAAAGTAATAAATATTTATAATATATATTAGCTGTTTTATAGTCGGTTTCATAATAAATGTAATTTTTTGTTACCAAGAAATGTCTTTGTTGAGGCCCATTTTATACACTGTACTGCAAGATAACCTATATAAATTAAATGTTAATTTCAGTTGATGATAATTTTATTGATTTTAGGCTTTTGGTGTGGCAGGTGATTTTATTAATTAACTTGTGCATCGCTCTTCTTTTTTCTGCTTTCTTTCTTTCTACTAACCGGACTAACTGTACTAACTGAGTTTGAGTGGCTGTTGTTGACATTTAATCTATTAACATGAATTTGTTTTGTTTATGCTGCTCTGGACTAGAATTCCTCTGTTCGGTCCGTATCCTAGGTAAGATGATCACTAATCAGTGTTCTGCTGGACAGGTGTGTGAGTGTGCAGGGCATGGTGGGTCATATGGTGGACAGCAGTTTGACTCGTTCTCTGCTGTGCTTGTTTTTGTCTTTTTCAGTCTGTTGAAGAAGATCGAGAGAGAGACGTGGAGAGAGAGCGGGATATCCCTCATAGCCACGGTCACACGGCTTATGGAGAGACTGCTGGACTACAGGTGAAATATACACAGCTGTACAGATGTGCACACAATACAAATATAAGATACTAAATACTTGTAATTTAAAAATAGTACATGTTGCCCCTTTGAAAAACCTCTGTTCAAAGGTTTGGGGTCAGTACTTTTTTTTTATTAAAGAAAATAATACTTTTATTCATCAAGGATAGATTAAACTGAACAAAAGTGAAAATAAAAAATGTAATAAAAAATATTTCTTTGAGCACCAATTCAGCATATTGGATTGATATCTGAAGGTTCATGTGACACTGAAGACTGGAGTAAAGATGCTGATCACAGGAATAAATTACATTTTAAAATATATGCAAATATAAAACAGTTATTTTAAATTTCAATAATATTTTACAATATTACTGTTTTTACTGTATTTTTGTTATTTAAAAATGCAGCCTTGGTGAGCATAAGACATCTTTTCAGAATATTAAAAAACTTAGCTTTGACCCTCAGTGTATACAGTATATATAAATTAGTGCTGTCAATCGATTAAAAAAAATTAACTAATTAATCGCACATTTTTTTTGAAATTAATCGCGATTAATCCCACCTAACATTAAAGTATTTAAATATACTTTTATATTGCAATAATTTCACATTCAATCTTCAAATTAATGTACAAAAAACATAAAGACAGTATATGTTTAATATTTGTTTAATGGCATCTTTTTTTATGACTGAAGGCCAGTATCACTGATACCAATTAGTACTGATTTCCCTATAAAAATATTTCCCTCTAATATTTAACCATTAACTATAGCCATTCAACATTACGTTATAATTAAGGGCTATCAATTTTAACATTTATTAGACTTTAAAAATAACTTCTAATTTAAGTGAACTTAAAACAATCTTCACATAAACCCATTATAATAAATGTCATATTTAGCTACCTGTGCCCCTCAGCAGAAATATACAGAAATTGAATAAAGTTATCAAACACTAAATTCTAAACTAAATACAGATGAATCCTTAAAACTATAAAAGTAATTGATTTCCTCTTTTTTTCTTTTGTTCTTGATGAACAGACATCACAGCAGCTGGTTATTAGGTTGTTTTGGCTTCTATTTCTGCCGCTACTGAACGTGGCGCAGATCTGACACTTATCATATTTTCTGACCCATTTCAGGTCGGACCAATTTCAGTCTCTTCTAATGAGCTGACGAGTTGAATCGAGTGTGTTAAATGAGGGAGACAGTGCTGGGATGCTCCAGGACAGTTTTGAAAACCATTTCAGAGACATGTTCTTAATGTAACTCATATATAACATATTACATGCATGCACAGTTTTATGGCAGCTTTAATTGCCTTTTTGTTAACTTCATGACTTAACTGATCATGACATTGCTTGCTCGTAGATTCTTTCGCGATTTGATATGAAATGATACAGGCTATGCGCGCGCCGGCGCCTTTGTGCATGTAATTGAAGAGCACGTGCTGCAAGCACAGTACAGTTTCTGTGCTCTTTGACTCGCGCCTGGCGCTGAAGTGAAGTTGGAGCGCGCTTCTTAAACGTCTCCTGTTTGATGTGCTTGTAAAGACATTCTGCGCCTGAATAAGTGCACTTCGTCAAGAAAAAAGAGACAGAATTAGCAGTTATGAGTGGGGTGGCCAACCCTAGGCCCCGCTCCTGCGTTAACGGCGTTAAATAATTTTAACGCGTTAAACTGAAAAAATTAATCGCCTGCGTTAACGCGATAATTTTAACAGCACTAATATAAATATATTACTTAAATAAATAAATATAAATATTAAGTATATAGATAAACTAAAGCCATACTCAAAATAGAAAAAAATAAAACAAAACTAAAATTAACCATTTTAAGCGTATATATATATATATATATATATATATATATATATATATATATATATACTATAATAGATATTAAATAAATGCAGTCTTGCTGAGCATAAAAGGCATCTTTCAAAAACTTACTGACCCCAAACTTTTGAATATTGCTGGGCATGGAAATGCTCATCATTGCTTAAAATATATTTACTTACCAGTGCAATATTTTTGATTAAAAAAATTAGTAAAACATATACTGTAATGAAGCTACTTATCATTTCATCTCACTTTTTATTGGTGAAAAAAAACAAAAACAAATACATTTAAAAATATAAATTTCAGTTAACTTCGTCCTAATTACATTCTTTTTGTTTTACAGAGACTGTATGAAGTTGGGGGAAGTGGATGGAAAAAAGATTGGTTGTACAGTCAGTCTGCTGGTATGTTTAAGTATAATCTTTAGTGGCTTTATTTGTCTTTGTCTTTTAGATTAAATGTTTGTGAATGGTGTCATTCTGGTGCTTAGTTCAAGACTACAGTGTTAACACACAAAGTGATTTAGACGTTTTAATTCATGGTGGAAGCACTACAGTCTTTCACCACTGAGGGCTGTATTGTGGAGTGATTTCCTGCATTCTGCACTTCTTCTCCATGTCTCCTTGGTTTATCCATATGAATTTGTTCGTAGGAACCAGGCCGACAGTGAAAATCAGTGCACACTCCACCACTCTTTCTCTTTTCCACAGAACTTCTACAAAACAGAGCTGAATAAAGAGGAAATGTACATCCGCTACATTCACAAGCTGTATGACCTGCATCTGAAAGCGCAGAATTACACAGGTACTCAAGCATGACGTGAACCATAACTAGTTCGAAGATACGGTTAACAGATATATTTTGATGACGTGTTTATGTGGGCAGAGGCCTCATATACACTTCTGCTGTATGACGAGCTGCTGGAATGGTCTGAGAGGCCCTTGCGGGAGTTTCTGAGTTATCCGATGCAGAGCGAGTGGCAGAGGAAGGAGTATCTGCACCTCACCATCATCCAGAACTTTGACCGTGGAAAGGTCTGTGTTTTCTGCCATCCTCCCCGTTTTTGTCACATTTCTTTCGTTTCTTATCATGTGGCTCCTCTCAGCCTGCTATTAAATTATCAGTGCTTGATTGTATTTTGAGTAGTTGTCCTTCAGAACTAAATGGCATTTACATAATCAGTAACCTCAATCACCTAATCACTTGATGAGAATAAAAATCAGTGTGTTTGTTGTCTGCTCTCCTCATGGCTGAAGCCATCTGTTGTGCGCTGGTGGATTTAAGAAGCAAAAGGACTGAAACGCTTCCTCATAATAAATGATGTGCATAAGAACAATACGTGGATATTCCACAAATGTCATGGACAATTTTTTAAGACAATATGAAATATTGCAGTTGAAAGCAAAAGCGAATACAAAAAACATTGCATCATGACATTTATTAGTACATTACAAACTAAACGCGTAGAAAGAAAATATGTAGTGCATTTTCAACTCAAGATTTTAGATAATAAAAACCAGTTTATATTTTGCTACAAACATTTTAATTTATAGTAATTTATCATTTAAATTTTTTAGTCATTAAAACAAAATATGTAGCAGTTTCTTTTTTTTTTCAATGTCAAGATTGCCAAAGAAAATTAATATAAATATATATTTTGTAGGAAAATTTGATTTTGATTAAGATTTAAGATAATAAAAAGCAGTTTATATTTTGCTAATTATATATATTAATGTATATTTTTAATTTCAATCATTAAAACAAAATAAGTAGCAGTTCTTTTTCAATGTCAAGATTGCCAGGATAAATTTATATAAATATATATTTTGTAGAAAAATATAATCTGCATTTTATTTATTTTTTATTTAATTTTCATTTATTTATTTTTGACCAGATATTGAATTAAGATCAGCCAATTTCCTCATACCATCTTTTGCATTTGATCCCTTCAAATCTTGCATATTTGACTATGTCCTTGGTTCTCAAAGTATTGATGGTGCTCTAGTGGCTCCTACTGGTGAGTTATGAAACTGCATCTGAATTAAAATACCCCTCTCTACCCCTTTAGTGTTGGGAGAACGGCATCATCCTGTGCAGAGAGTTAGCGGACCAGTACGAATCCTACTATGACTACAGAAACCTCAGCAAAATGAGGGTGAGTTGAAACTCTTTATGTAATAAGAAAGTTGTTTGCATTAAGTCAGTTATTAACAGAATCACATGGAAAACAGAGTCTCTTTAACATAAGATTACCTACATTCACAGTACATATCAACCCCTAATTGGCAACTTTGTTGCATTGTTGATCATTTCACATGCAAAAAATGTTGGTCAATCATAAGAGAGGTCATTTACGTAACTCTAGAAGGTACAAAAAATGTCAGAGAGAATGTAGAAACGGTCATCTACAACTTCATTATTTCAGTGCAAGAAACTTTTAACTTTTAGTTGATTAAATGCATCAAATGTGTACAATATGGCCCCTATAACTGAAAAACTGTATTGCTGTATTTTCTGCTTATCATATGACTGCAAATCACAGATGATGGAAGCTTCGTTTTATGATAAAATAATGGACCAACAACGTCTGGAGCCAGAGTTCTTTCGAGTGGGCTTCTACGGCAAGAAGTTCCCTTTCTTTCTACGGGTATGTGTCATCCTGACATCCTGCAGCGTAACAGATGTCACTGTCAGTCTCTCTGAAGTCCACTTGGTGTCAGTATTAACCAGAATGTGTGTATATGTGTGTGTGTTGTACAGAATAAGGAGTTTGTGTGCCGTGGTCATGACTACGAGCGTCTGGAGGCGTTCCAGCAGCGCATGCTCAATGAGTTTCCTCATGCCATCGCAATGCAACACGCCAACCAGCCTGACCAGACCATCTACCAGGCTGAAGCCCAATGTATCCTCCAGACATCTCTTCTCTTTTCCGAACACGCACATTTGCACACCAGAGAGTCTGCTTGCACTTTTTTTTTTTTTGAATTGTGTTGCTATTGTCCTTTAACTCATGACAGTTTGCCCTAACTAACTGATTTACTAATTTTACTATTAGCAGCAAAAATGCATGTCATGCATGTGTTACTATTTCTCATACTAAGAGTTACAAATTTGAACTAACCCCTAACAGTATAAAGTGTTAAACTTTAGTGTGCAACACAGATGTTTCCATTCAGTAAATCTGGCAGAATCCTTTTAATTTAAGCAGTTCATATCAAAATTCTGGGGTTTGAGTTTCATTTGGTGTGGATTAAATTATCATTTGGATGTAAATGTGACACCCTACCTTATGTAAATTAGATTTCATGAAGAGGAAGTTTATAATAATTCTCAATATCACATTGCTGATAACAGTTTTATCATTTTTAAAAGTAAAAACTTGGTGTAATATCCCAGAAGCCACTTTTTATGCACAAAACTGATTTTCTGTATGCTCTGTACAGTGTCAGCGTGCAGTGAGAGATGTGTGAAGCCTTGTGAGATGTGTGAAGGCCTTACTACAAAAGGTTGTTCAGAACAAGCACAAGGCTAGAGCGGCCCGCTTTAAATACACGCCCATGTGGCTGAAAATCAGTCCCCTCCCTCTCAGAACGCATATCAGGCGTGGAGACGGTGGGTCGCAGGAGAGCGTTTGTTCAATTGATGAGACATGTACCTGGAGGCCAGGCGCTCGGTGAATATGTGACATCCTCTTCAGCACAATTAGAGCAGACAGGGCCGGTCAAACTACATGAGCACAGTGTTTTGTTATCCAAGCCGGCGATTAATCATTGGCCTTCCTGGATGTCTGCCCTGCTCGATTCATATTTATGTGCTGATGAGACCTCACGTCTGTGAGGCACAAGATGTTGGTTATTTAAACATTTGCGGAGGATGATTTCCAACTGTACTGTCTGCTTTTGGGCTGGGAGTGAAGTAGGAGATACCAAAGCAAAATTTGTTGTTAAACACTTATGTAATGTAAAATAATATAATATAATATAATATAATATAATATAATAATGAATTATTAAAATAAATTTAAATACAATTATTAATTTAATATTAATAAAATAAACATTACTTTTAGTTGTTCAAGAAGTTATTCAAATGCATTTGTGCTCGAGCAACACATATTGCATATTCCTTGACAAACCTTCATGTAGATCTTCAGATCTATGCTGTCACACCAATCCCAGACAGCCAGGATGTTCTGCAGCGCGACGGCGTCCCTGACAACATCAAGAGCTTCTATAAGGTTAACCACATCTGGAGATTTCGCTACGACCGCCCGTTTCACAAGGGCACCAAAGACAAAGAAAACGAATTTAAGGTGAGCTAGTGGCCAGAGCGTACTCTTAAATGAATTGTTTGGCCATAAATTGAAGTTCTGTCATCATTTATTTACTTTTATATCATTCCAAACCTGTATTACTATTTTTCTGCTGTGAAACACTAAATGAGATCTTTTGAAGAATGTGCTGGCTGCTGTTTTCCATGCAGTTTCTGTTATGGAGACTGGAGCTTCTAAGCCTCAAAATAAGATGCAAAACCACCATAAAAGTACCATGAAAGTTGTTCATATGTCTATATTCCAAGTCCTCTGAAGTGATGTGATAGGTTTGTGTGATAAACAGACCTCTGGTTTGCTGTTAACTGCAGCAAATGTATTGTTGAATCAGCATTTGAACGAATCAGAATACTCCAGTTTTCATTCATTGAGACCTGTTTTGTGTACTGGATAAATGATTCATTTAAATTGGCATTATTTACTTAGCAGTTGCTTTATCCCAAAATAAATACAACTGTCTAAGGATGAAAATATTGAATGACTTGGTCACAAATGTGGTCAGCTAACTTCAGTGTTATTCAATGATTAACAACTTAAATTTAGTGTGCAACACAAACTGTTTCTATTCAGTAAATCTGGCAGAATTCTGATGATTCGGTTTCTTAAAAAAAGCTGACATATGCCTTTTTAGGATTTATAATTTAGTGCACGAATCATATGAACTGCCTTTACCATCCATTTTGAATCTTGAAGACTCCTGACCATGTTCATTGTAAATGTATGGATCAAAACTGACCAGTAAATTCTTCAAAAAGTGTAGACGGTAGAAAAAAGTAATGCAGGTAAATAATGTGTGTTTTTTATTCCAGGATTTTTTATTCCATCTTTTTCAGCGTTCTTTTGATGTCATTTTTTTCTTTTTCTTTTTTCTTCCTCTTCTCTCTTGTGTATTCATTCCTTCACTTCCAGTTTTTTCCGGCCAGTGTGTGCGTGTGTGTGTGCGTGTGTGTGTGTGTGTGTGTGTGTAGAGCTCAGGTGTTCTCTCACATGCTGCATTATTCACAGCCTCGGTCCAGAGAGGCTAATTAAAGTTTTAGGGGCTGAGAGACACGCTCCTTCCAAATATCATTTCCCTTCCCCTCTCACTCAATATATCCAGCATAGACAATCACAGCCTCGGCATGGATTCGATCCACCGCGGGGCTTAGATTTCCCCCGACCTCCGGTGGTTACAGTGTTTGAAATAAACTGTTTAGCCTGCCAGATATTATATTTTCAGAGACACCGGGGGTACTCACCACCCCGGTCCACTTACCGCCCAGTAATAATGTCTGAAAATCTCATTTAGAGGTAAACTTCGGCTGAGACGCTATCCAGATGATACGATTATATTGGACTGAGGTGGTTTTGAATATCACAATCAAGCATCTGAAGTTCTTACAGAGCTTCCTCCGTTATACCTGTATCAGCTCGGGTTAATTCTCAGGCTGTGCTGGATGGGAAATGAATTTATGAATTTGAAATTTAATATGTGGAGCAGTGTGGCTTGATAAGCGTTGCTGAGAATGAGCTGTTTAAAGTATAGATTAAATGATATGTATTATACATACTGGAGGAGGAGAGTCATTTGTTCATTGAATATGTTGTAACCGCTTTGCCTTATGGGAACTCTTGGACTTTCTCTGATGGTTTGAACTCTGTTGTGTGTCAATGAGCATTTGCTTTTGAATTTCAGAGCCTGTGGGTAGAAAGAACAACGTTAACGCTTGTTCAGAGTCTCCCAGGCATCTCACGCTGGTTTGAAGTGGAGAGGAGAGAGCTGGTAAGTAGATCTCCCATGAAACTTTTGCTTTTGTATGGTTCTCACACCCACCGCATTAAGGTCAGGAACAAACTGTACATTTGAATGCTTAGCCAATGCATTGTGAGTGTTTTGGTTTTGTAGTACATACTTATTGTGCTTCTTTTTTTTAATGTTGGAAACGAATGCTCAGTGGGACTGATAGAGTTACCTTTCAAAGTAGATATTGCAATAGAGAGACTGAAAATTGTTTGATAATTTTATTAATATGCACTCTTTTTAACTTAATTGGTAATAAATGGCACTATTTGGTGAAACTTAATGTGTAGCAAAATAATCTTATTCACAACAAAGGTTTAATTTTACTACCTTTTAATTACACTACCTTTCCAAAGTTTCTGCAAGATTATTTATTGCTTGAGTGATTGATTGATTGAAAAAAGTTTCTCATGCTCACCAATGCAGCAATTATTTGATTAAAATGCAATAAACAGTAATTTTGTGAAATATTACAATGTAAACAGTTTTGTTGTAAAATTAAATTTATTGCAAATTTTCAGCAACCATTACTCCAGTCTTCAGTTTTGTTACTTAATATTTTTGTAGAAAGCCCGATACTTTTTTTTTTTTTTTTGATGATGAATAGGTTCCTGAACAACATTTATTTGAAATATAAATATTTTGTAACAATGTAAAAGTCTTTACTTTTTTTTTTAACTAATTCAGTGCATCCTTTCTGAAAATACTAATTTCTTAAAAAAAAAAAAAAAAATCTTATTGACTTCAAACTTGTGAACAGTAGTATAAGTCAGAAAGCCAATTGAAAAATTACAATACCTTTCAAAAGTTTGGGGGCGGCAAGATTGATTGATTGTTTGATTGAATGATTTATGAAAAATAAATGCTCACCAAGGCATGAATTAGTTTATAAAAATGCAACAAAAACCATACATTTGTGAAATAATATTAGAATTTAAACTAACAGTTTTGTATTTTAATATATCGTAAAATTTCATTTATTTTGAATTTTCAGCAGCCATTACTCCATTCAGTTTTGTTACGTAATATTTTTTTGGAAACTTTACCTTTTTTTTTTTTAGGATTCTTTGACAAATAGGTTCCTAAACAGCATTTATTTGAAATAAAAATATTTTGTAATAATGTAAAAGTATTTTCAGGCTTTTTCATTAACTTAATTCATCTTTACTGAAAGTATTAATTTCTTAAATAAAAATATAAAAAATCTTACTGACTTCAAAATTTTGATTGGTAGTGCCAATTTAAAAATAGTTTTTTGGATTAAAATAAAGAAAGTCAATAAGAATCATAACAAAAGCTAGAAGCTTTTACACTCCCATGCTTGCATATGTTTCGGGCCTACAAACTAAATTCGTTGCTCATCTAAAGTTCTCCAAACATTGAATGAAAGCTTTTTTCAACCAATGTTTTCATTTTTTTGGCCCCAGGTGGAGGTGAGTCCTCTGGAGAACGCTATCGAGGTCATCGAGAACAAGAACCTGCAACTGCGGACGTTGATCACGCAATGTCAAACCCGGCAGATGCAGAACATCAACCCCCTGACCATGTGTCTCAACGGAGTCATCGACGCGGCTGTCAACGGAGGTCTCGCTCGCTATCAGGAGGTTGTATATTAGATGTATTCCAAGTCCTCACTGATGCAAGACCACCTCATGTTTGAAAAATGTATACACACTCTTTCAAGGTTGTCTCCTGGTGTCCTCTGCCAGAGAATACAGAGCCTTCAGATGGCCGAAGGGAATTCTGGGATACCTTCAGGGATCTAATGCGTGGTTAGCCTGTCCGAAAGAGAATATCTCGGCTGTAACTTCCCTGTGTACTCTGCCGATAAACTACAGAAACAGTAGCATTGAAAGAAAAATCTTTCCCCTTGTGAAACCCTGGGAAAATCTATAGTATCTCAAAGAAGTCATATTCTGAGCGAATACAACAAATCTTTCCAGATCGTATGAGCGCTTGTTGCATAGCAACCTTGCTTTAGTGTCACTGCAGTATTTACCTTGATAGACTTGGAGAGCAGCTTTAAAGAGGAGAGTCGACCGTATACAGGCGAGCTTGTGTTTGTACGTGTTCCAGAATGTACATTTGCGCTAAATTCGCTTCATGTAGGCTGAGCGTCCTGAGGCTGAGGGTCTGGGATGAGCAGCAGTTAATGTATTTGGAGCGCAAGCATGACAGCATTGCCAATTAGTTGTTTATTGAGGGTTCCAGCTGTTGGTGTTAATATTTACTCGCGTTTCTGCGCTTTAAGGTCAGCCCTCAAGGAAATTCAACTCTGAAATTCCTCTCATTTGCAAGCCCCTCGCTTTTAATTGGCTCGGCCTAACGATTTTCAGACTTTCCTGATAGTTGCGTCTTCTCCAGAAGTTCCGAGAAAATATCATTTAGTAAGGCAGAGGTATGTTTATTCCGTTCCTTAAATTCTTGTGAAATGATTCACAAATACACAAGTAATTGTCCCGGAGTTCATCACATTCAAATGGCGTTCGACTGCTTGCCATCTGCAAGCATAGCAGGTAGCTGCAATTAAATCTAGCAGCTCTAGAATTCTGAGAGAAATTTGTGTTAGTCAGTGGTATTTTTATTCCTTTAAATGCTCACAAACGTTTCTCAAAAGATATTGTAACTCAAATTGTAGAGTATGGCGCTACAAGGTCATCATTTTTTTTTTCCCCCAGGCATGAAATAAAAATTTGGATAAAAGTGTCAGCAAAATCATAGAGGTAATTACAAAACCAATAAGGCATCAAAACCAAACTGATTTATCTATACCATAACATCGCCCACCAAGTTTGAGTTTGAGAAATGATGACAAATTGTGAAAGACAGAGTATCCAGATGCCATTTTTTGCAAATGAAACCAAAATTTGGAAGTCAAAATTATAATGAAAATATGAAATAGTGCTTATCCAAGGGGAACATTGACGCATCTTCAAATTGATTTCATATTGTTACCTTCTAATTTGTTGTTTCTTAAATTGGGTAAAACCTTCTTTCAGAACTTTCACCACTGAAAAGAGAATTTTTTCCCAAATTGGGGATTTTTTTTCATGTACATAAAACAATTTGTACCGTGTACGAAAAATAGCATATGTTAATATATATTATAGATATTATAGTCAAGACAATGTTACTTGCAAAAGTAAATACCTTTTTTCATTGTACCAAAGCCAAAATAAATTATGGAAATATTATTTTGAAAATATTAATTTAAATGTAATTATTTAATTTATTCAAATTATTTAAATTGTTTAATTAAAAAAAGCAAAATAATTTTAGATATGAGAATTTTTTTTTTTTTTTTTTTTACTTAAAATGTATTTGTAAAATGCTCTGTATAATATGCATCTATTCAAAGCAGTGAGTATACTAAAAGTGACACTGGCAAGGAAAAATGCACTTAAAAGATATAAATAAAAACTGTCTGGAACATATGTACAAAATGGAAGAATGAATTATTATCATTATTATTATTATTATTAATAATAATAATAATTATCATTATTATTATTATTAATAATAATAATAATAATAATAATTATTATTATTATTATTATTATTATAAAAAGCTATCGCTTAAATTTAGGGACCAATTCTCACTATTAATTAGTTGCTTAATAACATGCGTATTACTAGCATATTGGCTGTGTATTATTACTTATAAAGCACATATTCTGAATGAACATAGTCTACATCCTTAATACTACCCAATAACTAAACTTAACAACTACCTAACTATTAATAAGCAGCAAATTAGAAGTTTATTGTGCCCAAAGTCATAGTTAATACAGTAGTTAGTTAATAGTGAGAATTGGACCTTAAAATAAAGTGTGACCAAAAAGATATATATATTTAAAAAAATATATAATATAATATAATATAATGTAATATAATATAATATAATATAATATAATATAATATAATATAATATAATATAAGTTGCCAAAATCAATGACTTCCGGCCACTTTGTCGCTAAAACTCACTGTGATTGTGAGTGGCTTTAGTGATGTGCAGGTGTAGTGTGCAGCTGCATTTTAAATGGGCATCTGCTGGTAGCATTCGGCTGGTGTTCAGGCCAAATGTCATATTCGAGGCAATGGAAAAATCTGCATGCTGGAATCTTTGAAGTCTGAGAGTTTTGCCTCCTGAAGCTTCTGCTCGCCCACTGTTTCTTTGGAGATACCAGTCCATCGTCCTTGGAACAGATCGGACACAGCTACACCGTCTGTTCTTTCCCCTTCCCCTTTAGCTTAGAAGATCTGAAAACATGCATGTTTTTAAGCTCACATTCTTGCACTTTATTTGGTTTCAGCACTTCATGTCCCTTAAAACAGAAAGTTAATCAAGTTTTGACTAAACTATGCATGATATTGTTTGTTGAAGATGTCAAGGTAAATTCTAACTCACACCACAAAATGTGTGGAGGCTGGCGAGGCACAATGCATTGTGGTTAAGGAGTGTAATTTTGTGTCTGTTTTATTTCTCGCAGGCGTTCTTCGTGAAGGACTACATCATGAATCACCCCGAAGACGGAGACAAAATCGGCCGTCTCCGAGAACTAATGTTTGAGCAGGTTTGTCTCAAGAAACCAAATCTAATCTACACCAGATTTTACACACATTTATGATGTTTCGCGCTCATTAATCACGTCTGTTTCTCCACCGGCGTTTGGGATTTAGCCGTTATTGATCTGCACAAGCTGGGTTTCTGTTGGTCTCACTTCTTCCCTTCGTGCCCGTGCTGCTTAGTAACCAGGAAATCTCCAGAGCCGAGCACACGATGCTGTTGTCTAGACAGTAACCATGGATATAAGCCAGTTACAAGCATGAAAGTGAACTTTTAAAGACTGAAGGGGGAGAAAATATTTTGCTGATCATTTAATTATGAAGCGAGCTGTTTAAAAGACAACATGAAATAAAAATGGATCCTGTTTGCTGCTTTAATAAATGTCTTTCATCTTATTACTCTTGATTTGTTAGATCTTTGTTTACATAAAATTGATGCTAAATAACTGCAAGCAGAAAATGTTCATTATCAACTCTATTTTTTATTTTTTTTTGATTGGTTTACACATTGCAACTTTTTTTTTTTGATAATTGCGACTTTATTTCTGACATTTGAGACTCATTTCTCGCTATTGAGACTATTTCACAATTTGGACTTCATTTCTTGTAATTTTGGATAATTGCAACTTTATTTCTTATGTTTGAGATTTATTTCTCGCTAATGTGATTTTCACAATTTGAACTTGATTTTTATAATTGCGCCTTTTTTGGGATAATTGCAACTATTTCTCACATTTGAGATTTATTTCTCGCTGTTGATAGTATTTTACAATTTGGACTTTTTATCATTTTACCTTTTTTGGGATAATTGCGACTTTATTTCTTACGTTTCAGATTTATTTCTCGCTATTGAGACTAATTCACAATTTGAACTTCTCACTGTTGAGACTAATTCACAATTTGGACCTCATTTCTTATAAGTATGACTTTTTTTCTGATAATTGCAACTTTATTTTTCACATTTGAGACTTATTTCTCGTTATTGAGACCATTTCACTTATTTGCGTCTTCATATTTTGACAAATGTTTGTTACATTATAACACAATTTAGATCTTTTTTCTCTTTTAGCAACTCTGGTATTTGAAACTATCTTTCATAATTCAGTCTATCACAGTGTAATATATCTCACATTTGCGACTTTGGACAATTATTTCTAATAATTGTGAATAATTGCAAATTAAGTGTTTTTCTCGCAGTTGAGGATGTTTTTCAAAATCAAGTCCCACATTTACGGTATACTGCAGCTTATACTTTCTTTCTTGCATTATTTTAAAGAAAAAAAAGTGGGTGGGCAAAATTTTACTCGGTAGTATATAGCCTACTTTTCATGATTTATTAAAATCTTAGTGGATACAATCATGTCTCTCCCCTACATTATTTACCACTAAATATTCAGTTTTACTTAATTACTCAGGTTAAAATGCATTATCATGACCGTTGCACATCTTTTGTCCTTCAGGCTCACATACTGGAGTTTGGTTTGACGGTGCATGAAAAGTTCGTTCCTCAGGACATGCGGCCTCTGCACAAGAAACTGGTGGATCAGTTTCATCTGATGAAATCCAGCCTCGGCATACAGGTGCATATCAGCAGTCAGATTCTTTTTGATTTCCCAAGCCGTTCGTCATTCACTCATCCTTCTGTCTTTCCCACGCTCTGAAGGAGTTTCCGGCCTATGTGCGAGCCAGTCCGATCCACTTCACCAATGGAAGCCCTCGAGCCGGAAGAAACTCAGCACCCAACATAATGAGTCCAGAGGGAGGAGCGCGTGTGGTGTCACGCCGCAGGTGAGGAGCTCTTTTTGGGTTTGAGTCGGCAGTTTGGGTTTTTCCAGTGGCTAGTGCTTGTATCTAGAGAGCAGGATAGCTAATAGAAGATGCAATGTTCGTATATATAATATAAGTATGGTTGGAGAAAAATAGCATGCTAATTTCTGCAATTTACTGTGATTGGATGCAATACATTTTCCTCACTTTCTGTGAATAGCGTTATATGCTTGCATTCTTCCCACTGACTCAAAAATCAATTGATTTAATTCATTTTTAATTAATTAATTAATTAATAATCGAAGATGATTATGATTAGTATTATGATTATTATAAGTAATAGTATTAGCAGTCATATTATTATTATTATTAGTAGTAGTAGTAGTAGTAGTAGTAGTAGTAGTTGTAATAGTAGTAGTACTGATAATAACTGATCAAATATTGATCATGAATATTACATTTACATTTAGTCATTTAGCAGACGCTTTTATCCAAAGCGACTTACAAGTGAGCAATTGAAACCAACAAAAAGCAATAATTTTATGAAGAATATTGTTTTTAACAATAATAATACTATTTTTGTCATTTTTTAGCAATTCTAAATCCTAAATATAATATTTAGATTTTTTATATTATTTATATTTAAGCTAATATTAATTATATTAATTATTGACATTAATTAATATTATAAAATATTAATTTAATATTTTTTATATTTTATAAAATATAATGATGACACAAAGATAAATATGCTAAAATTAAACCTTTGTTTACACAGTATTTACACAAAATACATTCAAAATATTTCAAAGCAGAAAATGTTCATTATTCATTGAGAAGTCAGTTGATTTCAAAGTCAGTTTATTGATCAATTAAAAATGATTATTGGCCATTTGCAACAAATATCACCATTTTGGCTGTTTAGGAGCTAATATTTTTCTAAGATGTCAAGATGATAACTTTACTAATCTTCTAGCCAATTCTATACTAATTTTCACCAAAATTTTATGCTACTTGTTAATAGACAACATTTTTATTCAGAGATAGGTTTAACTCATTTAACAAAGTATCACCTGAATATATTTTAAATGTCTCATATACCTTTTTCTTAATTGTATGACTCATATTATTCACTTTATTCTTACCATGAAAATGACAGCATTAAAATAAAATAAATAATAAATATGCTACTTGATAAAGTCTTTCTAATTGCATTTTTATCATATGTTATTCAGTCCCCTCAGCTATCCAGCGGTCAACCGCTACTCTTCATCCTCGCTGTCGTCACAGGCCTCCAATGAAGTGAGCAACATCACGGGCCAATCAGAGAGCTCAGATGAAGTCTTCAACATGCAGGTAAGTGCTTGGGCTGCCATTGGATAACTACTTACACACACACACACACACCGGCAGACTTGGTGTTCTCTCACTGACTTTCATGTTTCCTTCTAATCTCCCTCTTTCTCTCTTGTTCTTTTTCTCTGCTTCTTTTTCTCTCCTAATTGCCCTGTTACTGTTTTCATCTGTCTCTCTCACATCCCCGCTTAATCTTCCTGTCTCTCTCTGTCTTTTCTCTCACTGTGAGAATCGGATTTGTAGGTGTGAATTATAGACTGGATGGACAGATCATTTAGCTTTTTTCTTTTATCCCAGACCGAATGATTATTGTATAACCCGTCCATATTATAGACTAACAACAAAGTGCAGAAGTCTGTGGACTCGTTCTTATGTTTCTCACGTTTTTTTTTTTCTTCTCTTTACAGCCAAGTCCGTCTACCTCAAGTCTCAGTTCCAATCACTCGGCCTCTCCCAACGTGACCAGCTCGGCTCCGTCCAGTGCCAGAGGTGAGAAGAGTCAGTCCGTTCAGAGCAGCCATTCCAAACCTTTGCTCCTTTGCAGTATGTCTATATCAAGCTTTTATTTTGGTGTTCACACAGCAGAACTACTGAGGTTTGATGCCGGTACAGTAACACAAGAACGCATGTTAAGTATGTACAGTGGACAGTGTGCTTGAAATGCAACAACCAAGCATTCTCGGTGATATTTTTATACTTTATTTTAAGTATTTTTTTTATTTTTTTACCTAAGGGTCAGAGAGAGGTTAGTAAACCTAAATTATAACTTGTTGATGCAAAACTGAAGTTATGAAAACTGTTTTGCAACAAAAATTAATAATTCTTATTTGTGACTTTATAATGCAAAGTCATAATTGCCCTTTTATTCCTGTAACTGTGACTTTTTTCTGTTAGTTTTAACTTTATTTTTGGTATTTGAGTCTTAAAGGTGACCTATTATGCCCCTTTTTACAGGGGCATACACACTCTGATGTCCCCAGAGTGTGTATGTGACTTTTAGCTCAATACCCCACAGATATTTTTTTTTTTTTTATAGCTTGTTAAAGTTGCCACTTTTAGGGTATGAGCCAAAATGCGCCGTCTTGTGTTTGTCCCTTTAAATGCAAATGAGCTGCTGCTCTGTCCCCTATTTTAGAAGAGGGCGGAGTTTCAGAAGCTCATGCTCCAGCATACCAACAATAACAAACAATCTCACAAACTAAAATATCATATGCAGATTGTCATATTGCTTTCATATGCAATTTTAACTAACACATTCCTATTTACGATCATTCTGGCAGCATCAGTGAAAACAGGCAGAGACAATGGTAGCTTTAGCAACATTAGCCTTACAGAGTGCCAAGAAGCTCTTTCAGAAAGGCAATTTGGAAAACAAAATATGATGCACTTAGTTTGTCTGGAGCTGACGTTTGCTCATGAATCGTTGGTGTTGATTCCTTTTTCAGAATAAATATATCTATATAGGACTTTACCTTTTTTTACAGGACATTTCCTTTGAAAATGAAACTTAGCCACAGTGTCCTCAGTGGCTCAGATGGAGGGAGTCTATGGAGACTCCTATGTTCGTTGGTACATCTCAACACACGACACTTGTAATGCCTCTTTGGCGCTGACATTGTATATCTCCAGCAGCTACCGCAACAAAACAGTAATGGCGGACTGCTGCTTCTCACTCAGGGCTGTGTTTATGCTAATAAGGTAGAGACCGTCACAAATGGGTGGTGATTTCTCCCCACAATGATGTGTACGTAGGGAAAATCTGGAATCGCTTGTTCTGAGAGACTGTTTATGATTTACTGGGAGTATAAAAATGAGTGGGTGGATTTTTACCATCATAGGCTGGTTGTTTTCACACACTGCAGCCACACAACTGTCAAACACCTTTTAAAAGTGATTTTTGCATAATAGGTCCCCTTTAAGATTTCACAATACGACACTTTGCATGTCTTACACTTGCAATCATAATTTGGACTTCATTTCTTATGACTTATGAATTTTTTCTGGTAATTTAGACATATATATCACATTGCAAAAAAAAAAAAAAAACATAACTGCGAGAAAGTATTACTGTTTTTCCTATTATTGCATCTTTATTATTTGTTGCAATTACAACTTTTGACTCTTTCCTACTGTCCTAGCTTTATTGCAATTACCTTTTTTTACTTTTTGCTTTGATTCAGAATCAGGCTTCTGTAATAAACAGATTTCCGCGTTAAAAATAAAATGCTACAGCGCAGCGAAGTTTATGGCCCATTTAATGCTGTTTTACTGTGGGTTACAGAAAGCTGGCATCCTGACTCTCCCCTCTGTTTCTCTCTCTCCTCTGCTCTTCCTTGGCCTCTTATCTCCCTCCATCCAGCATGTGTTTACTTGTGGACACAGGTCATAAAAACAGGAATATGTATGGAGACATTTATGTAATCTTATAGTCTCCCCTTGGCAGCCCTCCATGCCTCCCATAGAGACCCCATAAAGCAGCGGCAGACAGGAAGCGCTTCTGGAGAATTACAGACGGCATAAAATGCAGCTTGAAGAACTCTAGACTGATGATGACTATCACCGGGGCACATAAGGGAGCCGTGGCCTCCTGTCCTGTATTGGAGGAGGAAGTTAGTGTTCTGAGCAGGTCCAGGCCGCTCCCCATGTCGGCTAGTCTATCTCTCCCTGCGAAATAGCCGTCTGTCACCCCAGCAGAACAATTCTCGCCCTAGCGTGAGGGAAAGATGAGGACGAGCCTTTATTTCATGTACTGGCTGGTTAGCAAAGAAATGAGAGCAAGATCTATGTCCTTTTTCTGTGTGTGTGTGTGTGGGCACATAATTTGAGCATTCGTGTCGGTGTGTTGCTAAAATCACACCCTTGCTTACACCTCCTCACCCTTCACAGGTTCTCCACAGTTGTCAGATAAACACAAGCATTCCCGAGAGAACTGCCTCGAGCCTCGAGAGAGACCCTGCAGTGCCATATATCCAAACCCCCTGGATCCCGCACAGGTATGAACATGATTAGAATATCAATGTTTTAATATTCACCAGTGTTCAGGTCATATAGGAGTGTTTTTAGAAGCTTTTTTGTGTACTGGTTGGGTTTAGCTCTCTTTCCCTTCTTCATTGTAAGATTTGCATTAACCGCATCTTTAAAAATGACCATGTAAAACTGATTTTGTGAATGTGTTTCAGCGAAATTATTAGTGAGGTAAAATACATTTACATTTACATCTAGTCATTTAGCAGACACTTTTATCCAAAGCGACTTACAAATGAGGACAATGGAAGCAATCAAAATCAACAAAAGAGCAATGATATGCAAGTGCTATAACAAGTCTCAGTTAGCTTAACGCAGTACACGTAGCAAGGTTTTTTTTAAATTTTTTTAATTATATAATAAATAAAAAGAAAACATAGAATAGAAAAAGAATAGAGCAAGCTAGTGTTAGATGCTTTGTTTTGCTTTTGTTAATTGTCATCATAACATCATCAGCTCAAATCTGCTTACTTCTTCACAATTTTCTTCCAAGGAATTATTATTATTATTATTATTATTATTATTATTATTATTATTATTATTATTAATAACTATTTCCCATTTTTAAATCTTTCTTGCAATTGAGACTTTATTTCTCATGACTGAAACTTTATTTCTCATAATTAAAACTTAATTAAAATCAAAAATTTCTCGTAATTGAGACACTGTTTCTTGTAACTGAGACACTATTTCTGCTAAATTAAACTTTGTTTCTCATAATAGAGACTATTTCTTACAATTGAGATATTATGTCTTGTAATTGAAATGTTATTTCTCATTGAGACTTTTTCTTGTAATTGCGACTTCAGGTATATCTCACAACTAAGACTCTTGTGATGTATAATTTATTTCTAGTGATCAAGACTATCTCATAATTAAGACTTTATTTCTCATAATTGAGACTATTTCTCTCAATTGAGACTTTATTTCTTGCAGTTAATACTTAATTTCTCGTAACTGAGACTTTGTCACGTAATTGATTATATGTTGTAATTGAGACTATTTCTCGTATTTGAGACTTCATTTCTCTCAAATAAGACTTTATTTCTCACAATTAAGAGTTTATTCCTCATAATTGAGACTTTGTTTCTTGCGATTGAGACTTGAAATGCTATTTCTCATAACTGAGACTTAATTTCTTGTAATTCGTAATTGCTTACAAGACAGTCCCCTAATTGAGAATTTATTTCTGTTAATTAGGACTATTTCTCATAATTGAGATTTTCTCATAATATAGACTATTTTTCACAATTAAGACTTTATCTCTTGTAATTGAGACTTTCTCATAACAGACTATTTTTTGCTATTGAGACATCGAAGTTGTAACTTTATTTCTCGTTATTGAAACTTTCTCATAATAGACTTTTTCGCAATTGAGACTATTTCTTGTAATTGAGACTATATATTCATTAATTCAACCATTTCTCGCAATTAAGACTTTATTTCTTATAATTGAGACTTAATTTCTCATCATTGAGACTTTATTTCTTGTAATTAGGACTTTCATGTAACTAAAACCTTCATTTGCAAATGAACAGAATTCCCATTTCAGAATCAGCAGCAAATTCCTTTTCACTTTCACCCCTCGCTCTATATACTATATCTTTAGTTGTCTCTTTAGTTTAAAAATTAATGTAACTCTATTTTTTGTTAAATACTGTAAGTGTAAATTATGCATGAATTAATGGATGGATGAAATGCCACTTTTTTTCACTTATGGGCTGTAGCCGGTTCAAGTTTAAATGAAGCTTGAGTCTCTTCTCTGCTATTAATGAAAATGACAAATAAAGCACAAAATATGATGAGCAATGACATGAATATTTCAATATTAAACCTATAGCCTTTAGTAAATCATAAGTAGACAGAAATCGCAACCGCATTCATGTGACAAGACTCTCTTTTACAGAGGCCGGTTCCACACCCAGCGGGCGACGCCTCCTTGCCTCGCAGTGACCCCAACATCTCCACCCCTGACAAAGGTGAGCATGTGCATGTTAGCATATGAATCTTCAGTCTGCCACCCTGCTGTGAGGAGGGTGGTCTGAAGTGATGGGGGTCTGGCGATCAGCGTGCTGGATCTGATGCTAGCCGACAGCTCTCCGCTCCCGTGTTGTTGTGACAGCTGTGCCTGAACCACCAAAGAGGTTCACCAACAGACTCACGCTTATTCTGATTGACAGGAAGATGTTGAGGAGATTTCATCATCTTTATTTCATCTGTTCTTTTAAGTTATTTAAATCAACAGTTAACTCGTAGTGGGTACATTGACTTAAGGAAAAAAAATGTCTAGAAGGTTTTGAATGTTGAATATTTTTTTGGGATTTTTTTTTCCATATAAGACATTAAATGGGAAATATATGTTAACGATCCAAAAAAATCACATTTTTCTTTCTTCGTTTGATATATTTCCTGTTTTTGAGGCAGAAAGTTGTAGCAGGACAGGTCAAACCTTGATTTGCTATTGCCAGTCATATTTTGAGTTGAGTTGACTGAAATGCATGTTTTGTGTGTGAAAGTGGTGAAGCTCACACCAAGTAGCTGGAGTCTAGACACGCCGCTCTCTGATTTTAATGGAAGGTGTCCCCCTGTCCCTCCTAGACCATCGTACTCAGGTAAAGAAAGAAATCTGCTCCGACCGATCCTTTAGACTCACATAGATGTTTCCCAAGGCTTTTAACTCTCAGATCTTCCACTCTTCTGCTCTAAAGTCTCCTGGTTTCTCACTCGTCTTAACTTCTTCGTCTCTCTGCATCATGAGGGCTGCCGGTCAGACACATCAGTGAGAATTTAATGATATTTAATGAGAAAAGGCACATCATCTAACAACGGGATCCTTCCCACACACTCTTTTGTTTATAATCATTCTTGATGAGATTTCTCGCAGCATTTATGTCTTTAAACTGCATGACGTGTATTTAAACCTCAGTCTGCACCGTTGCTGCTTCATTACTTTTCAGATGTTGGTCTGTCTTTTCTGCATTGTCTTACTTTCGTTGTATGTATGTGTGTATTTATTTATTTGAATATAAACTATAACTACTGTTTTTATCATATTTGTATTATTTTTATGTTAACTTCAATATGATAAATTACTGTTATTACATTTCATGACTATAATTATTATGTAGTATATTTATAACTAGTATATTTACTATATTTCAAATTATATATTATATAGTCTACTATAAATACAGTAGTTATAGTAGCTATAACTAGTATTATGTAATATTTTGTATTATTTTTATACCTTTTAATATAATACAATTATTATAATGATGTGATTTTTGTAACTAACTATACAGTAACTAGTTTATTTGATATTTTTATTATTTTTATATTATTTTTATTTTTATATTAATTTTAGTTTTTATAAATAATAAAAATAATAATAGTTGTTATTAGTTATAATACTGTTATTATTAAAATAATAATAATATGGTTATTATTATTATTATTATTATTATGAAGTGACTTTCAGATCAAACTATACAGTAACTAGTTTATTTGGCATTTTGAGTGAAACTCAGGGTCAGAGAGAGGATGGGAAATGGTCATGAAAACCTAAATTATGACTTTTTTCATTATAAGTAGACCTCAGGGAACAAATTGCATTATAAAAAAGTATGATACGACCCTTTTAAGGTTCTACATCTGTGGACTCTAATTGAGCTTCCTAGAAAAGAACTGGTACTGTACCGAATGGTTAAACTGTTTTGCATTAGCCGAGCGACCTTGACAGAGCGTTTCCCTGATTAATAGACAGCCGTGACCGTGTTTACTGTCCCAGGCTCCTGTATCAAGTGAAGAAGATTGACTTTTTGTGTCCTTTTATAGGATCTCCTGCCAAGACTACACGATCACAGTCCCCCGTGATGACATCACGCTCGCCGCAGAAGGTATGACCTTTTCTTGTTGTCTGGGGTGTTTTGTGAAGTGACCTTTGATGTATTTACTGGTGTGGATGTTTACTGTAGTGTCTGGGGACTCGATCTAGGCCGTCTAAACTGGGTCAGACTCAAGTCAATCCAACTGGGCCCACGATTAGACAGAGGGACACTGTTTGTCTGTGTTCACGCCAGTCCTGAGCAGTTCGGTTGGCAGCGATCTTCCAGAAATCACTAACCCATCTAAAAGTCCTCCATCTCAGTGGTGGCACACGTATATTGCTACAAAAAATGTATATGCGCTACCGTTCAAAAGTTTGGGGTCAGTAAGATCTTAATATTTAAAGGAAATTAATACTTTTATTTAGCAAGGGTGCATTAAATTGATTGAAAGTGACAGCAAAGTAATTTAAAATGTTACAAAAGATTTCTAATTTGAATAAATGCTGTTTTTGTGAAAATTCATTTTAAAAAATGTAAATAAATTATCACAATTTCCAGAAAAATATGAAGCTGCACAACTGTTTTCTACATTGATAATCATAAATGTTCCTTGAGCAGCGAATCAGCATATCAGAATGATTTCTGAAGGATCATGTGACACTGAAGACTGGAGAAATGATGCTGAAAATTCAGCTTTGCATCACAGAAATAAATTACATTTTAAAATATATTCCAATAGAAAACAGCTATTTTAAATTGTAATACTGTAATATTTCACATTACTGTTTTTACTGTATTTTTTAATCAAATAAACACAGCCTTGGTGGTGCAAAAGAGAAATTAAAAAAAATTTAAAAAATCATACAGACCCCAAACCCTCCTTTGAACCTTAGTATATTTCACTCATGTTATCTCTCTGTATCATTTTTGAGTCCAACACTGTGTTTATGTACAATACTAATACAGTGAAGAAAAAAATAACAGCTTTACTGAAAACGCAGGTATCTGTATTGAAGAAGCCACAGTATTTTTCTTTCAAAGGGCATACTAGTCAAAAAGGGTCACAGACCTTAAAAAAGGTTGGAGCTGCTGCTATCAGTGTTGCAGTGAGTGTATTCAGGTTTTAAATAAAACATTCTCCTCATTCAGAGCAACAGTTATTAAAGCAGAACACCGCTGTAATGGCTTCTCAGAAACTCCTACTCAACACTGCCTCATTCGGCGCGTCTCATGTTGGTAATTACATTTCTTTCCGTTTTCCTGAATTCTCGTCTCGTGCCACGTATTGATCCGTCACCTGGTATTCAGAAACACTCAGCATATAAAACTCTAGAATCTAACCCATGTAAGAAAGGAAACTGTTCACATTTAAAGTGTAGATGACTGCATAGAAATCAAATCATTCCTCCTCCTGGAAATCAGAAATGCTAAAATCTGTCAAGCTACTAAGAACAAAGTAGAGATGGAGAGATTCGGATGGAAAGAGATCTCAGCAGGAATGCTGGTGAATTTCCTGAAGGAAGTGTGGTCAGTGGGTCGGAAAGGGAAAGGATAACCTGTGTGACCACCTGTGTACGGTTGTTTGCCTCAGAAATAGTCTCATGCCTGAAGCTATACTGTGACATATCACATACACGCATGACCAAACACACGAGTACAGATTCCACAGTCAGTCACAGCTGGAAAAACCAACATTAACCAGCGCAAATTTCCATTCTGGTCCAGAATATTTTACGCTATCCAGTTTGAATTGGATAGTCTGAAATCTTCAAAACAAGATTGCATTTTATGTATGAATAAAATTTCTTGGCTTTCAAGGCTTTCCTGTAGCTCAAATAGTAGAGCATGGCGCTAGCAACGCCAAGGTCATGGGTTCGATTCCCAGGGAAAGCAAGAGCTGATAAAATGTAGAAACTGTAACTTGAATGCAATGTAAGTCGCTTTGGATAAAAGCGTCTGCTAAATGCATAAATGTAAATGTAATGTAAATGTAAATAGGCAGTCTGGTCACAGTGGATTGTGTCAGTTGATACCAGTAACTTTAAAATCTATGTCAATGACCATTATGTTGCCAATACATTTATGTTCATCTTTTGAAATATAATTTTTTATAATAATAACAATAATAATAATTATATATTTTTTATATATATATATATATATATATAAAACATTGAAACTCTTTTATTGAGATACACCATTCACAACTGTGTGTATTTTGTTTGTAGTTGCTGCACAAAGCTGAATTATCCTAGCGGAAATGTTGTGTTTGAAGTTCTCTCCAGAGTGCAATCAGACTAAATATGCTTTATTCAGTGAAATAAAGTCCTAGAAACAGCTGCAGTCTTAGTTGCGGATTTAATTGCCTAGAAATTATTTTCGTAATGAAAAGAGACAGTATTGCCTCGAAATAATGAAGCCAAAATTGCAGAATATTGTGCTTTGGCCTTCCAGTGTACAGATTAGCTCTGTGAGGCGGGACGTTGCTTCTGTTGCAGCTGATGGTTTCTTTATTGAGGGTTTCTTCTAGCAGAATGAGGTAACTTATCTTTTGCTAACTACATTGTGGCCCAGAGCTTTATGTTTTCTCTCATCTTGTATTCGCAGACCTCTGTGCCTCTGTTCACCCCCTCGCCCACCGAGTGCCAGTCGACAGGGTTGGTGTCGAATTCTCCGGTGCTTTCCGGAAGCTACAGCAGCGGCATCTCGTCTCTCAGTCGCTGCAGCGTCTCTGAGGCCTCTGGAACTGAGAACACGCCCAATGACCACGCCCTCCCAAACTCCGCCTCCAGCGGATCGGACGAGCTCATTCGGCGGGAGAACAAGACCCCGCCTCCTTACAGCATACACGAGCGGAATAACCCCCGCAGACAGGTCCCGCTTCCACCGAGCCTGTCGATTCCTCCAAGCATCGACGCACCACCTATTCCTCCCAAACCGCACCAGATTCGAAGGCAAGACACTGAGCCGCGCCGCCCAGACCATTTTCCCAGACCCCGACTCATTCCCAGGAAAGTCTCACAGCTCTAACGCTGCACCCTTCACTCCAACCCCACCGTTTGCACTTTTACACTTAACCTCTCTGGGTTTACAATACAAACTCCCGATTTAGATTTAATGTGTAATATTTTTAATATATATATATATATATATATATATATATATATATATTTAGAGTGAGTGAGGGGATAGAGGGGTATGACTGCATTTTATGCACTTTTTAGGTCCGAAATTATAACTTTGCTTGTCAAATTACCCAAACCCCTTAATTAACTCTAAACAGAACTTAGTACCGTGGTATTTTCTCAGATTTGTCATAGATTTATCAATGCTAATGTGTATTTATAGTGGTTGATACAAGACATATTTGCTTTAAGAGTCTTTTTATCAATGAGAAATGCACGATTAAAAGTATTTTGTACTTTTTATTTAGCAAAAGGTGCTAAAAGTCCTCTTTATTAATGTTAGCATTATACGTTCAGGATTGCATTTAACTTTGGGTCTAAGGCCTATTCACACCGAATGCAAGGGAAAATGTGGTTTAAAATAAAATATTAGCACATTAGTCCATAAAGTGTTGAGAAAATAATCTTATTTATTGCAGATTTGCATTAAATTCACTTTCCTGCACTGGCATTAAATGTATTTTTTTTTTGTGCATTTTTGCATGAATTCCCATGTGCCCTGTGGGTTTATATTTATGCACATTTATTATATATGCACATATTTTAGTAGTGGACTTCCAAAGGAGACTGGGTTTATGTCTGTATTACAAAGAGTTCACAAACTGGAGCTGCTTACATTTGTCATTTTCGTGTTCAAAAAGGGTGTGCAAAGACAACAATAGTCATATGTCCTATTCCAGTGCAGAGGTTAAAGTGCATCAGCAGTGGTGGCTCTGTAAATAAAAAAGAATGTATGTCATTGTTCAGTCAATTTTATATGCAGTCCAACAGGTCACTTAAAAAAAGAGGAAGTTTCCACTCGGTGTGAATAGGCCTTTCCAAAGGTTGCTGCTTTTGTAAGACCAAGCTACCGTATTCTCTATTCTTAATACTAAAAATCCACATGCAAAGAGGTTTCAGGGATTCGTTGAATCAAAAAAAAAAAAAGTTTCACTGTAAGAACTGCCACCTTTGCATTGACTAATGTGAAGTTGTACCTTCAGCCCATTTATGTAATTGGAACGCAATTGTAGGCGAGTCTATATGGGCTTTCGGAACCCTACAGCATTGATAGTTTCTTTGGAGTTTGGGGTCTGAATGATTAGAAACCAGTTGTGGGCGAGTCTGTAGGGGCTTTCAGAGCCCTGCAGCATGGATGGTTCCTTTAGATCTCTTAGGAGTTTGGGGTCTTAATGATTAGAAACCAGTTGTGGGCGAGTCTATAGGGGCTTTCAGAGCCCTGCAGCATGGACAGTTCCTTTAGATCTCTTAAGAGTTTGGGGTCTGAATGATTGGAACCCGTGTAGGTGGTGGGAAAAATTCCCAACAAGGGTTTCCGTACAGAGCGCACATGCCCACGCGATATAAATGGAGATGGACTTTTGTCGAGTTTTGCCAAGTGTTGTGCCAAAGGAACAGGTGGGCTGTAAGGAAAATGGATGTCTTGAACCCGAAGATGCTTTATTAGGATGCAAATGGAGCGTTAGACATCCACTGTAATAGACTTCACCGTACAACTCATGGTGCACCGGACCACTTTACAGCACTGCGTTACCGTACTGTCTAAAAGACAGTGAGACAAAGTGATATAACCTGGTAAAAGAGCTTCATATGAAGGGTACTTGAACTACCTAGGGCATTACAGAGACTCAAGCTGCCATTCGGCAACAAGGGCTGCCATTCCTGTTCACACTTATAATATAAACTCATGCGTTCTAGTCAAATCTGGATTGGCACCTCTGGACTGCACCTCATGTTTCATTTACCTGCATAAAATGCAGGTAAAGCGACCATCTACAACCTGTTTAAATAATTATTACACTTCTAAACATGCATAAACGCCAACACGCGGTTGCAAAATGTTCAGGAATGTTTCTGCATGCACAATTTCATCTGTTGTCCGAATGTTGCCAAGTTTACAATTCTGTATGACCCTGCAAATGAAATCCAGGCGAATATACAGCGGAGAGACCAGCTATTGTTTAGTTTTAGTGGAAAATGTGATTGCAGTACAGCGTCCTCATTCGTTTTCTATTTCTTATTAATTCTCTAATTAACTTGAGTATGATTATTTTCTCCTTTTTATGGTCACATTTTATGAGACTGGGATTTGTTGCGAATGCCAAATGATGACATTCACAAAAATCAGTACTGTAAATTAAATAACAAGATTGTTGTAATTAAGCCAAATGCAATATCTTGTCTATTGTACATAACGTGTTTTTAACAGAAGTGTAGCTATAACAAATTTACAGCTTTGAATGTTTGAACAGCAAATTAAGATGATAAATGTCAAATATTTATGTATTTTGTGAGCGTAGGGAAATGAGGTCAAGAAAGCGCCTAACACATTTACATTCTAATGACTTCCTGTCTAATAAACATTTCCAGCAAGAACATTTTGATTCAACAGCTCATTGCGTTCTTTTCTCGAAAGGTCAATGCACGTCTCCGATTTCCTTTATTCAGAGCAGGCTAACATGCTGAATATGTTGTGTAGGTTCTTCAGGAGTCTCAAAATGTAAATGCAGCTAATATATGTATATATAAAGTGTGTGTATTTTACAGATTAAGCTCCATGACAGCCCATTGGACCTCTAATAAGGATCATAACGGCGGAAAAGTAGGAAGCTCATTGTTATTCCTCCAGGTGCAGCAAGCCGGTTGCATTATTCATGGGTTTGTCTCTGTTCAGTAAGACCTGTATTTGCACACATAATGCAATCTTGCTGTGGTGGGATGTTTGAAGACTCTCTCACTGTCATGGTAAGTTTGTTCCTAGTTTGAGACGTGAGGAACCAAGGATTTTTCCAAGAAAATGCACAGTTTACTTGAAAGGTTAAACGATAATTGTAATTGGGAAGTCTTCCGGACCAGGGATATCTTAGCGTTTATGACGGGCTCAAGCGAGAGTGAATATTCCTAGCCTTTGCTGTGCTCCATCCTTTTATGTTTCCTTCAAGACTTCTGCAAACTGTTCCACCAAAGTGTAGCTCATTTAGATGCTAAACACCCAGAGAATTGTAAATTTATGGGCACGGTCAAAAGCTCGGGAAGGAGAAACGCAGGTCTTAATGTTGCCTTACCTTGGCTGAGCTCTTCATAGCACAAGCTCAAGGTGTTTTTCTGCTTCAGCAAACTCTAAAGAACACAGGGTTTCCATCTGGGACCGAGGTTCATCGGCAGAGACTGAGATTTCAAACAGCTTATGGATAATAGATTTCCTGTTTCATCCTTCTGATTTCCTGTATCACTGCTCTTATGCTTTCGGCTGATTGGGATTTGCCCATCGGCTTTACCCACCTTCTGTCTCTCCATTGGTTTGTTGTTTTCTGTGTTATGACCTCGTAGAGGACTCTTACAGATATCGTGTGGGGATTTCCATAGAACATCAAACGAAGGATTGATGTAGGCAGCTGTATTTCACACACCTTTCCCAATGTGAGAACGTTTGATTTGAACTGTCGTTTGAACTCTGAAGCTTCGACTGCTCTCCACACCAGAGTTGATGGACGATGTTGGACACATGAGTGATCTAAAATGATTAATAAGCATGGTGAACTGTATGCTAAATAACACAAAGTGAAGTTTAAAGCATCCTATAGTGCATCCAATTTAAATTAAAGTTCTGCTTATTCTCCTGAACGTCTAACGTTATATTTTTGGTACTCTTTTCCAAAACCTAGTGTGTGGACAATTTAGACAACATTTGAAGGCCTCAAAGGTATACTACCGACAAAAGATTTGTTCTAAAAGGTAAGTAGCAACATTTTGGCCAAAATCTAAGGCAGCTCGTATCCCTCCAGGATAAAACAGTCCCATAATGCATTGCACTGATCCAAGATGGTGGATGGGTCAAGAGAAATGCCAACTAAATGTATCTTGTTTTCATTCGACATTGTTCTGGAATTTGTTTTTATTCATACAAATAATTTAATATAATTAAAAAATTGATAATTTTTGTCAATATATTGTGTACTACATAATTTATGATAATTAGATTATTGCATCTGTATCAACGTTCTAATATGAAATTATATTGGAATCTGTTGTTTTAGCCTCATTGAGTTTATTAATTTTTAAATAGTTTTTATTTGTATATTTTCTGTATCTATTTAAAATATAGGTGTCTTAATTTATATATATATATATATATATATATATGTGTGTGTGTGTGTGTGTGTGTGTGTGTGTGTGTGTATTAGTGCTGTCAAAACATTAATCACTATATAATATATATATAGTTCAAATATTGAAAAGGTTTTTTTTTTTTTTTTTAATTTATTTTAGTTTGTCAACTATAATAAAGTTAAACTAAGTGAAAATGACAAATGTAGAAATAGTTATCAGTTGTTATAAATGTCGTTTCATTTAACATTTATTTTAATCATTGGAAATGTGATTCCAGTGCTTTTTTTTTTTTTTTTTTTTTTTTTAGTTAACTATAATAAAATTAAACTAAATGAAAATGACAGATGTTGAAATAAAGTAATTTGTAAAGTAATTTCAGTTAACATTTATTTCAAGTATTGAAATTAAATAAATAAATAAAATTAACTATAATAACCCTGAATTGAAATGTGGTGATTTGAGGTGCATGAATTGATTGCCTATTGATTGTTTCAAATCAGTCACTGAATAGATTCAATTTTAGTTAGGATGCTATCTATGTAGGCAGCTCAATATGTTTTGGACCATCTCCAACTGCCTTTGTGTGATCTTAACAGGTGCATCCTGCTAGTTTGACCGGCTCCTGCGAGAGAAAGGACAGAGGAATCTGCTGACCAGGCCGTGACATTGAAGCAGATGAGTGAACTGCCCATCTTCAGGCTGAGTGGAAACGCCACGGTAATGTGGTCACTCGCGGTGAGGACACTAAACTGCAATCGATTGGGAAATTACAATAGAACGAGGGTAAAATTAAGCACTTGAGTCACGGTGCGTTCTGTACGCCAATACTCTCCTGGGGTAAATTAAAGAGGCCTTCTCCATTCATTCATCCTTACTTTCTTCAATTTTGTATGTGCGTTCATTTACACGACCCTCCTCAGTCTGCCCTTAAACTGCGTTAAAACCGCAGATGCGACCTCTTCCCTCCAGGATCACCCCTTCTTCGTGGACTCTTATCTTGCCTTCCTAAGTGTTGATCTGAGCTTCACTGCCAGTGGTGGGTGGTTGTGGGTTGAGAATGCTAAAGGTTGAAGATATTAGGCGGCTCATATGCAGCCGTGACTGTATATATGCACTTGTCAGCGACCTCGACTCTTAAAGGGATACTCCACCCCAAAATGAAAATTTTGTCATTAATCACTTACCCCCATGTCGTTCCAAACAAGCTTCGTTCGTCTTTGGAACACAATTTAAGATATTTTGGATGAAAACCGGGAGGCTTGTGACTGTCCCATTGACTGCCAAGTAAACTACACTGTCAAGGTCCAGAAAATTATGAAACACATCGTCAGAATAGTCCATCTGCCATCAGTGGTTCAATCTGAATTTTATGAAGTGACGAGAATACTTTTTGTATGCAAAGAAAATAAAAATAACGACATTTATTCAACAATTCGTCTCCTCTCTGTCTCTCTGTGTCAGCGTAGCGCCATTTTGGAGAGCATCCGATGGACGCAAAGTGCGTACGCTATTCTCTGTCATCAGTAACGCATGGATACGTATTGTAAGTTTATTTACACTTTGATTTGAATGGAAACCGCGTATCCATGCGTTACTGATGACAGAGAATAGCGTACACACTTTATGTCCATCGGATGCTCTCCAAAATGGCGCTACGCTGACACAGAGAGACAGAGAGGAGACGAATTGTTGAATAAATGTCGTTATTTTTATTTTCTTTGCGTACAAAAAGTATTCTCGTGATTACTTTGTCAGTAAGTGATTACTGACAAAATTTTCATTTTGGGGTGGAGTATCCCTTTAATATGCGGTCTTCATTTTGGGTTGTGCACTCATGGTCTTTGGGGTCTCTTTTTAAACACATGTAATTTTACTCAGTTTATTAATGTTTTTACTCCACATTTTTGTAGTTTTTGGAGGATTTATGATATTTTTTTTAAATTTATATAAATAAATTAAAAAATATTTTTTATATAGGTTTTTATACAAAAAACAGCTTTTTATGTAAAATTCACTTTATTAAAGACCTACATTTCTAACTTTCATTCATGGGGATAACATGAATCATTTGACATGGTTTAGTGTAAAATTTTTGCCCATCTTTTGGAAATTGCAGTTTTAAAAGTAAAAAAAATATAATTTTTATCAGTAGATGGCTGCAGAGCTCCACTATTTGCTATTTGACCAACTGAAAGATATCTTTTCACAAGTTTTTATTCAGTTGGATTCATATCTACATATTATGAAATCACAATTATAACAATAAAAATTACTTTTTGTCAAAGTTTTGCATTTTTAGAACTGAAAAAAATCTGTTTTTCAATAATGTTACATTATTATTAGAATCAAACCTGAACAAGATGTTAAAAAGAGAAAGTCTTTAGAGTTTATCATTTATTTCAGTTATCGGTTTTTCATATAATTTTAAGTGTGTGTGTGTGTGCGTGCATTGCCGATGTGTCAGTGTCACCAATTTATTTTTGTGGTGGTTTTGCATTCTGGATTATTTTATTTGACAAATTATAAGAAAGAGTTGTTATGGTCTCACAAATATATTCCTGTGTGTGTGTGTGTGTAAACATGATAATTTTGCATTGTTGGAAGTGTGCCACTTCATTTCTGTCCATGTGTGTTCTGTGTTGTTTCTGATTTTGAGGATGAATTTTGTCCATTTTCTATGCGTGGTCTCTTCAAATAAAATAATCCAAAATGCAAGACCATCACAAAAATAAATTGGTGACACTGACACATCGACAATGCACGCACGTATGCGCGCACGCACACACACACACACACACACACACACACACACACACACACACACACACACACACACACACACACACACTTAAAATTATATGAAAAACCGATGACTGAAATAAATGATAAACTCTAAAGACTTTCTCTTTTTAACATCTTGTTCAGGTTTGATTCTAATCATAATGTAACATTATTGAAAAACTGATTTTTTTCAGTTCTAAAAATGCAAAACTTTGACAAAAAGTAATTTTTATTGTTATAATTGTGATCTCATAATATGTAGATATGAATCCAACTGGGAAAAAAAAAAAAACTTGTGAAAAGATATCTTTCAGTTGGTCAAATAGCAAATAGTGGAGCTCTGCAGCCATCTACTGGTAAAAATTATAATTTTTTACTTTTGAAACTGCAATTTCCAAAAGATGGGCAAAAAATGTACACTAAACCATGTCAAATGATCCATGTTAACCCCATGAATGAAAGTTAGAAATGTGGGTCTTTTATAAAGTGAATTTTACATAAAATGCTGGGGTTTTTTTTGTATAAAAACCTATATAAAAATATTTTTTAATTTATTTATAAAAATATCATAAATCCTCCAAAAACTACACAAATGTGGAGTACAAACATTAATAAACTGAGTAAAATTACATTTGTTTAAAAAAAAACAATTATTTTGTTACAAAATTACATTTTGTTGCCTGGGGTCTCTAGAGACCCCAAAGACCATAAGTGTGACTTTTCACACTAACATAAAATCAAGAAATCATTCCAATTTTTATTTTATTTTTTTTATTTGTAGATCTAGAAAGTGTTGACCACTGTACAAAGTCTCATGCCATTTGGACAAAAATAAAATTTTTTTGAAAATTTAGCAAACGTCATTTGCAGGTCAAAAAGACCCCGAAGACCGCATAAGGGTTAACAACACGTCCTCCACGGTCATGCTGGCATATGATTATTTCAACAGCACGATCTTTAGCTCAGTCTTTTTTCCCTTCCCGTCTGGTAGTGCAGAGAGTCTGTTATCTGCAATCATACTCTCACCTCGGGACTGTGCCAAGAAAGTGTCTGCTATAGCATATATGCAGCAGAGATTTCATGGTATGCATTCCGTCGCTTCTTATCAAACGGCAGATAACACATCACTGTCTGCTGACAGCCATTTATTTAAAAGGTGAATTGTAAACAGGTCTTTCTAGAAACTGTCACATTTACATTTAGTTTGAAAATAGTATGCAGTATGTGAAGTGTGTGTTAAATATTTTTGTTTTAGGGCTGTTTTGTTAGCTTAGCAATGCATGCTAACACCAAACTGAGTTGATATAGACAAAAATAAAACTTTTTCAGACAGGATGTCTTTGTAGGCAATCAACAGAAGACTGAAGCTATACAGCAGACTAGTTAGTGTAGAACATGCATAAAATGACAGTCTTGTGCTATTTAGATCCCTAAAATATATTTATGTAGATATGAGTATATGTATGTTTAGGGAAAAAGTGTGAAATCTGTCACAAACATCATGTCTGGTTCAGACTGTATGTCACGAGAACAGAAGTATTAAATACTGTATACGTGAGTGTGTGTGGAAGCTTATTTCCACCATTGGACAAAAAATAAAATAAAAAAAATGTGGCTTTTTATCTCACAATTCTGACTTGTTTTCTTGTATTTATAGAATAAAAAATAGAATTAAAAAAGGTAATTGCGACTTTTTATCTCACAAATTTGAGTATATCTCACAATTCAGATTTTTTTAAAATATATAAATTCTCAATTCTGAGAAAAAAGTAAATAGCAAGATATAAATTCACAATTCTGAGAAGAACTGTCAGAATAGTGAAATATGAACTTGTAGTTGTGAGAAAAATATCACAATATCTCAGAACTTTTTTTTTTTTTTTTTTTCAAAATTGTGAGATATAAACTTAAAATTGTGAGAGAAAAAGTCACAATTACCTTTTTTTTTTATTCCATGGTGGGGGAAAAAAAAAAAACTTGCAAGATATAAACTCAAACTTCAGGGAAAAAAAAGAATTGTAAGAATTCTGATAAAACTGCAAGATCAGAACTGCAAGATCAGAAAAAGTCAGAATTGTGAGATAAAAAGTCAGAATTACCTTTATGTAATATTTGTTAAATAAAATAAAGAAAAACTTGCAAGATGTAGAGTCAGACTTCAGAGTAAAAAAAAATAAAAAATAAAATAAAAAACAGAATTATAAAAATTCTGATAAACTAAAACTTTTGTGAGATAAATCTGTACATACTGTTTCTTATTACTGTAATGATATTTTCTCCTTTTCTAGGATTTACGTATATTTCTGTGTAGCATTCTTATACTGCTTTTAACTCACACTTTTATAAAAGTTATTTTCTTCATGCAAAGCTTCTTTGTGACATGTTTTGATGAGATTCACCCAGAGCAGTGACTGTATAGCTCAAACATGTTGAGCTGAAATGGAAGTGTTTTCCAGCCTGAAGGTTGCTGCTGACAGAGACAGTGACTTCATTGCTCTGCGGGTATTACCGTGGTGTGGAGTAGCTGTGTTTATGAACACCTCGGGGGGCCACCAGCACCACTCCTATTGATTTTCTGCTCATGTTGTTGTGTGGTCAGCATCATGGCACGTCAGCGTCCCTTTCCCCCCATTTTATCCTTGTAATTTCCCGCCAACAGCTGTGACTGCGGCTGTACCTGGGCCTCGTTGTTTTTTTTTCTTGAATTCTCTCACTAATTAGAGGATAGTCTCGTCTGTATTGAGTCAATACTGCCTCTGTTTTCCCTGCACTTGAATACAGGAGGTGTGGAAGCACTGAAGCTGACTTATAATTACACAGGCAGGCGGCGAGGAACCGCGGGCTCGTCTGTGGAAGATTCCTCTTCTTAATTAAGTGCACATCAGCCTAAATCAATCCGTTCTGCTCTTCCTCTATCCCTCTTTCACTCCCCCGATGTGACCGTAAGATCGATATTGTATTCACACGAGGCGACTCCATCCGTCCTCGCTGTCGTTTGTCTGACTGCCGAGGACAATGCCGCCTTGTAACTTAATGTCATTTGTGTTGATATCAATTTGCCATTGGCAGGGCACGAGAGAGCAAATGAGACAATCTCGCTGTGAAGAGCTTTCATTAGTGTGCACAACTCTAGAGCAAATCCTTAAAAATGCCTTTTTATTTTAAACTTAATGATGTTTCTCAGTAAATTACCCAAATAGCTGGCACTGTGAATTAATGAAGACACAGCAATTTTTGTTTCGCCTCTCCGCTATGATTACAATAGGAGTTTGTTTTTGTTCCCTCTCAAACTTTTTTTTTTTTTTTTTTTTTTTGTGATGTCGTCTTGTTTTAGAACAGTGAATAAATCAATGTTGGTTTTTCCTTTTTTGTTATTGTTGAGTATAAATTCGGCGCCCTAGGACATATTTTTATTATTAATGTAAGGCAGTCGGGTCTCAGAGGAGCCTATAGAATGCAACAGTCGGGTCCCAGAAATAAAAATGCCATCCATTTTCTCCATAGGGAAACTGATTTTTAATGATAACTTACAAACCTTTAAAGACAGACCTGCTGCGAGCTCTGAGATTAAGATTGTTTATTGATTGTATATGCTTTTGTTGAACCCACCTGTGTGGTTTATAATTTGTGGTAAAAAATTACATTACCCATGATGCTGCATAGACAATTCCACCAATCAAAGAGTGGCAGTGAGCAAAGTGTGCCAAATTAGATCTTTAGCTCCTCCCACTTCTATGAAATACCGTGAATGACCTAATTATGTCTGTCTCCCCACACTCAAAACACTTAAATACTTAAGTAGGCTATATACACATTTTGCAATAAACTTAAAATTGATTGTTTCTATACAATCAACAACTTTAAATCGAAAAGGTTTTTTTCTATCATTTTTTAATCGGTTATGTCTTTCACAATGGTTCATGAGATATTTGATCGGATAAAGTATATTTCTAATAATATATATTTCTAATAAATTTTGTAATTTTGTGATTCACCTTGTAGGCTGGTTGGTTTGCTTTATAGCTTATAATGTTTTAACAAAGACTTGTATAAACCCTTATGGGAAAAATTAATTGAAAAATTACTTCCGGAAAGAATGCCATTGATTGAAAAAATTGGTGGGCACTAATGCACAAGAAATAATAGCTCTCTAATATCTCAATAGTGTATCCTAGAAAGCACTGAAATTTGAATGGAAAGCAAATGAACACATTTGTTTAAAGTGAGTATTTTTTTTTTGGCTTCGCAATTCTGCATTTTCACTGAATGGCAAAGCTAATTGAATACGAGTAGTTAGCTAGTAGTTCATAACCAGAGGTCTCATTAATGGCAGCCTAGTAATAATGAATATCTAACTGTAAGTTTTGTATTCTGGGTCACTCACCCTCTCCATCTGTTTTCATATGGAGAAGAAGCTTCCGTCACGTCCTCCATCACAGAGTCCTGCCAGGCACCAGCTGCCGAGACCCTTTCCCGCTGACCACCACCAACTGTGCTCTTTGAAATATTTACTCCACGCTGCGTTAAAATGGATCATTTTTACTAGGAACTTATGCAGCGCTTCTTGCTAGTAGTGGTAGCGATGTTAGTTCATATAAGTCACTTTGATTCTTCCATTTCACCAAAAAGATTCCCTCATTCAGAAACCATTTCTGGGGTTTGCATCAGTAGGCATGTGGGGCCATCTCAGAAAGTATTTTTTACATTTCACAATGTTTCATTTTGGTTCCAGTTAGGTTATATTGCAGTACAGCAATTAAAAATGTTATAGAAGCTAAAACTTTAATTGAAGAAAAATAATTATTGCTCAGCGTTATTCCTCTCAAAACGTAAACAGCCTACGTTAATAGCCTACTGTACGTAACACGTTAAAAATACGTTAATATGTCAATAGCCTACTGGCCTTAAATCAAACTGCAACATTTTATTTTAGTTTTAATATAACGTAATATGTATATCTGAATAAGACATTTGAAAAAATAAAGTTGATATTACTATTTGTGTAACATTATAGTAGGCTATAATAATTGCAATATCTATGGGTTAATTTACGACAACTGCCAAAAACTATGTATGCTGAAATCTTCTTACGTAACCCATGTTCTCTACGTAGCGTTGAGTGAACCTATGAAAGAGAACTGTTATCACAAGCTTTTCACAGAAAAACAAAATGTTTTTACAGTATAATTGTGCTAGGCAGTAAGTGCTTTTTTGGTCAATTATGAGTATTTCACTGAATCACTCAACAAATTCATTAAAATATAGGGTCATTCAAACGAGCTTTCTTTGAAAAACTGTTTTCCTTTATTACATTTTATGTTCTCAGAAAAGAGAAAATGTATCTAAGCACACTTAAAAATAAAGCTGGACTATCATCATCTCCTCGTTTTTTCCCCTGCTGCTTTTTGCTTTTATGAAGCTAAAAAACATCAGAACAAAAGACAGCCGTAGCCTAAATTAGGTATTTGTTTCAATACATCATTTTAATTGAATATACTCATCAGTCATTTTTATGTAATCATAAACTGGGATCATTCTTACACTCTCTTTGTAATTCATGTTGAATAAGAGTGACTCACATGATGAACTGAATGTACGACATGCTTCAGTTGTTCAGTCGGTCATCAGATGACTGACTCATTCGCTCAGTTTGCACATACACAAATAATATTCCATCACTACTTGCCAGCTGTTTACTCTCAACAGTTTTTTTTTTTTCTTTTTTTTCCTGGAGTCGTGTATTTTCTCAGACTGCGAGCCCTTTTTGACACGTGAAAATGCCTTTTAATATCTGCTATTTCTGAGTGTTTTCACGCTGTAGTTTAAAGCTGACCAGAGAGCTCTTCTGGCCTTGCCCGAGGCCTGTTTCATCACTGAGAGAGGGTTGCTATAACTTCAGTGCACTGGGGATCTTTCTCGCCGCTCTGTTGGCTTTCGTCAGGCCCAGGTTGAAGAGGACAACTTCTCAGACGCTGCAGTGGGGGGGTGGGGGGTGGGGGGACATTCAGTGATTTTTTTTTTTTGACTTGAGCACGTCAGCGCTTTTCTTGGTAAACAACATTACCTTGATGTTTCTCAGGAAAAACATTCACAGCACAAACAGCTTGTCTGAATTTAAAAGCACTTAAAGGTAGATGTGGCCCTACAGATGGTCCTAATGGCCCAGACCAGTGGATATCTGCAACACAGTAGGAAGATTCAGTTTAAATATTGCTCAAGGCATTTATTTTGAATTGCACTGCTGTGCCTTAAGCAATTCTAGTTCAGTGATTGCAGAAAAGCAGGCTTTGATCAGAGTAGAAAATACGCTGATGCATTCATCTGACAGTGAAAATTCAGTGTATTGAACAAATGCATTGATTTAAATATTGTTTTTTAATCATAGCAGATGTATTTGCATTAATTTCTTACCCAAAACATTTTTGAGCCTGTGAATGTGAAATCTGGTGAAATTATTCCTTCAGTTGCATTTGCATCGAGCAGTGTTTCTGCATAACATTGAAAATAACAATGAATTATTTCCAAAATAAGACTAAACCATGAACAAATTTCAAATCCAATGTGTTTTAATCAGATACATTTGCATTACCGTGAGTGCTCTTCACAAAGTAGGCCTATACGCACACATATGCATGTTAGATGATGGTTGTCAGGACCAAACTCTACTTCATGGCCTAAGAAAAGTCCTCAAAGACAGGTTTCTGTAGCTAACCTGCAATTACGCTTGAATAGTTGTAGATTAGATAAATCAACTCATCTTGGCTCCCTGACTCTCCTCTATGATTTCCGTGCATTTGCTAACTTTACCTAAATGGCAGACAGACTTTCAGACCAGGCATAGTCTGTCACTGTCAACTTAGTATTTTTAAATATTTAAAAGTATTAGTATTACACATTAGAAAAATATCGTATTCTAAACCACATTTTTAGACCTTGTTTTTTGGTGTTTGCACAAGCTTACAGTATGCAGTTATTACCTGCTAGTAGATGTTTTAACTATATTGTTATATAGGTGAGAAGCATGTTTCATCAAAAACAGCCATGCATTCTGATGAATAATGTTCTTATCTGTGAGGAATATTGATTAAAAGAAGTTTAAATGGTTTGAGAGTTCAAATGTGGTCAAAATGAGGCAACCCAGGCTCATTGCAAATACATGACTCTGCCTATATTTCTGCAAAACTGCAAAAACGTACCTATACTTGAATTTCACTGCAGCTTCCAGGTGAAATGAACACTAGAGGCAGTAAAACACCAGTAACTTTTGTTTCTTTAAACTTTAATTATGATTACAGGGGCAGGTTATCAATTAATAAAGACTTATTTTGTGCAGTTCCTTGCACAATGCCATGTTATGACATCAAAACACTTTTACCATAGTGCATGATTAATAAACGAATACATTTTAATATGTGCATCACATAATCTGCTCCATATTTATGGGTTTTCTGAAATAGTAAACTTGCTCATTAGCACACCTGGTACAGATGCTGCGTTTGTCATAATAACTATAATTTCGAGATGACATACACGTGACATACTACTTGGAGCTGTTTGCATGCTTGGACTCAGAACTATCGCGACTAAACATAGCGCCTAATGAATCTGAGGTGGTCAAGTGGTACAAGTTGTAGCTCTCATAAAATTCCCAGTTCACAATTTGTAATTACAAGTTCTACGAGGACATGAATGCTTTTTACAAGTTGGTAATCTTAGTAATTACGATATGGCGTGAGCGCACCTACAGTAGAGTTGTGCATACAATGTGGAACGAGTACCACAAAACATTTCTTTCATGAGCTCAACGCCTTGTATAAGGAAGCTAAAAACATGGTTGCTTCAGAAAATCTGTTTTTATCTTATGTTTGCTATTTCTTACACGGTTGGTTAGGTTTTTGGTAGGTTTAATGTAGGTGATGCTCAGTGCTGGGTAGGTTACTTTCAAACCATTAGTGATTACAAATTACATGACAAAATTGTAGTTAGTAATGTAATCTATTAGATTACACATTTGTAGATAATCTAATGACTACTTTTAGATTACTTTTTACCCAACTCATTTATTACATAGATTTAAATAAGATTATTTTGTGCCATACTGATATAAAAACACAAAAAGAAAGAAAATATATTGCATTGCTTATCAACTACACATAGGCTACTACATCAAAGTGTAGGAGTTTTCCCTAACTGAGGTTTGTGAAGAAAAAAAAAGTAGCATTAGATAAATTATGAATAATTTACTATGAATAATTAATGAGATCATGTAATCAATAATGTCTCCATAGAAACGTATTTCCAATCAGCCTGGGTTGAAGTACAAAGTAAAGTTCTCAAGTATCATGCAAACCAGTTAAAGTGGCGAAAGGAAAATTGGGTCTATCAGGAAGGGGAAAACCGAGCAGCATCTCTTCCTCTCATCTGAGATGAACTGATCTGAATTCATTCTCTCAGCTTGCTGCCACATTGAGGTGATTAACTCCATGCTGCTTTCTGTCTTAACAGATGAGGTGACGTGTCGTTCACCGATTTCCTGAGGTCAGGATCCCAGGCAGAGGGGTTTCCAATAAAATCAGTGCTTACAAATGTTAATTAGACTCGCAGTCCATCGATTGTGCTCGGAGATTTCCTCCTAAACATCCGCATTGTCTCGCAGTATCTTCCTAATGAGCAGATGACACCTCATTTTTGTCCTTTAAAATATTTTTATGACTAAGATACAGTGTTTAGTTATATTCAATGTTGGGGAGTAACTAGTTACATGTAACGGAATTACGTAATTAAATTACAAAATAAATGTAACTATAATCTGTTACAGTTACTGAGAAAAAAAGTGTAATTAAATTACAGTTATGAAAATATTAATATTACAAAGGAGGTTACATCTGAATGTTTAATGTGATTGATTTCTTTCATAAATTGCATTGACTGCTTTAAAATATGAGACACCAGTGTTTCAGGAGTTTAGGACACAGAATAGGGCACAAGCTTATTTATTATCTGTTTTATTTCCTATTTGGGTTTGTGCATATGCTTTATTTTTTTAATTAACAGTTTTTTTCCAAGGCATTGTTAAGTGCCAGTGTTTCCTGCCATAGCTATGCAAATATTTAATTTAAAAAACAGAATCAAAGCTATTAAGCTAGGTTATATCTTATTTACGATTTTAAATCTATAGACCATTTCAACAGATATTCGGCGGTTTAAGGAAGTGACGTCTTTGTTCTAATTTCAGAATGGTCTCAAAGTAAAAAGAGGTACTAAAGTCTGATTTTGTGGTTGCTGTGCTTTAAAATTAAATGATTATAATAGTAATCAGTGTTGAGCACTATACTGTAAGGTCAACCCTGTCTGGTTTAAATGTTTCAAAATGATTAACAGCTGAAAACATTCATTAGAAATTTAGAAAAGTAATCAAATGTTATCAGTTACATTATATAATAAAGTAATTGAAATAGTTATACTAGGCCTACTTATTACATTTTAAATAGGGTCACTTGTAATCTGTAACCTATTACATTTCCAAAGTAACCCTCCCAACACTGGTTATATTAAGTGCCTATTTTTTGCTAAGTACGAGAAATGTGCATTCAGAAGTGGAGTGAAGTCATTGTCATGATCTCATTCAGTTGATTTGTTGCATTATCTGTCTCTCTCTCTCGCTTGCATTTAATAGGCTTTTCTAGAATCATGCTGCAGGTAACAGTGTGTTAGAGTAATAGAGATGCAGCTTTTGCGTCCGTTGGTGCAGGCAGACAGTGAGATGTAATGTAGTCTGTCACACGTGCGCTATCGGCCTCGCTCCACGTCCGCAGAAAGCAATATAATGCACTCAAGTGGAGCTGTCACGCCACAATAAACAACATCACATAAAAAAACTCCCAGCACACAATTGATACTGATGATATGGGGATGTTTCTTAGCAGGCAAATGAAAGATGACGTGTGCAATTGTCCAGACTGTATCAGATCCCATAATGCATGTGTCCTGGAGCAAGCAGATGAGAGAGGAGGGAGAAACAGCCGACTGCGAGGAGAGTTGGTGCGCATATATGGTGTTTTGTGTTGCGTTAAAACTGAGCTAATTTTTTTTTTTTTTTTTTTTGCACCATTAATGGCACAAAATAGAATTGCTATCTAACAGGTTTCCCGAAACGACTTTCTGAAATCTGCAGCTATTGAAAATTAAGGAGAAATTTGCGAAGAATCAGTTTATTTTACTTTACTTTATTTTTAGTATATTTTTAATAGGTTTTTAATATATTTTCAATGATTTGATGATACTTTCTGCAGGTACAATGGTATAGTTAACTAAAACTAATGAAAGGTTTTGCTTAATAAAATAAAGATAACTGAAATAAAATATTTTTTATTTCAGATAGTTGTCAAGGCAACATTTATAATTTTTATTTAGTTTAGTTTAATGTGCTAAAATAACTAAAACTAAAACCAAAAAAAGAAAAACTTTACCCTCTAAATTTTTCAAATTAATGAAAATGGAAAAAAAAAAAAAATTCTAAAAATGAAAATATCTTTGGATCTCAGATTGATTATTTTATATATATATATATATATATATATATATATATATATATATATATAAAACGTGTATGTATGTGTATATATAATAATGTAGGTGATTTTTATTTATTTTATTTTATTTGTCTGTTGACCTATTTTGTTTTATTTTACCTATAAAACATTTTTAGTACCTATTAAAAATCATTCCACAGACTTTTCCTCCTCAAAATCAATGTAGAAAATGCTGCAAAAGTCTGCCGATTCCATCTGGACCTACTTATGATTCTCTCTGCACATTTGTCTTGGTTAGAAGAATGCGTGTTGAAAAAGCTGCACACTTCACCTTAAATAAGACTGCACACTGTGTGTGGTTTTGTTTATCAGTTTACTTTGCATATGATGAATTTTTAAGCATACCATCATCATAAAGCAATATAAGCGCACGTATATGAACGGAAGTTCTACACTTTTCACCTTGAAGGTTTGCGGTCTGTCTGAGGCCATGGAGACGTGCTTTGAGAAGGTAAGAGGCTGTGAATAATATCTCCTGCAGAATAACCTCCTTTCCTCGTAAAACTTTAAACCACACCAAAAGACTCAAGGCTCCTTGCATGCATGTTTAACAGCACTGTGATGTGTGTGTGTGTGTGTGTGTGTGTGTGTGAGACTCACAGGTAACGGCTGATGGATGCAGATGTTAAACACTGATGCCCAGCCTGTCTGATGCTGATGGATGATGGCAGGACTGAGAGCAAAACATCACAGCAGACGGAATGAACCCTGTGTGCAGGGAGAGTATTAACATGTTGTTGAACATACTTCATCTCATATTAGTATGCATCATTTTAAACCATTTTTTCAAAAAAGTTTTCTTCATTTCTTGAGATGTAAAACTTATTTATTAGGGAAAATTACTAAATGCACCTTTAGAGACATGAATGTTCAATAAACAGTTGCATTTATCCATATTAATCCTCAAGTAATTTTTTTTTTTTTTTTGCCAGGTATATACTGTAGCTGATTAGTTGCTGTTTGCAGTTAGCAAGAAATGCATAAAATATAATGCAAACTAAATATCATTAAAAAAAAAAAATCCTAAGTATTTTTCATTTCGTGAGGTTTAAAACTTCTCTTTAATGAGTGAAAATTACTAAGTGCACCTTTAAAAACATGCATGTTCAATAAACAAAGAAATTGGTCATGATACGAAAATTTGTATTTTTTATTTTTTTTTCCCAAGTAATATAGTTTATTAGTTGCTGTTTGCGGTTAGCAAGAAATGTAGTAACTTAACAAAGAATGTATGGTTATTTGCTTTTTATTTAACTTTTTTTAATAGTTTAAAATTTCTTTTTCCACAGTATTTTATTGATACTTCTTTTTAATGTGTCAAAATTGCTAAGTGAACCTTTAAAGACAAATTATTGATAAACAGTTAAATAAATAATAGCCATATTTTTATTTTTTTATTTTATTTTATATATCATTTTATTTATTTGTTTATTTATTCTTTTATTTATTTATTGCCAGGTAATGTAGCTTGTTAGTTGCTGTTTGTAGTTAGCAATAAATGTATCAACTTAGTGTGTAGAATATGTGATTATTTGTGATTATTTATTTTTAATAATTTCAAATAATTTCCCCAAAGTATTAAAACTTATTTTTAATGCACCAAAATTACTAAGAGCACCTTTAAATACTTGAATGTTAAAAAAAAGTTAAAATTGATTCATAATACAGAATGAATTGTTGTTTGCAGTTATGTAGAAAGAAATTGAGCAAAATAACGCATAGTATGTGTGGTTATAGGCTAAAAAAGTTAACATATTTACTAAATAATTAAATTAAGTTTTATTTTTATAAATTAATCTAGTGATATGTAATTTTTTGGCTATTTTACAACAGATTTGAGAAAGTGTCAATCAGAACCTTCCATTTAATGTGAGATTTTAAATACTTGAAAATAACAAATAAGCGTTTTTTTTTGTTTTATTTTTTTGCATTTATTACATTCCATTCCATTCTAGTTTTTGTAATCTGCAGTTTAAGAGTAGGAATGCCATATGATGTGACTGTTACAAAAGCATTTTAATGATCATTATATGTAAATGTGTTGACAGTCTGAGTTGTTTTGCGATGTATGGTGGATGCAGCACAGCGTGTCAGAGATCTGTTGATTAGATCACAGCACTTTCAGATGAGCTTCTTTGTCATACAAACATCTGATTCCCGCTGGGGAGCATTATTACTGTTTATCTGCGTGCGTCAGGAACTCTCTGAATACACACGCGTTTAAACTTCCTGTGACGCTCCTCAGGAAAAACAGTGTGAATGTGGTGCAGTTTGAAATGGTCTTTCCGCAGCTGTAGAGCGACTGAGCAGATGATCCTCTTGAATGAAAGAGTGAATCATTTGATATCCTGTTCGCATCACAAAGGAGCAATTGCACTGCGTTTTGCTGGCTTAAATGGGTTTTTAAACATGGGTTTTACTGACTATGAGTGTTATAGTAATGATAGAAGTGAGCAAAAACAAGCACAATAGAACATTTGGTTTATTCAGATTTTAAATGTCGCAGTCTGTTTTCACCAACAATGATCTCAAGTTAAGTTTGCCCTCCAACAGAGACGTCGTACACCTATTTCCTGTTTAGTCCTGGTTAATTTGGTTCCCTATGAAAAATAAGACATCAATAAAAAACAATTTAATAATAATAATAATAATAATAATAATAATAATAATAATTACTACTATTATTATTACCCTTTTATTTTATATATTTTATATTTAGATTTTATAAATAAATCTAATTACATTTTATATAATTTCATTTTTATGTATATATAAATATTTTTATATATAAATATAATAGTAATTATTATTATTACTGATATCTTTTTAATTTGATATTTTATATATACTCTGATTTTTATAAATGTATCTTATTTAATTTTGTAAAGTTAAATTTTAAATAAATATTTATACATATTATATTTTTTACATTTTCTTATATATATATACTTTATATTTTATATTGATGTTTATATTTATTATTCCTTATTTAGTCCTGGTTAATTTGGTTCCCTATGAAAAATAAGACATTTATGAATAAAAAAAGAAAATATATGAAATAATAATAATAATATTTTTTTTATTATTATTATTATTGCTGATATCTTTATATTTCATATATTTTATATCTACTCAGATCATATATATTATTTATTCTTATTTAATTTTGTAACGTTAACCTTTTTAAAAATATGTATACATATATATATTTCTTTAATTTTTCAAATCAATTCTTCAATTTTATATTCATAATTTTATATTCATGTTTATATTGCCTATTTAGTCCTGGTCAATTTGGTTCCCTATGCAAAACAAGACATTTATCAATAAAATAATAATAAAAAAATCTATGTTGTAATAATGATAATAATAATAATAATAATTTTATTACTATTATTATTATTATTATTATTATTATTATTATTGCTGCTTTCTTTATATTTAATATATTTTATATCTACTTAGATTATATTTATTATTTATTCTTATTTAATTTTGTAAAGTTAACCTTTTTAAAAATATTTATACATATTGTATATTTCTTTAATTTTTCAAATATTAATTCTTCAATTTTATATTCATAATTTTATATTCATGTTTATATTACCTATTTGGTCCTGGTTAATTTGGTTCCCTTTGCAAAATAAGGCATTTATCAATAAAATAAAATAAAATAAAATTAAAATTACGCAAGCAAGCAAACAAACAAACAAACAAACAAACAAACAAACAAACAAACAAACAAACAAATAAATAAATAAATAAATAAATAAATAAATAATAAACCAATTATTATTGTTATTATTATAGTCACAGATATATTTTATATGTACTTACAGTTGATAAATATATATCCAATTTAATTTTATATTTGTTAATTTTTTAATATTTTATTTGAAAAATTTTCAGATTATATTATATTATATTATATTATATTATATTATATTATATTATATTATTTCCAGCAGCATGAGGCTGATACACCCCAATGATTGAAGAACGATCTTTCATAATGAAACTACGGCTTGTTTGGTGGCTTGTTTTGAGGATCTTGTTTGTGAGTAACACAAGATTCATCAAGAGACGATCTGTGACCCTTGTCAAAGACAGAAGGTTTGTTTTAATTGCTTATGACAAGGAGAAAGAGACGCCCTGGGTCCAAACGCTGGTGCTCTTGTCAGATTTCACCCCCTTCCAAGTTACAGTCTCAAGGTAGATATAATTCAACAAGACACAAGATTCTGTACTGATGAACACTGTCTTTTATTTTAATGACCTTTGAGATGTTACTGAAATGAGAAGAGGATGTGTGGGTGGCATTAGATTCTCCCTTTAGTCTCGCTTAAGACTTAAATATGGCTTTATACAAGCATCCTTTTGTAACGGGCCTCAAACTGTTACAGCAAAATTCATATTTCTTTATTCAACAAAAGTGACTCGTCCAATAAACTGCAATGCTATGATCTGTTGTGTCCAAGTAGTTTGCACTTACAGCAACAGGAGCCAAACGTTGTGCGGCATGAAATGGTATGGAATAAAAATAAGATTCAATTTGAATTGGAGGTCAGGCAACAGGTTAAGCTGCGATCGCACCTTAAAAATCTCCAACCCAGCGCAGTTATAGTGCGAGACTTCAGCTGCTGGACGGATCTGCAAACCATCACACCTTCTCTAGCACACGCTCTGCCTGCACTTTCACTATCAGCTGCTGTTTACAGTGTTGAAATGTACCTGCAAGCACTCATTATAACCTTGCTGATGTTTTACGAGTTCCTGTGGTAATCTGACTTCAAGGCGTTTGAAAGTCAAGCGCATGAGTCAAGGAGATAAATATGTCATCCGAACATCAGAATAGCAGCACAACTGCTTTCAGTGCCAAAGAAAGACTCTTTCACACCACAAAAAAGGTCAACAATTTATTTATAAAATGGTTAATTCTGACTGTGATATTTTTATTTATTTTTTTTTGGTTGTATGAGCCCTGCATAGATGCACAGCTGTGGTGTGGGATATTAAATAATAATGCAATAATTTTAAATAAATAGTGAAAATAAATTCAAAATAATACTTTTGAATGTACATTTAATTTAATTTAATTCAGCCGGTCATAAATTAATAGATGCATAATGCCATGATGACCAGTCATAATTAAGTAATTAAGTAAATAATAAATAATTAAGTTTTTTTTATTATTATATTATATTATATTATATTATATTATATTATATTATATTATATTATATTATATTATATTATATTATATTATATTAGAAAAGTGGTTAATTAATAAAGAAAAGTACTTACATGGTGGAATAATTTCAGCTTTTTTATTATCAGTTCAAAAGTACATTAATAATAAATAATTTAATTGAATGTAATTTAATATAATTTAATTTATAAATGTAATTTTAAAGGGATCATATATAAATAAAATCAATCATTTTTACTTTATTTTGTTTTTGTTTTGTTTTATCATGTGCAGTCAGTCAGTGATAAATAGATGCATAGTGCCACTATGAGCAATCATAATTATAGTTTTTTTTTAATGATATGATATTATATTAATAAGTGTGGAAGATTTTTTTTTTTTTCTTTATCAGCTTATCCTAATTATATTTTGAAATTACGTTATCGAACAGTTGATCTCATTACTGATAACGGCAAACCAGATAAGCCACCTGAGACATTACAGTGATTTTAGCATGGTTAATTGTTTTGGGTCATATCCATTAACATGCCTTATTCCATTTCAACATCATTTACCTAATATGTCTCTGTTTCATATTTCTATTTTGATTCTTTCCTCCATCATTCAGAAGCGTAGCATCTCTTCCTTGCATTCACACCTCTTCCACCCGTTCTGCTCCTTTGTGTTGACGTCTGAGCGCTCCTGGGCTCTGTAATGCCCACTTCCCGGCTGCACAGGACATCAGTCAATGTTCTCAGGCAGAAGTGGCCCAGAGGGTGCCAGAGAGGAAGCCAAAAATAGGCCTGCCCATCTATCTGTCTGCGGCCATCGATCCTTTCATGGCTCAGCCTGGACTTACGAGAGCGCTAGAATCCATCCACAAAACTGGATCTCGTCCCTCTCTTTCTCTGTATCCTGTCTTTGTTCTGGTGGAGCAGTCTTATGAAAGCGGACCACATGGTGTGTGAGACCGAACTGTCGTATCAGAACTGTTGCGATATTATTTTTGAGCGACGCAGTCAGGGGCCTGAGATTTTTCAGGGAGAAAATGGCAAAAACAAAAAGCTCTTACACTCTCATTTGTATTTATCACTCTACAGCCAGTTTTTTACATCCAAATTCAGATTTATTCAGCCTTCTTGCATGTTTCCCCAGTGGAGGAGGACTTGACTTGACACTATGTTCTCTACACTAAGACAAACATTTTTAACGTTGGGTATTTTTTTGCGTTGGATAAAGTAGGCTGTTTGCCAATCTAAGCTTTTCACTCGAGTATCCTTGTCACACGAGAGAAGGGTCATGCCGCTTCCACGTTCCTCTTGGGAGAGCTGTCTCTCGCAGCTCATAAAAGAGCTTTGAACACTTCTAAACGAACAGAAAAAGTAAAGTTTGCTGGTGCCAGGCTGTGTATATGAGAGAGAGAGGGACAGATACAGAGGCAATTTGTCTTCTGTTGTCCTCTGTGATATTTTGACAGTTCCAGAATATTCTCAAAGCAGGACAGCAGCTTTTGCAAACGATTTTTGTACAGTTTCATGAAAACAGCGTGTCAGTTTAATATAATTTAAGTTTAAATTACTTGTACTGCCAACTTGATTATCCTTATTTTAAGGCAGAAACTGAACTGAAGTTAAATTTGATCCATCTATTGCAAAATGGATATCATATATGGCATGATTAATGTATCAAATCGGCATGTTTTTACATTTGTCAAATTAATTTGATTTTAAACCAGTTTCTACTTTGATTTTTTTTTAAAAGTTATGAGATTCAACTCAATATAATTTTGTTTAATATAATTGAAGTTTAAATGACTAGTACAGCCAATTTGATTATACTTAAAGTTTTTAAGTTAAATTGTATTCATCTGATTTTGATTGGATTGCAAAACATATTACTAGTAAGTTGCACAAACACTAAATATGAAACTTTTGGCATGTAACTCATCACATACACTGTAAGAAATGATATGATCAATAACTCAAGTCAGCATGCATTCACATTACTTTAACTCATCAAATTAATTTAAATGTTTTATTGTTGTTTTAGGTGACTTATTTTCACCTGGCAGATGAAAAAGAGGCCAAAAAATCCCATAGACTTGCATTGAAGGAGGGAACTGAGCCATTCCACTTATTTTGGTTTGGACCAAAAAACAAGCATAGCAACAACCAACAGTAAATCTTACATTGTCTTCCAAAAATGCAAAAATCAAATTGGTTTATACTGTTTCTTTCCCATCAGTTTGGCCTTGGTTACAGCAACAAAAAATTGTTAGATTTTTGAAAAACTTTTTTTCTTTTTTTTTTAACTTTCCGTGATGAATTACGCACACAATACAACATTTATCAGTAAACAGTTGATTTCTTTGTCTTGAATGTTTGCCGCTGTTTGTAAATCGCGACGCTGTTTCATATCAAATATGAATGAATGCCACCTGGTTTGCTTGTTTGCAAAGATTCAAAATCCAGGCTGCAGTTATGAATATGGCAATATTGAAACTTTGGCTTCAAGAGCGTGGATATCCAATATCATGTACAGAGATGAAAAGATGTGCAGAGTCTGAGAGGGAAATATTTTGAAAGCTCGTTAGTGTGTGTTTCCACGCGCTCTGGGCAGTTTGTAATAGACAGGAGTGATGTTTGAGACAGGATGGAGGAAGTGATGGGAAGTGACAGTCTTATGGCTCCTGGTGCACCGTCAGCCTGAGGGGGGGTTTCAAATTACACGAGCAAATACGAAAAATGTCCACATTCCATTCTGGCATGTGGAAATGCGCCAAATCACGCTCCACCAAGGCAGAAAAGATTATCCCAAACAAGATGAAAGGATTTACTTGTCAATTAAAAGTCCTCCACCGACTCCATTCCTCCAATGTTTCCACCCGTGGGGGCAAAGAAAAATCTTCTTAAAGTGGAAAAGCATTCGCATGTTTAAATGCGCTCTTAATAAACTCTTTAATAATGACTTTTCTACGTATTTGAAGTGTTGCGTTGACTTAACTCCTCTCAACGAATTGATTCCTCATTAAAAGTATTGTCAAAACGCATTGTTCTGCGTTTGACAAAAGACCACAAAACCTGTCAAGCCATCATGTTAAAATGCCTTTGAACTCATTACAAACATCTGCTAGTTCACAATACTCTCAAAAGACGAAGACTGGCTGGTACATCAAAGAAGCTAAACAAAGTCTGCTTTGTCTCAGGTAAAAGCTTTCTGGGTTTTGGAGCCAGTCCTGCTGTACAGTTAGCCAAATGGTCTCTTTTATCAGCGCTTAATTGTCAATGACTGAGTGTTTAATTGGTCGGGTGGATGGACTGGCCTTTTCATTGATGCTTGGTGTCCAAAAATCCTTTGTCAGTTAAAGACGGCAGGGGTTTCTGAAGGTACATTTGAAGGAAACTGGTTTTAGAAAGGGTGCCAAGGCACCATAATGTCACATCTGATGGTCTAGAACATGTTCAAGACACTTTTAAATAGTGTTGTTATTGTTATCTAACACTAAAGAAAAGTTTTTGTTAATTAAAGGGGCTATGTGTTTGAATTTTCATGTATTAATCGCTATTTTATTGCCATTGTGTAAACGGCTTGTAATGAAACTTAAAAAAAAAAAACACCTTCCTCAGCATCCTAGGGTTGTAGGTCACTTATGCACGAGCAAATAATTTGATGGTTGCAGTTCACTTAACGGCCACCGGTGTCACTAATAACAAGGGTTTTTGAATTCTACATTCAGCAAACAAAAAAAAAAAAAATCTCTTCAAAAATAGCCTTTTTACAAAAAAGTCTTCAAAACAGCCTACCTTCTTTTATGTTCCACAAAAGAAAGAAACTCATACAGGTTTGAAAGGACATGTGGATGCTATCCCTTTAATTAATTAATTAATTAATTAATTAAATTAACAAGTTAAATTGACATCCCTAATACAGGCCTATATATGTGCATGTGTGTAATAGTGCGTGTAAATATAGACAAAAAATATATAATTGCTGCCTTGAAAACTAATTGAAATAAACGTTTAAGTTGAAGTACTAATATTACTAAAACCGAATAAAACTAAATTAAATAGAAGTATAAATGACGTTATAAGAATAAATTAAATCTAAATAGAAATATAAAAAGCCCAATATGACAAAAGCACAGTAACATTACTAAAATGTAAACAAAAATTACAATGAAAATTGAAAATATAAAAATAAAAGCTAATTCGAAATAGTAATGAATACTACAGTAGTATACAGTATAAATAATACTAAAATAACACTGCTAGTAGGGAATTTGTGACTGCAATGATTGCTTGCTTCTTGGTAGAAATGGAAGCATATGATTAATTTTTTTTGTTAATATATATAGATATATATATTATATAATAATAGATGTTTCTTTGTAACGACAGGTAATACAAACAGTCTCAACGAACTAAAATATAATTTGCAGTATATTCACTATCCTCTGTGAGAATACGCTAGATATGTCTTCGTGAGAATATGTCTTCAAAGATGTCTCTTTAGATTGTATATTAAAGTAGAGACGAGTTCAGTGTGTTTAAGTGACTGTGTACAGATAGAGAGGTAGTTCAGGTGTGGTATGGATTCATTTCAGTAGTCGGACGAGTGTATGAGTGGAGATTAATGTCTACAGCGTATCTACGGTGTCGTACTCGAGCGCTACATGCAGCACGAGAGGGTTTATGTGTGTGTGGCTGCGATAGAGAGAAAAATAGGGTGATAAAATCAGAAATATGGCTCTGTGCTCCTGCCCAAAGATGGCAGTCTCTCCCTGCAGGGGAGCGAGGAGCACAGGGAGAACAGGTCATGAAAACAGGACGTTTATCCTCCATTAGAGCGCCATTCCTGACAAAGTGCAGCCAGCACCACAACAGAATACTAATAGTGCTGATTCTCTCGTTTCTCTCTCGCTCACTTTTTCTCTCTGGCTTACAATAACACACAATTGCATTCATTTGGCGGAGGTGAAAACAAGCGTCTCTGACAAGTAGCCAATAAACACAGTGCTGCTATTTATCACCTAACTCCTTTTAAACTCTTATTTTCTGCATTGCTGGGGTCACTTCTTCTTGCTTTTTCTCTTTCGGTCTCTCTAACAAACACAAATGTGGTTCTCTTGCAAGTTCGCACATCTTTTACGTATTCATATATGGTTCAAATCAGGGTCATGAGCGAGATTTCATCTGTTAGTTTTACACACAGACCCATCATTTCTGTGGCATACCGCTAATTATCTCTCATGGAGTTGAGCTTGTGCACAAAACCTCTGACTGTAATGTCCCCTCGTGCTGCCGGGTCACGGCACCAGGGACTTCTTTCAAATAAGAGGACTTGCCTTTCCCATCAAGCCCTGTGCTAAACAATCTCATCTGACATTTAAATTTCAAATAGACTGTTCGCCTACACTGCAGGGATGTAATTTCCACACATAATTGGCATTCGCTTTAGAATCACAAACAGATCAAGGCATTAAATCGAGGAGTTTAAAATTCTTGTTCTCTGTGTCCCTCATTACACTTATTTTTTTTTTTAAAGTTGAATTCTTGTGCTATTAAGTGGTGTTTGCTATTGGCTTATTATATTATATTTTTGCCACCAGCAAATTCCACCTAATAGTGAAACAATGCAACATATATAATATAATATAATATAATATAATATAATATAATATAATATAATATAATGTTATATTTAGCAAGCACTGCCTTGCAAAAGTGCAGTCTTGCACAGTTTTATTATATTATATTATATTATATTATATTATATTATATTATATTATATTATATTATATTATATTATATTATATTATATTATATTATATTTAGCAAGCACTGCCTAAAAGTGCAAAGTCTTGCAGTTTTATATATTATATTGTACATGATTTGCCACAATATAATATAATATAATATAATATAATATAATATAATATAATATAATATAATATAATATAATATAATATAATATAATATAATATATTATAATATAATGTATAATTGTTTTTTTTATTATTTCTAAATCTAGTTGTAATCAGCATTTTATATTTATCTTTATGGAGAAGTAGTGCAGTAAAATAATCTTTAGTTAGCGTGTAAATTTTGTTGTGAGCATTGCATAATTACGCAGTCTAATGGATGTGTGTTGTAATGAATGAGAGCTCCAATTATTAATTTTTCCATTCATTCATTCCATTCAATTTGTCCATAATAATTGGTTTCCATTCATGCATTTGCTTGCTTTTTTTTTTTCTTTTGCGGTTTCCTGTTCTAGTTCTCTTTGTTCCGTTTCCCATTGAAATGCCATATTTCCAGTCTGTGTGAAAAGCGTAAGACATAAAAGCATGTTCTGCAATAACTGCAGCTCTAAAAAGGAGAAAGACGCAAATCTTCAAATGCAAATACAATGGAGTTCATTGGAAGGGAAACTAGTCGTTCTTAGTAGAGGAAACAGTAGACCCTTTCCTTCCTTTGTCTAATTCTCTTTTCATTTGTCGCTTGTATTTTGCTTTCTTCAAAATCACAACCAAACAAACCTTCTCCCAAGACATAACAGAGAACCCTAAGCTGGTATGTGCTTTGAAGACCTTGAGCCTCCAATCTCAAGGCTGCAGAAGTGTGTGCTGCTGGTGAGAGACGTGTGTGTCTCCAGATGAATTCACCCCCTACTGCGCCATCTTCTCTGGGCTCAGAATAATGAACTAAAGCTCTGGAGAGCATGCTGGGGAAATTGGTCCCAGTTGTTAGCTCTGGCCCTGTCATGTCAGGTAGAATATGAGTGTTTGAACATTGACCTGAATGTCTGCTGTTGTGCGTGGGTTTTGGTAATGTAGATCCAGTCAAGTGCCTGTGGGGAAAATAAAATAGGGGACATGTTTTTGATGTTTTATTCTTGCTTATTTCCACCATAGAACCATAAATATGTCATAAGTCTTTGGAGCAATTTTCATTTTGCTTTATATATATATATATATATATATATATATATATATATATATATATATATATATATATATATATATATATATTCATTAAAATATATTCATTAAAATATGTAAAGGTTGACCATACATGCCAAGAGTGTGGTATATGGTTGAATTAGTTTATAAATAAATGATTATTGGTTACATTTCTTAGTCATTTGATCTATTTATTTGCACCTGAGCTGAGTGTTTAATTTTAATGAGGTTGGTGTTTAAATTTGAATGGGCTAAATTACTATTCATGAAGCAATAAAACCGCTGAATTCAGCCTTACACTTATTTAACAGCCGAATTCACTGATCGAGAGCACAGCAGTACATGACTCCTAATTTTGTTGAAGGTGATCGGTCTCTCATCAGCCTGGTAGCTGGAGTATATCAGGTTTAGTAAGATGGTAAAAGAGTGTAATTGTGTTATTATGGGATTCAAATTTTGTAAATGAGTAATATTGAGTAATATTGTCCTTTGCACTCTAAGGAAATCTGTAAAAATAGGGCTCAATGTAATGTATTAATATGGATGAATTTTCTGTATTGAGTTTTCACAGGTGTTTTACTCATATTTTGATTATGCAATTGCAGTTTTGTTTGAAAAGGCACTTGTAATTTTCTGCCAGGACATTGTTTTTGCAGTTTGGTGACCAAATGACAGTCTAAGATCATGTTGCTTGAAGTTAGGCTAGTTTTATGATAATTTTATTGTGCTTTTATGGTGCTTCATGTTCTGATGCAGAACTATAATCAGAATGTATGATGTATGTAAGTTTTATGACTGTACGTAATAAAAAAAAATGTTGGATACAATTTTCCCTAAATCACTATGAATCAAGTTCATTAAAATTTTTTATTTTTATTTTATTTTATTTTATTTTATTTTATTTTCGCTGGAGTCCCTGACTTTAAACACAATGGCTCTGTTCCAAAAGCTAGTATGCTACCTATGTAGGCAGTATTTAAAGAATTATAGGTGTATTTGGAAATGAAGGCTGTTACAAAAGGTACACTGAAAAAAAAAAAGATGTAGGATTTACTTTGAAACAATTTTCAGTTACAAACATTGAATTAAATGTGAAATTTTGAAGTAGAAAGACTTGTATTTTCTTTTAAACATACTCCAGGAAATTGTATTTTTATTTATTTATTTTACAGTACTACATACATAGGCAGCATTTGAAGCATTATAGGTGCATTTGGAAATGAAGGCTGTCACAAAAAATATGAAGCAACAAGATTGGTTGTGCTACCTTCTAAGTTCCCTTGTTTTGATGAAAATTTACTGGTAAATTTACTTCCAAGTTGGCACACACATAGCAACAGCTAACAATATAGTATGCTTCAAATCTTTCTACTATGGTCTCTGATATTACACAGTGGCTCTGTTCCAAAACATAGTGTGATACCTACATAGGAAGTATTTAAACAAACATAAGCGCATTTGAAAATAAAGTCTGTTACAAAAGCAACAAGATTGGTTGTTGCCTATGTTCCCTTGTTCAATGAGATTCTGCATCTAAAAGCCAATCCTAGAATGCATCGCAACAAGCTCGGTGGAACTTCACTTCCAAAATGGCACACAAATATACTTAATTCATTCAATACTGAAAAGTGTTCGTGTGCTATTCATTTTGTAGCTTATTTTGTGTATCGCATTATAAGCAATAGCTAACATCAAAGTGTGCTTCGCATTAGGATTGCGAAATAGCCTTCATTATACTTTCTTCTAAGGAATTTCACAAGGTTTTTTTAATAAAATGACAAACAATCGGTCAGTCCATGACCATAAATATTCATTTAAGGCTTTTATTTTTGGATGAACTATCACTTTAAACTGCACAGCACCACAGGTGCTTTGTAAAATCTTAAATGTTGATGTTAGCCTTCGATAGCAGTGCAGAGACCCGGAGGAGCGCTTCAGCCGTGTACTTCAAAAGCATTCGAATTCTAATTGCCAGGCTTGCATCACAGTGGGAGACTAGTCATGGATGAATGTAAATGTGTTATTAATATGTTGTCGGCGTGATTTTATTGCAGCCATCTCTGGGTTTTTTTTTTATTCATGAGGCGACGTGCTGCCTTGCTTAAGAAATTACCCTGAAGTCATGAGGGGAGGAAAGACTGAGGTTGTTTTGTACTGAGAGGCCCTTCTTTTCCGTGCAGCGAAATGACACTGTGGCCAATTACCAGGAGAACAGACCATAATTATTGGAGAGGGATCGTCAGGAGAAGTGGACTGTTCAGATCTGCAAAGCTGCACTTCAATAAGAGGGAGCCCTGAAACTCATTCTTGCTAAGTCTCTATCTCACGTCTTTGTTAATTAAATTGCCCCACCAGTGGCTGCTCAACGTGTAATCCGTCTCCGTGTTTAACTGAAGAGTCAGAAGTTAGTGCTGGAAAGCCTGTCTTAGCATGTGAAGTCTTTGCTAAAAAATGCCAGAGGTCAAAGCAGGTGATGTGAGGTTGCCTGAATTCAGTGTTGAACTGAATCGAGCTAAATAACAAAACTATTGTCTTGTTTATAGCTTAACTGAACTCATACCTGATGAACTTTACTGTTATTGGACTGAACTGAATCAACACTGAACTGACTTGCGCTAAACAATAACACTGATGTCTTGTCTTATATTTGGTGAAATTTGCATTATTGATTCTGTTTATTTCTGTGAAGCTGCTTTGAAACCATCTGTAATGTATAAAGTGGTATAGAAATACTGGTGACTTGACTTAACTTGAGCTATTGTGAACTGACATATGGCTGTAGATTTGGACATGGACACTATGGACACTCAGCCAAAGTTGAAAAGAATACTAAATACTCCTTGTCAATATTTCTAGTGTTTCCATTTGTGGTGGTAATTGTTGCTTTTCATTTGTGAAGTTTTCTTTCTCATGTTAATTTATTTCCTATTGGAACAGGAAGTTGAGTTGGGACGATTAGCAAAAGGGATGTTCTCAATCTAGAGACCGTTTGATTGGACAAAAAATTTTACACACCCACTACTGAATACTGAATGAATATTTTTGAGCTAAGCTAAAAGTTAATTTTGTCAACCTTTTGGAGTATGGAAGCATATAGATTAGCCTCAAAGCTTACAAATATTGACTAAAACCCATTTTTCATGGTTTTCCTCATGAAGCTGCATTTATTTGATCAAAAATGCAGTAAAAACATTAATATTGTGAAATATTATTACAATTTCTAATAACTGTTTTCTATTTTAATATATGTGAAAACTTAATTTATTCCTGTGATGCAAAGCTGAATTTTCAGCATCATTACTCCAATCTCTAATGTCACATGATTCTTCAGAAATCATTCTTATATGCTGATTTTCTGCTCAAGAAACATTTCCTATTATTATTAACATTTGAAAACAGCTGTGCTGCATAAAATTTCTGTGGAAACTGTGATACTTTTTTTTTCCAGGATATTGTGATGAATAGAAAGTTCAGAACAACATTTATTTGAAATAGAAATCTTTTGTAATATTTTAAATGGCTTTACTGTCAATTTTGATCATTTTAATGCATCCTTGCTCAATAAGAGTATAAATTATAATTATTAGTATTTTAATAAAAATCTTACTGACCCCAAACTTTTGTACAGTAGTGTAGTCCTTTGTGTGAAACAAAGGGGATTAGTATTCAGATACTCATAGCAACACATTGTCTTCATCAGTCTGTGATGCTTTTAGTGTCGTGTTTATTAAGCAAGACTTACAGTGTTACGTCTGATAACTTGACATGACATGTAAAAATGGAGAATAAAATACACATGCATCTGGAACATCAAACGCTTCTACTATACAGTATGTGACAACATGCAAACATACAAGCGGGATTTATTTCCCTGCAAGATGTTCTCTCATTTAAAAGACACTGATTCTCATGTGGCGGCGGCAGTCAGGTTACTGTCTTGACATATTGAGGACACGATGAAAGCGTGCTCAAGTTTGGCAGCAAAACTGAGAAATCCATATTTTAATGTACTCGTCGGCGGATAAACAATTTAACATCGCTTGCTAAGCGTAAAAGTACAAACTGATGTAATACTCTTTGGGCGACAAAGACGTTTATCGGCTCAGCAAGTGTGACATGGATCCGACGAAGAGAGTGGGTTTATCTCTCTTTCCTGAAGTGGACAGAGCCGAATTAGTGTCACACGCTACGGAGAAGAGAAGTCTTGCTTCGGAGTTTCACCTCTGCAAAGCGTGCTGTACTGCCTAGCAGTTTTGCAATGCATGCGGTGCGTTTAGATGCCCTCTGTCTGGCCCACGGGTGCGCGTTTAGAGCCAGCGGTGTATTACAGTTCAGCGCTGGACCTTTGAAATGAAATGAAGACGTATGCATAGACTGTCAACAGTTTAATCCCTTAATAAAGAGAAGGGCTTTGTCGAGATTAGAAGGGCTGAGGAAAGTTAGAGAGCCGAGACTCTTCATTTATCCGTATCACTGCTGCAACGTACAGCTGTGTTCCATGAAAAGGCACAAACTAGTCTGAATAGTTTTTTTTTTTCCTATAGTAGTGCAACGTGTATTTTAATAATTTTCTGAAGAAAATGAATGCTATGGTTGCTAGGGTGTGTCTATGTTGTTGCTAGGGTGTTCTGAATGGTTGCTAAGGTGTTCTTGCCATTGCTAGGTGCTTACTAATGTAGTCTTGTAGTTGCTAGGTGGTTTCTAGGGTGTTTTGTGTGGTTGCTAGGGTATTCTGTGTGGTCTGGGTGGCTGCTATGACAACTGAATATTTTAATTGTAATGGAATATGTGTATTTCAATACTTTTCTGAAGAAAACAAGTGCTATGGTTGCTAGGGTGTGTCTACGTTGTTGTTAGGGTGTTTTTTGTCATTGCTAGGTGGTTTCTGTCTTGTAGTTGCAAGGTGGTTTCTAGGGTATTCTGTGTGGTCTGGGTGGTTGCTAGGGTGTTCTGGGTCGTTGTTTAGGTATGGGTGGTTGCTAGGGTGTTCTAGGAGGTTGCTATGACAATGGAATATTTTTATAGTAATGGAACGTGTATTTTAATAATTTTCTGAAGAAAACGAGTGCTATGGTTGCTAGGGTGTGTCTATGTTGTTAGGGTGTTTTTTTGTCATTGCTAGGTGGTTTCTGTCTTGTAGTTGCAAGGTGGTTTCTAGGGTATTCTGTGTGGTCTGGGTGGTTGCTAGGGTGTTCTGGGTCGTTGTTTAGGTATTATGGGTGGTTGCTATGACAACGGAATATTTTTATAGTAATGGAATGTGTATTTTAATAATTTTCTGAAGAAAATGAGTGCCATGGTTGCTATGTTGTTGTTGTTATGGTGTTCTGGGTGGTTGCTAAGGTGTTCTTGTCACAGTGCTTACCCATTTAATTTTGTCACCACAATGCTACAGTGGTTCCTAGGGTGTCTGCGTTGTTGCTAGGGTGTTCTGCATGGTTGTTTAAGTATTCTGGGTGGTTGCTAGGGTGTTCTAGGAGGTTGCTATGACAAGGGAATATTTTTATAGTAATGGAACATGTATTTTAATAATTTTCTGAAGAAAATGAGTGCTATGTGGTTTCTAAAGTAGTCTTGTAGTTGCTAGGTGGTTTATAGGGTGTTCTGGATCGTTGCTAAGGTGTTCTGGGTGGTCTGGGTGGTCTGGGTGGTTGTTTAGGTATTCTGGATGGTTTACTGGGGTGTTCTGGGTGGTTGCTATGACAAGTGAATATTTTTATAGTAATGGAATATGTGTATTTCAATAATTTACTAAAGTAAATGAGTGCTTACCCAATTAATTTTGTCACCACGATGCTACAGTGATTCCCAGGGTGTGTATACTTTGTTGCTAGGTTGTTCTGGGTGGTTGCTAAGGTGTTCATTTTGTTGCTAGGTGGTTTCTAATATAGTCTGGTTGATTGGTAATTGCTTAGATGTTCTGTGTAGTTGCTAGGGTGGTCTGAGTGGTTGTTAAGCTGCTCTGGGTGGTTGCTATAACAAGTGAATTTTTTTATAGTAATGAAATATGTGTATTTTAAAAATGTTCTGAAGAAAATCAGTGCTTTCCCATTTTATTTTACTGCCACAATGCTACGATCGTTGCTGCTGTGTGTCTATCTTTGTTGCTAGGGTGTTCTGTGTGGTTGGTAAGGTATTCTTGTTGTTGCATGGTGGTTTCTAAATTACTGTAGTTTCTCGAGTGTTCTGTGTGGTTGCTAGGTTGTTTTGATAGGTTGATTAGGTGTTTTGAGTGGTTCCTAGGGTGTCCTGTGTGGTTATTTAGGTCTCTGGGTTGTTGCTAGGGTGTTCTAGATGGTTGCTATAACAACTATATATTTTTAAAGTAATGGAATGTCTGGATTTTAATAATGTTCTGAAGAAATGGAGTGCTTACCCAGGGTGTGTCTACATTGTTGCTAGGATGTTCTTGTCTTTCCTAGGTGGTTTATAAAGTATTCTTGTAGTTGTTTATTTGTTTCTAGGATGTTCTGTGTGGTGTTTTGTAGTTGCTGGGTGGATGTTTAGGTGTTCTGGGTAGTTGCTAGGTTGTGCTGGGTGGTTGCTTGGGTTGTAATAGGTGGTTGCAAAGGTTATTATGAGTGGTTGCAAAGGTTGTTCTTGGTTGTTAGTATGATTGTTCTGGGTGGTTGCTATGGTGTTTTTGTAGTTGCTAGGTGGTTTTTAAAGCGTTATTGTAGTTGCTGCGTGGTTGTTTAGGTGTACTGTGTGGTTGCCTAGATTGTACCAGGTAGTTGCTAAGGTTATTCTGGATGGTTGCAAGGGTTGTTCTAGGTGGTTGCTAGGATTGTTCTGGGTAGTTGCAAGGTTGTGCTGGGTGGTTGCTAAGTTGTTATTGTAGTTGCTAAGTAGTTTCTAAAGTGTTCTTGTTGTTGCTAAGTGGTTGTTTAGGTGTACTTGGTGGTTGCAAGGGTTGTACTACGTGGTTTCTAAGGTTATTCTGAGTGGTTGCAAGGGTTGTTCTTGGTGGTTGCTAGGGTTGTACTATGTGGTTGCTAAGGTTATTCTGGGTGGTTGCAAGGGTTGTTCTAGGTGGTTGCTAAGGTGTCCATGTAATTGAAAGGTGATTTCTAGAATGTTTTAGGTGGTTGCTGGCATAGACATATATAGACGCCCTATTTGACTGTTCCAGGCACGTAGATGCGGCCACCATCTTGGAACGGTATTTTTGACGTCATTCACCATACTGTAGGTTCGCACAGAGCCGTTCTGTGCATGATTGTGGCATCTTTTGAATATTCAGTGATTACTGTGGTGAATGACGTCAAGTTTACCGCTGCAATATGGCGGACGGCTTACGTATAGCAGCCCATAGAAACAGTCGCCAATGATGCATCTTCGTATATATATCTATGGTTGCTGGTATGTTTTGTTCTAGGTGGTTGCTATGTTGATCTTTTTTGGTTTCTAAGGTATTCTTGTAATTGACCATTCGCAAAACCCGCCCACCCATAGTTACTGTTGCCATGACCGACAAACAATGCCGCTCTCACACTACACATCATGTTCTCACGCAGTGAAAAATACATCGCAGAGCAAAGAGGAAATCGTCTTTTCATATTTACTTAAAGCACGAAATGAATATGAATAAACATCAGAAAGTGTTTTATTTCAACCGCAGAACACACCATTTTTCAAGTTTAAGTCCACCGAAGTCTGCCCTTCTGTCTGATTTGTGGTTAAGGCTAGAAGGGATACATCTGCAGCTACTGGGCATGCCCATTTACATATTTTCCGAGCCAACAATATAACGTGAAACCTATAAAAATGGTTTTTAAAAAAAGTTCATAGCGCCATAGTCTCATTACTTTAGAATGTCGCAGTGACCGTCTTTTTGCAGCAAAGGACCTGTCATAGTTTAATGAGTGGGAAGATGACATGAAGCGACGCGAGGTTAGCAGCATTGAAAACAGATGAGCGCACGTGCATATACAGCTCCCGATCAGGGCGAAGTTCATGGGATTTTGTCCACATAATGACAAGAGCACATGTTTTAACATATTTTATTATTTAACACTCAGTATTTAACTTAAGCGCCACAAGCTATGCATACAGCGCCGGACATGACAAATTTTCTGGTACACAAAACAAGTACTTTGGCAGCCAACAACAGCACAGCTTAACCCGCCGTGCATTTTTATATTTACTTATATTGAAAAAGTTTCAATTCAGTCGATCTTTTTCACCCCGTTTTAATATCTATTTCTATGGAGACAGGCCGTGGCTGTCGGGCAAGATGGCGGATAGCAGCGACGGCACATAAAATCTGCGTTCTTATTGATCAGATCACCTGTCAATCAAGCTTTTTGCGAATGGTCAATTGCTAGGTGGTTTCTAGGGTGTTCTAAGTGGTTGCTAAAATGTTCTGGGTGTTTGCTTTGGTGGTTTGGGTGGTTGTAGGATCCTTCTAGATGTTTGCTAAGGTGATCTAAATGGTTGCTATGGCTTGGCTATATTGAACGTAATTATACTATATGGTATTTTTCTATTCATTTTATCATTCATCAAATAAAAAATTCTGATTGCTTATAAAACCAATAGTACATTTGCTTAACAAACTGCACTATTTCAGATATTATTGATCACTACTTGTGTTTATAGATTTGTTCATATCTTTACCGTAAGTATGAGCCACTACTAATCAGTCTCTTCTGTCAGCACAGCGCTGATGATGTGGCAGATTGAACATACAGAAGTGACACGTCTTCCTGTCAAGTGTCAGATTAGTCATCTAATGCACAGCGCAGTGGGTCTATCTGCCTTTCATGAGCCTTCAGCCTACACACAGAAATGGAGCAGTGCACTTTGGTTTCTCACAAATCCTCTTTCTCTTATTTTATACGTACAAGCTAACTAGGAGCACGTCGTGAATGTACACTTATCCCTGGGAGGCCGGAAACACCATTAGGAAGCTTTAGTCCTGCCAAGGGTTATGAAAGGTTACCTATAACATCTCAGCTCCCTGCCAGCATAACCACTTTATAGGCTATTGGACTCATAATAAACATGACTGTCCACACTCTCATTCTACAGCAAGACATGTTATATAGGAGTATGTTGAATTAGACAGAATTTGTTTTGATAAATTATATATAAAGTTACAATAGTCATGTTTTCATAGTATCAAATGAAAACATGACTATTGTAACTTTATATATAATCTATATATGTGTTTGGATTGATGTTGCACAAGCTCAAAAGCTGCTATATTATTCAGAAGATCTAGCAAAAATGAAAACTGACAGGTGCAAAGTTGTATATCACCACGCATTTCTGCCTTTGACGGATATAAGGCACTGCTGAAAGCGTGCAACTCGGTTAAATAAACGATTTGTCATTCCGTACCTTATTAGAGAACACAAAATCTCAGCTTCAAGTTAGACTTAGATCAGCTGATATATCTGTTTGTTTGGTTCATGTTTTTGGTTAATAGAGTGTTAAATATGAATGACACTGATGTAATATATTTATATTTATGGTTGAGCATACAAGGAATTTTTTAACATTTAAGTGATTTGCAATGAAAAGAAAAATATTCTATATTATTGATTGATTGATTGATTCAGGTTTATTTATTTATTTATTTATTTATTTTTTTGAAGGGCATGTGAGCTTTTGACATGAATTTATAACTAAATAAAAAATATTCCACATCCTGTATATTGAATCTGTATTAAATTCTATTTAATAAATAATTTCATATAAATTTATTTTAAATTAATTTTATATTAAGTTATATGTTAAATATAAATTATATATTAAATATTTTATTTTAAATTCATTTTAATTATAAATGATTAAATTCAGATTTTTTAAATATAAATTTATAATGAAATTTAAAAATTATATATTTTATATATTAAAAATAATTTGTTTTAAATAAATTGTATATTAAATGATATGGTAAATATAAATTTTATATTAAATTTTGTATTTTAAAGAAATTGTTGTTGCTGGATGTCATTTCAAATGGTGAACCAGGTTATTTTGCAGGGATGTATAGTTCGGTTGTGCCTGGTTGGTTTTATTTGAATGGTTATGGATAGCTTTTTGAAGAATGGTGATTGAAAAATGCTATGACCAGTGTGTGACCCCTATTGAGGTGAGAAATCACTTCATTTCTCTAATCGATTTAGTATCGGTGACCCGTTGAGCTGCAAAATACCCAAGGCTGTTCTTTTTATTGCCTGGTTGATTATTTGACATGCTGAACGAGTTTATTTCTCAGAAACAGGCGATTGCATCCATTTGCAGTCACTTTGTTATTCTGTTTGTTGGTCTTGGTGAAGCACGCTTTCACGGCTTTGCTTTGACGGATTAAACTTGCATTTAATGATGAAATCTTGACAAACGCGCACACCTGACCGTTAACGGCACAAGGTTGAGCTTCGGCGGATCTGAGGGCAGATATTGTTGATGTCCATTGTTGGCTTTTAGGATCCCCAGCGCCATTATAGATCATTTTCCATACGCTCCACTGCTTTAAAGCCCATATTTTTTAAAAGGGACGCACACAAGGGAAAGAGCTTCCATCTCATTTACACACGTCTCTAAATCTTTCGCTGTCTCCAGGCCAGAAAAAAGGAAAGGGAAGGAGCGTCTAGGATGGATGAGAAGTTTCGAAAGCCGTAGGGGCACAAAGGGATGACTAGTCTCTCTTTAGACGAGTGTTAAGCTTTGTAAACTTGCGAGGCCACAGGGCTGCTGGCCTTGATACTGGCGCTCATCACATATGGATAAAAGCGCAAAGTTTCGACAGTGTAGTGGAGTCTGAATGCCTGTAAAACATCTGCAGTGTCCACAATGCTGACTTTCCTCACAGGGCTATAGCACATTTAAAGGGATAGCTTACCCAAAAATGAAAGTTTGCTGTTAACTCTCCCTCAAGCAATCCACATGTACAGTAGATGACTTTCTTTCTTCAGTAGAACAGTAAAGATGATTTTTTGCTGAAACCGTGGTACTTGGCGATTCCTAAAATGCAAGTGAACAGCTACTGTGACTTTGAGAGTGAAAAAAGCCTATATAAACAACACAAAATTAATACCCATGTCTCCTGACGGTATATTGAGGTCTTATGAAGCAAAATTATTCGTCTGTGCAAAAAACTGAACATTAATACAACATTATTACCTGTAATAGCCTCAGGCAACAGAAAAATATGATTTTTTTCCCCCATGAACTGGTTCTTTCAGACAATTCGTTTCAATGAACTTGTTCAGATAACCAGTTCGCCAGTTCGTCATTCTTTGATGTAACACATATGCAATTATATTATTAAAGCACCCAATAATGATGTGAAACATGGATGTTTTACATGTCTAAAGCATATAAAGTGAATAAGCTAGTCTTATTCAATTCACATTTTTATGGTTCAGCGTTTCAGTCCAATTTGGTGAAATGGGTTATCCTGTTCACTAAAAAGAACCTGTTCAAAAGATTGATTCGTTCGTGAAACGGACGTCACTCTGGACTGATTGCCTGAGGATATATATTGCAGGTAATAATGTTCAGTTTCTTGCACAGACAGATCAGTTCACTTCATAAGACATCAATATATCATCAGGAGCCACGGGTATTAATTTTGAGTTGTCTATGTACAATATATGTATTATTATTATTTTTTTTTTACTCTCAAAGTAATGGTAGCTATTGATTTGCATTTTATGAATCACCAAGAACCAAAATCATCTTTACTGTTCTACTGAAGAAAAAGGTCACCTACATCTTGGATGGCCTAAAGTAAATTAACTGAAAATTTTCATTTTTGAGTGAACATCCCTTTAACATGACTGTAGTGCCGTATTATTTCCACAATATGGAAAACACAGATGGAATCACGGAATTCAGTCATAAAAACGGAATTTACTGTATAAAGCGGAATGTCATAGAATTTGCCACATTCTGGATGAATAACTCAAAAGTAGGTCTGTACAATTAAATCGAAACATGATATGGACTAGTATCTGTGAATATTAAGCCGCAAAAGTACTATTTAAATATTAATTCTGCATGTTCTGCGAGTACATGAACATGATCTCTAGAACTGCTTTGAGAGTCACTTCATGAGCATTTTACTGTTTCTTTTGAGAAAACTACATAACACAGTATTTCTGAAAAAAAAGAGAAATAAATATAATAATAAATTATTTCACAAAATTAATTAGAAATGTTTTTGATCATTAAAATTTAATGAAACCATTCAAATGGAATCCAGAAAATTAATGGAAAAGAGAATTTGGTAACAATAAAACTGAATTTGAGGAAAAAAATGTATCTCATAAGACCTTAAAAATGTAATTGTTGTTAAATTTTTATTAAATTGCTGTTAAATATGGTATGTACATTATTTCAAGTAATTAGAGATGTTTTTTTGATTAATAAAATGTAACTATTAAAATTAGTCTAGGAAACTAGAGTCTAGAAAAATCAAAACAGAATCCAGAAAAATTAAAACAGAAAAAAAAAAAAAAATGGAATTTTGAAAAAAATAAAATGGATTTCATGGGACTGACATATAAGGCAAAATGGATTAATTTTAAATAAAGACTGCACAAGAACATTTTTCAAGCCTATGTTTTAAATGGCATAAAACAATATGTGCTTTAAAAACATATTTTTGTTTTTCATTTGAGTGTATTTATTTATTTATTAATTTATTTTTATTTATTGAATATTTTATAGTTTATTTAACCCTGGGTTAACAGTGTTGTGGAGTCTGAATGCCTGTAAAACATCTGCAATGTCCACAATGCTGATTTGCCTCACAGGATTACAGAACGTTTAACAAACATGACTGATATTATAAGGCAAAATGGGATAAAATTGGGCTAAAATGAATTTAGTTGCAATTTGCTGTGAGCCTGTCCTGAGGTAGTGGGTCACTCTCAGTTGAGTGATAGCAAATGAAATTATCCGCATTTTGGAGCATCTGCTCTCTTCGGCTAACAGGGGCATCTCATCCAGGCCTGAAATTAGATGTTTGAAAGCTAATAAAGCTTTTACTTCATAAAATTGTTTTTAAATGGTTTTATTTCCAATAGTTTGCTTAAGAATTTGTCCGTAGAGCAACAAGAGCACAGGAGAGATGCAGTGTGTGTGTGTGTGTGTGTGTGTGTGTTTGGTGAAGAAGAGCCTCAGGCAGCTTGAGTAAACTGGCCATGGAATATAACTGAGGCACATCTTTGCAGAGCATTCTGGGAATTGGCGAGCCACAGTGCAAATTATATCAAACTACTGGATATAAAGATGTGCCCTTTTGTTCCTGGTGAGCAATGCACATTTAGCTGCTGGTAATTACTGACTAAAAATGAACCTGTGAGGTTATTGGACAGTGAGGGAATTATGCTAATGTATTATGTCTTGCTATACAGTGGCCCCAACAGTATTTGGACACTTAAGGCACTCTTAAAAATGTGCAAATGTCATTTATATAACAAAATGTCAAACCATGAAGAGAGAGAACAAGCACACTTTTTCAAACCAAACTTTTCACAAAAGAAGTTTAGGTTTTAAATTCTGTAAAACAATAGATACAGTAACTTTAAAATATATTTTTGTTTTTCATATTTTTATTTGATTTATTCTATTTTTTATTTACTTATTAGGCTTTTATTTTTATTAGACAGTTTTTATTTAGATGGTTTTCCATTTTCTTTTTAAATTTATTCATTAGGTTTTTATTTTATTTTCATTTATTATATAATTGATATCTGTATAATATTAATATTTATTTATTTATACATGTCATAATTTTGATCGGTATATATTTTTGAGGTTTTCAATTTTGCAGCATTAGTTTGTAGATGCTGCTTGGTTTGATATTCAAGCATTTTTAAGTGTACGTTAATTGTCTAAATATTTTTTAGGCTGCACAAGAATGACTGGATTAATGAATAAATTACATATTACAACAGATATAGAACACTTTTAAAATGTATTTGTTTTCATATGTTTGTTTGATTAATTTATGATTAATGTTGATTTATTAGTGTTTAGTTTTTATTTTATTATTCATTTTTATTTTATTTTTATTTATTTATTTAACGCTGTTTAATATCTTATAGGGATACAGTACACTTAAAATATATTTTTGTTTTTTACATTTTTATTTAATTATTTTTTTATTAATTTAATAGCTTTTTATTTTTATTTATTATATAGTTCATTTTTATTTAAAGTATTACTTATTTATTTATAATTGTTTAATATCTTTTTAGTATTTTGACTTATATTTTGATTTTATTTTGGGTTGTCTGTTTTGCAGCATTGGTATTCAGATGCTACTTGGTTTGATATTCAAGCATTTTTAGGTGTAGATTAATTGTCTAGATATTTTTTAAGAATGCCTGAAGTTGCCTGCTCAACATTTTGCAACCTTTATCAAAAGCCTATTATGAAGTGTTTCCGGTCAGGCTTAATAAAAGCGATGTCATGCACACATGTAAACACTGTTTACAGACTTGAATGCAAATGGAGCGCAGGATTAATCAGGGTCAGCGAGTGAGTCAGTGGGTTTGAACTCGTCCTGCCCTCCTACATTTAATCTCTGAGAGGAGTCAAAGGGCTCAGCATTGTGGAGTGTGCCGTGAGCTTTTGAGGATTTAATGAGGTCCTGTGACATTTGATAAATAATTCAGAGTCTCTGCTGATTTTTAAAACCCTGTTGATGAGCAGGTGGGACTGTAAATGCTGCTGACCAATGCTTTCCCGAGCACTTTTAATGGCACAATGCCATTAAATAATGAAATGACTTATTTCTCGCCAACTACAGCCTCCCTACTTTACCCCTTCTGTTCAAGCATGTGCATTAAAAATTTGAGATGTTTCTCCTCTCTGAGAAGCACAGCACCTGTGTTTCTATTTTCAGTCAGTGCTGTCCATTGGGGTTTGTGGCGTTTTTTCTGGTTTGGTTCTTGTGTTGTGCTGAGGAGTATGAGCATGCACAGATACAGGAGTGAAAAGTGGGTTGTCTTGCTTTAAACTTGCCCCTGTTTGGCCTGAACAGATGTGAGGCCTATTTTCGCATGATGGCTCTATTGCAGATGGGGGTCCCCGGGGGCCTAGTCAGCTGACTGCATGGAGAGCATCTCCTGAGAACCGACACACTGACAAAATGCAATAACGCAGGGCAAAATAATTACACTACTGCCCTGCTTGTTCATTAAAGTCAATGTGAAATCAAAACAACACTATTTGCTGTCTTAAAACATGTTCATACTCTTATTAAAAGAGGAAAGGGCTTGTTTTCATAATTTGTAAACAAAATCCAATGTCTTGCTCTATCTCTGAAACAACTTTACATTTCGACTAATGTCACCTAGACTGCACAGATTATTGTTAACCCATACCTAATTAGCTATATTTTTGACCTGGGGTTTTCAACTTTTTAGGAGCTGCGGACCCCCAAATATCATCGTCTTCATGTCAGGAGCCCCCATCTTAAAATTTTAAACAGCATTTTAAAACAATTTTAAACTTAAAAAAAGAGAACCATTTATAATATGTAGTACTATTTATACTACTTTTGTTAGTATATTTTTAGTATTCATTATAACACTGTACTGTTAGAGTTTTCTTTATTTAAATAATTGGTAAAATATTTTCAAATTTTATTTTTTAATTTATTTTAATTATTTTTTAATTTATTTTAATATTTTTAAAATATATATTCAAATCAAATTGATTTAAATAAGTTTTAAAATATTTATTTTAATTTTTAAATTTATTTCAATCTGTTCTTAAATTTATTTTAATCTTTTTACATTTGTTACACTGTTTTCTCTCTTTTTTGCATATTTAATTTTTAAAAAAAAAAATTTAATCTATCTATTTATTTACTTATTTATTTAAATATTTTACAAATATTAATTACATTTTTGTGTAATTTTGTAATATTTTAATTAAATATTTATTTAAATAATTATTTTAAAATATTTACTTTTGTGAAATGTATTTAAATAATTTTACAATATTTATTTCATATAATAATTTATTTTTATTAAAATTTTTAATCAAATATATTTATGTATTTTAATCAAATGTATTTATTGTATTTAATGTATTTATATTATTTTACTCTGCTTTTGCATTTGTTTATTTTAATCTTTTAACATTTGTTAAACTGTTTTTCTCTAAAAAATTTTTACTTTTATACAGCTCCCTGGTTTGAAAACCTCTGTTTTAGGCTACGTTTACACATTTCATCCAAAGAAGCTTTTGCTTAATTCAGTATACATTTTATCATTTCATGTACTCCCTGCAAAATCGAATGCATGACCTTGGCGTTTGCCAATGCCATGCTTTACACTTTAAGTTAATAGTTAATACAGTAATTTAATGCTGGCACTTTCATTAGGATATCACTCTTGCTCAAATATTGCTTAATTATGGGCATAAAATGGGTTGTGAATGACATTTCATGTTGACTGTAATGAGTTTATATGAACCGCAGCTAAAAGCTATGGTTCACAGCTCTCTCTTCATCTTCATCTTCATCTTCATCTTTCCATTCGCTAACCCCTCTGTGTCCTTCTCCATCTCTGGGCCAGATGCTAAAAGTGGTAGCGTGGCAGGCAGAGCCCGTGGAGCCCGAGCCGCCCGGTATTAATGATGATTAATGAAGAGAGGAGAAAGGCTTCGGCTCCTCCTGGCCCTGCGATGAAGCTCCCGAGGTGTGAGGCTAACTGAGGTCCCTCCTTTAAATGTCTGACAAAGTGCGCTTATGAATTATATCAGTAGCATACAACAGCTCTTTACGACGCCAAGCAAGTTTGCAGCTGTTCCAGGGTTTCATTTGCATAGCCACGAACATCTCAGGAGGCTAAAAACGAGATGGAGGAGAGTGAAATTCACATGCATTTGCGAGCTGACAAGCATGCTGTTAAGGTTTGTGTGTCTGTGTGCCTCCAAAATTGCTGTTTGTGTGCAATGTTAAAGAGTGCAAACCGGGAAAGGGAAAAGAAAACGGGAGAGAGAGAGAAATGTCAGAGAGCAGATCGCAGACGCCTCCTCCACACCAGCTGCCCAACACTTACAGCAATTACATCCACATCTCGCCTGTGCAGCTGGAAAACACACACACACACACACACACACACACACACACTCACCCACACCCTCTCCACAACACATCAGCGCCTCCACTAATCAAAACGCACTGAATATCTGCTGGCTCCCGCTGTGGAGAAAAGCTTTTAGTCTGCGCGCGAGTGTTTGGAATACTTTTGACGTGGAAATGGACCCTTGGCAGAACGGCGTTATGCCGGGGTCTTAGTGGCCACTTGTTATGTAGTTGCTAAGGAAACAAACTGAATCCAGTAATGCATAGAAAAGTTTTTGTTATGGTTTGCACGAAACCAATATTAACCCCCACATTTGCACCCAAGACGGACGTTTCTAGAACAGAGTTAAAATGAAGATCCATTGATCATATATTAGCAATTAATCAGTTTGACTTGTGCTTTTAAAAAAAGTGTTTTAGGATGTAATTTCATGCAGTTTTGTTTTGTTTGTACTGTATTTCATTGTCTTTTTTTGTTTTTGTTTTGCTCTGCTCTTCTATTTGTTTTGCACTGTTTTGTTTTGCTTAGTTTTTTTGTTTAGTGCCATTTTTTTTTTTTTTTTTTTTTGCTCTGATTTGCTTTTTGTTCTGCTTATTTTTTATTTTTTGCACTGTTTTGTTTTGCTCTGCTCTTGTTTTTTTGTTCTGCTTGGTTTTTTGTTTTGCGCCGTTTTGTTTTTTGTTTTGCTCTGCTGTTTTTTTTGTTTTGTTTTTTGCTCTGCTGTTTTTTTTGTTTTGTTTTGTTCTGCTTAGTTTTTTGTTTTGTGCCATTTTTTTTTTTTTTTTGCTTTGCTTTGTTTTTTGTTCTGCTTATTTAATTTTTTTGCACTGTTTTGTTTTGCTCTGCTCTGTTTTTTTGTTCTGCTTAGTTTTTTGTTTTGTTTTGTTTTTTGTTTTGTTTTGTTTTGTTTTGCTCTGCTGTTTTTTTAGTTGAGTTTAGTTTAGTTTTAGTTTTATAGTTTTAGTTTTGTTCTGTTTCTTTCTGTTTTGTTTTGCTTTGGTTGTTGTTTTGTTTTGTTTTGTTTTGTTCAGCTCAGCTCTCTGGAAAACTAGTTTCAGTCATGAAATTTACCTGCTAAATATATCACTCATTTTAATTTAATTTAATTTAATTTAATGCATCTCAAAGAAAACTGCTACTTTGTTTTCATAATAGTGGACCTCTAGTAATTTTTTTAACTACTAAATTAATACATTTAAAATGTAATTATATGCTCATTAATTAATTGCTATAGCATATGTTAATACTGTTACCCTGTTTTAAAATTCAGATTTTCCCTTTTTTATAGCGTACACCAGGATACAAAATAGTGGTATGTAAGGTCAGACACAGACAAACATGAATCATCCCCGGCTCTCATGCGAATAACGCTTGGAGGAAATCAGTCGGTGTTATTTAACAAATTCATAAAGAATTCATCGCCTCTAATAAGCATAATGTTTCTGTTTCCAGCGTGGAGAGCAGTGCTTTATAATGTAGCACTTCTCCAGAAGGGACTTGTCACTGTATTAATGTAGTTGAGTGCGGCCGTTCCAGCATTGCTCTTGTTCCAGCTTGTGCTTTAATTGGAAAGCTAGAGATTTCCTGTTGGTGGGCAATTGATTTTTATTTGCATAGTTATTTGTTGATGGATTCAGTGCCGGTGGCTTTATATCGATCAGCTTCAAAGAGGAGGCTATGGGTGAGGCAAAGTGGCTTGAGCCTAAGCCACTTTGCCTCTCAGAAAGTTAGAAGTTATAAAACATTATTATAGTAAAGTTGGCTTAAAACAGCCAACTTATTGATCTGCTATTTAAGCTGCTTCTTCTGAGCCAAAATTTAGTCAGTATCTCCGAGCTTTAAAGCTACAACCACCAAACTTGACTGTTCTGAAGTTAGTTACTTATGGTTTTTGAAAACCAGACAAAACTACTAAAAATCCCATAGATGTTCATTGAGGAGGTCAAAACTTTTGTACAGTAAGACTTATAGTGTTAAGCTGTCTATCTAGCAAAGCTTAGTGGCTATCCTAGACAACGTTAAATCATGTTAGTAACTTACTAAAACATGTTAACAACACGCTGATCATGTTAGAAACATACTTTCAGTCAAGGCTTTTTCAATTCAACTTTTCTATTTACACATAATACTTTCGCTCCACCTACAGTTATTATTGTACAATCCCACTCCATATTTATGAACACTAAGCATCAAATACATGGCTGGGACCTCAGCGGGTTTTTTATTTTTTTTATTTATTTATTTTTTTTTGCATTAAAGGCTTTCTTGATATTATGGTGTCTTTTTAACACAGTTATCATGTAAGACTGGGGTGTATTTAGCAAGGGTTGACTGGCTGACCACAACAGTTTTCTGAATTAAACGCTTCTCGTAAGGCTTTAGCTCACTGTTTGCCGTGTCCTTCCATATATATTCCAACCAGAGCTGCAAAGATAAAAGGCTTAAATGGATTAGCAATCATTACAGTTACCTTAGAAGGGAAAACGTTGCTGTTTGTAGTCGAAGCACGCACATGCACACACTGTTGGAAATGCTGTTGTGGCTGCTGCTGTATCGCTTACAGTGACCCTTCGGTGGCTCAGTCCTGTGTGTGTAAACGCACTTTATATATCGTGTGCTTGTGTGTGAAGGCATGTTTCTCACCACAAATGGTATCAGCAGTGCTCTCTGTGGGAGTTGTATGATTATTGGATGCGGTTGAGGTTGAGGGTATGGTGGTGTGGAGGTTCCTGCCTGTCTGTAATGGAAAAGAGCATTCAGATGCATTCAGAGGCAAAGGACACCAAAGAGAATTGCTAACTTGTTTTTATGGGACCTTGAATACCAGTAGTGTGTATATAACATATACAATTTTAACTCAAAATAATATATCTATAGTTTCTTACAGATCAAATGTCACACACACACACACACACACACACACACACACACACACAAACACACACTTTAAGTTTATACATTAATAATATGTATGTATATGTATGTATGTGTACATATCAGGGCCAGAAATAAGCTTTTCCCATTATGGTGAAATATTTAAGGGCGATTTGTAAAGGCAATTTTTTTAATAATTATTTTGTTAATTATATGTGTGTTGTCTTGTATATCAAATACTTAGAATAATTAAAACCACTAAATAGACTTTCATTGAGGGGGCAAAACTTTTGTACAGTAAGACTTACAGAGTATTTATCACTAGCAAAGCTTAATGACAAGACAACATGTTAAATCATGCTATCAACGTACTAAAACATGTTAGCAATATGTTAATCCTGCTAACAGCATGCTAATCATGTTAATAATGTGCCAGTAACATGTTAAAAATGCTAGAAACATGCTAATCATGCTAGAACATGTTAGCAACATGCTAGGAAAATAACAACATGCTTAAATGTTCAAACATGTTAAAAGTTTTAACATTAATCTGCATATTTTTACATTTTAAATGTATTAATTTTATCATTTTATTATTTTAAGTGCATTTATTTTATTGTTAAAATTTAAATTTTATATATTAGTTGTAAATACTTAAAACATGTTAAAAATACTTAAATTTAACCAGTTACTTCAATCATTCAGAAAATATATACAATTTCAATTTTAGCAATAAAATAAATGCACTTAAAAATAATAAAATGATAAAATTAATACATTTAAAATGCAAAAATATGCAGATTAATTAATTTCCATAAATCATTTGCGGGGAAAACCATACAGTTTTGTTGTTGTTGTTTGGATGCACTACTGTATATACATATACTGCATTTAATTGTAAAATGTTGAAATTTGTTATCATTCTAATATACTGATTTGGCTCTCAAGAAACATTTCTTATTGTTATCAATGTTCGCTGCTTAATATTTTTGTTAAACTGTGATACACTACTGAAAGTTAGGCATAAGATAAAAAAAAATCATAAATTAAAAATAATTATAATTAAAAAATAATAAAAGTAAAAATAAATTAAAATTTAAATATTTAAATACAAATGAATAAAAATTAAAATAAATAGGTCAAAAAGTGACATTTATAATGTAACAAACATAAATGCATATATAGCCTATATAAACACAAGCACACTATGATGCCAAAGTGGAAATACTAAACTAAAAATGCTCTGTATGTATACATTGATGTTAAATAATGAGTCAAGATCAGAAAAACATGTCATCTACTGTACAGAGATGATTTTTTTAAGAGATAAATTGCTTGTGGCTTTAAAATGATGGGGAGAAGCAGAGAGAAACGAGTTGACGCACCATTAACCAGCTGGTTTCCCAGCACCTATCAGCTTTTCAAAGGTGCAACGGCTTAATCGAGTCTGCAAAATGGGGATGATTAAGGTCACCGAATTAAAGTGCGTTCGAAAATCATTGCTGAGCGCGTACTCAACCTTTAGCAAAGAGCAACCCTGTGATTCAGACCAATTTGCGGACAAACAAATAATCATTCGGGCCGTGATTGTGCCACAGTTACTTTCACACTCTACCAATGCAGCAATTTAGCCTGAGTGATTTCAACTTTAATCTGTAATAAAAATAAAGCGAGCGGGCTGTTAGCGCTTAGCTTGTTAGTGAGCTCTCGTGTTATTATTGCCGAAGAAACAGGAAACACTTGCACTGATTGGATCTGGGAATTTATGATCATCTACAGTAATTATGCTAAGTTCCACTGAGGGAATGTCTTTGAGGATCGTCAACAAAAAGGCTTAATAAGTGACAGCGAGGGGAATTTTTTAGTTTAGGCCATCACCAAATATATTTCATGTAAATGATGATAAACAATAGATAAGACAGAAATGTTATGAGATAGGTGAGCCATATGCATGCATTATTTGCATATCGTATTGTGCCAGGTTTTGACGTTTCTGTCAGAGCTCCAAGATGCTTTATGGTTTCAGATGAAGAAATAAAAGATCAAAATCTGTTGCTACCGCAAGGCTTCAGTGTCTCTCCGTCTTGCTGTCGTTTCTGGCTAATTAAATTCCACCCTGAGCGCTGCTGTTATGGCTGGCTGACAGGTAACGTTCTAAACGCATAACTCGCACGCAACCAAGCACCTTTTGACACAAGCCTTCCATTATTAGGAGCCGCTTTTATGGCGCTATTTGTGCTGCAGTGCTATTAAATGGTACGTTTCGGCTATGATACTAAAAATGGACATTAAAATGACAGTCTTTAAACTAGATTTGCATTTCCAGAAGGAAACGCAAGTGCTTGCAAGGCAGCAAAAGCATAGTGTTAGTTTTTGATGAGATGTTTTAGATTTAGCTTAGGTTTTCAGCAACCAATATAGTTGGAAATATTGTAACAAGCTACAGAGCAAGATAGACATTTATAGAACAGATCAGCATATATTATATTAGCAATCTGGCCTAGAATCAGTTTAAAATAAAGTGAAATTAATATTATAAAATAAAATAAAGTAGATTATAATAAGATAGATAGATTGTTTTGTTTTTGTTTTATATAACTCTCTGGAAGAAAAAAAAAGATATGATAATGACATTTTTCTCTCAAATAATTCTCAATAATCACTAAGCTCTTTATTTTATTTTATTTTATTTTATTTTATTTTATTTTATTTTATTTTATTTTATTTTATTTTATTTTATTTTAGTTTAGTTTAGTTTAGTTTATTTATCAAAGAGAACTACTTTGTTTTTCACTAGGAACCTCTAGTACCATTAAATGTATGTATATATTATGGCTGTCAATTCATAAAAAATAAATTGCATTTATATTAAATTATTACTGCTTATTATTTTAATAATTTATTTTACAATAAATTTATATATTTTTATGAATGATTGTTTTTTTTTTTAAAAAATACATTTTTATTTTGTTTCCAATTACATTTAAACTAACAAATTTAAAATGTATAAAATGTATTAAAATGGACATTAAAATCACTTTGCATTTTAGATTACACTAGTGTTTGCAAGACAGCAAAAGCATAGTGTTTTGATAAGAAGTTTTAGATTTTACTTAGATTTTCGGCAACCAATATTGTCTGAAAACATGTAACATGGAAGTAAAATAGGTTGTGAATGCCTTTTTTTCATGCTGTCTTTTGAAGCAATGGTTTGCTCAAAAAGTAAAACTTTGCCATCATTTAGCATATCATTACAAACCCATATGACTTACTTTCTTCTGTGGAAAACAAATTGAGAAATTTTGAAGAATGTCCATGCTGCCCTTTCTGACTGGCAAGTTTTAAAAATTCACAAAATTGTCATGTGTTATGAAAGCAGTCCATGAGACCTGTGCACTACACTGAAAAAAAAAAAAATGTTTAATTTACTTATAAACACTCAGCAAATTTAACAAAAATTACAAATAAATGGCAAGTAGCACATTGAAACTGTATTTTCTTGTAAAACATACTCCAATAATGTCCAATATTTACAATCTCAAAAAAAAAAAAAAAAAATTTTTACAGTGTACATTTCCAGCCCTCTAAAGCCATACAGACGGAAATTTGAGTCAATATTTGCAGGGATGAATCTGATTTGAGATTTCAGGTGCACAGTTTATTACACCATAAACTTTTTAAATGCAATATGGCTGTGAAAACTTTTGCCAAATGGGGGACGTTTGCATGCAAGCTGGTGTTTTTAGAGACCGTTACATCACTTGTTAGTGCGACATGGGGGTGCAAGAGAGACAGCGTGGGAGAAATGACACAGGCGTGTCGGGACGCCTGTGAACGCGGCACATGGAGGGGAGCAGAAGTGCTGAGAGAGTGCGGGATGTGGCGTGATGGCGTGTGAATGTAAAAAACTCTCCAGAAGGTCAGATCTGGCGATACTGTTGAGTCATTTGACCGTCTGCTCGGGATCTGGTAGAGGTGATAATCTCCCTGCGGTGGTGTCAAAATGCCCCGCCGACCCACAGATAGACCTTTCACTGCACAAATCCCAGGTTTTCATTGACCTCTCTCTGTGCTTGAACTGTGCCAGCTGAGTGGTGCACTCACACCCCTAATTTGTCTCCAAGCGTCCAATGCAGGGGCTTGATGAAAGACCGAGGGCGAGTGGAGTGAGAATTTGCCCCACACTGGGGTCTGTTACAGGTTCCACATGCACTGAGAGCGTCCGCATCTGTTCATTTCCACGGAGAGACCTTGAAAACGTTCCAAGATTCTCCTTCTATCACAATTAGTGCACGAGGGGTCTGTGATGCTGTCTCTGTGAAGACTCTCGAATCTAATGCTGCCCTACATACGCGTTTAGAGGTTGTAAGAGTGGTGTGACGTGTGTTCAAGTGATGCTCTTTGTTGTTCTTGTTCTGATGGGAAGTGCAGCTTGGTTATGTAAGAATAAGCAGCTGAATGAGCAGGAGTGTGAGGATCTGTGAGGATTCCTCTCAAGTCTGATGCTTCTGGCGAGTTTGAAAGCCGTAATTATGATGTGATGTGCATTCAAGTAGTGGACAAAAACTGACTATTTTTCACCTCTCAACTGAGACAGAAGAGTTTTTAGAACAACAACAAATGAAGTGCTTTATATATAGTTTCTTATGTTCACAAAGGCTGCATTTATTTGATCAGTAACTGTAATATTGTGAAATATTATTACAATATAAAATAACTGTTTTCTATATGAAAATATTTTTACATTTAAATTTAAACTTTAAATTTCACTTCTCAACTAAGTCAGGATTTTTTTTTTCTAGAACAACAAATTATTAGAAAAAAAGTATAAATGAAAAAAAAATAAAAATAAAATAACCAAGACTTTATTTATTTGGAAAGGAAAGGACGTGACGTGAGGCCAAGTATGGTGTCCCATTCTTGGAATTTGTGCTCTGCATTTAACCCATCCAAGTGCACACACACAGCAGTGAGAAGTGAACAAACACACACACACACACACTGAGGGTGGAGAGAGCGCTGGACATTCATCCCCCCCCACCTACAATCCCTGCGGGACCTAAATTTATTGCTTCCTTGCTGAATAAAAGAATGAATTTCTTTTCAAATAAAAAAAAAAAGTTTTACGTGCAATGTTTGTTCAGTTGAGCAAGTAAACTCACACACTCACATTTCTAGTTAAAATATGCTATAAATGTACTTTTAAAAATTTAGTTTGTATGGTTAATAGAAATTAATATGAATAATAAACAATTATCATGGCATTTACTGTATGTACGATCATTTAAAATATACCAACAGTACTTCAAAAATACCATCAACACTTCAATAGCTTGATGTTACATGAAGGCAGATGTTTTTAGAGAGGGAAGTGAAAGCATATATATAAAAGAGCAAAATATATAGAGCATCCAACCACACAAGGCTTTAGTTTGATGGCAATAGTGTGTTTCAGAAAGAGAGAGAAGACGCGACCTTGAAAATGTTGCATTTAAGTGCATTATCGGGATTGAGAGAAAGTTGAAGAGAGTAAAGGAAAGCACAACTACAGGAGTCAAGGCCACAGCGAGCGTCCACTCCTGAGAGCACAGCACACTGTTTACACGGCCAATTTAAGGCTGAGCTGCTCCCTTCATCTCTGCTTAAGCCATTAGCTGAAGAGCGCTAGCGCTGACCCTATCTGTGCTCTAGAAATCAATAGACGGCCAGATGAGCACCTGGGCCTGTGCAAAATAAACTTGTAGGAAGTCATTGGTAATGTTTATCAGAACTTGTCTGATGCAAAGAAAACAGTTACATTGTTCTAGTCATTCTAAATCTGTTTAGCATTTTAACATCACAAGTATGGATAGATAGATAGATAGATAGATAGATAGATAGATAGATAGATAGATAGATAGATAGATAACAAAATAGCTAGTTGCCAAGGGACATCTCATTTTTCACTATATAGAAATAGACATAAAAAAAAAAAAGTTTATCGGATTTTGTCTAATCTGAAAAAAAAAAAAAAACGGTTATATTCTTGCCGTTGTTATACTTTAAGCATTTTATGTGCAATGTTTATATATTACTTTTTTAAGATAAAAAAGTCTTAATTTAAAGCAGTTGCAACGTGTGGAGTGTGACAACAGAGTTGAGGATCCAAATGCAAGGCTTTATTACCAAACGTGGTCAAAAACAGGCAGGGTCAAACTCCAGCAAAACAGTAATATCCAAGGCAAATCCAAAAGAGTAATCCAATAACAGGCAATGGTCAGGGCAGGCAGCAAACATTCAAAAACACGGAAACAGTCCAAGATCAAAAACATGAACTAGGAAACTCAGAAAACGAGGATCACAAGGAAACGATGAACCATTACAGGCTATCAAACATCAACGGTGTAAGAGTTTGTGTGTGCCATTCTTATAGTGTGTGACTGATGAGGTGATGAGAGACAGGTGACTGCAAATTGGTGAGCGCTGATGAGTCCGGGCAAAGGATCATGGGAAATGGAGTTCAGGGTAAAGAGTCTGGGATGGAGTGCTCTCTAGCTAAGCTCACGGGCACTCCAGTTAGAGTGCGTGACAACAGTATATATATTGCTGTTGAATTTTGAACATTAATGTTAGGGTAGTATTATAGTATATGTGTGTGTATATATCTGTGTGTGTATGTATGTACAGTGGTGTGAAAAATTGTTGGCCCCCTTCCTGATTTTTATTTTTTTTTTTGCATGTTTGTCACACTTTAATGTTTCAGATCATCAAACAAATTTAAATATTAATCAAAGATAACACAAGTAAACACAACATGCAGTTTTTAAATGAAGTTTTTTATTATGAAGGGAAAACAAAATCCAAACCCACATGGCCCTGTGTGAAAAAGTGCTTGCCCCATAAACCTAATAACTAGTTGGCCCACCCTTAGCAGCAACAACTGCAATCAAGCGTTTGCGATAACTTGCAATGAGTCTGTTACAGCGCTGTGGAGGAATTTTGGCCCACTCATCTTTGCAGGATTGTTGTAATTCAGCCACATTGGAGGGTTTTCGAGCATGAACCGCCTTTTTAAGGTCATGCCACAGAATCGCAATAGGATTCAGGTCAGGACTTTGACTAGGCCACTCCAAAGTCTTCATTTTGTTTTTCTTCAGCCATTCAGAAGTGGACTTGCTGGTGTGTTCTGGATCATTGTCCTGCTGCAGAACCCAAGTTTGCTTCAGCTTGAGGTCACGAACAGTTGGCTGGACATTGTCCTTCAAGATTTTTTAGTAGACAGCAGAATTCATGGTTCCATTTATCACAGCAAGTCTTCCAGGTCCTGAAGCAGCAAAACAGCCCCAGACCATCACACTTCCACCACCATATTTTACTGTTGGTATGATGTTCTTTTTCTGAAATGCTGTGTTATGAAGTTACATGCTGTGAACATGAAGTTGTGTTAAGTCTTGGGGATCATCAAGATGTTTTCTGGCAAAACTGAGACGAGCCTTTATGTTCTTTTTGCTCAGCAGCGGTTTTCGTCTTGGAACTCTGCCATGCAGGCCATTTTTGCCCAGTCTCTTTCTTATGGTGGAGTCATGAACACTGACCTTAACTGAGGAAAGTGAGGCCTGCAGTTCTTTGGATGTTGTTCTGGGGTCTTTTGTGACCTCTTGGATGAGTCGTCGCTGCGATCTTGGGGTAATTTTGGTCGGCCGGCCACTCCTGGGAAGGTTCACCACTGTTCCATGTTTTCGCCATTTGTGGATAATGGCTCTCACTGTGGTTCGCTGGAGTCCCAAAGCTTTAGAAATGGCTTTATAACCTTTTCCAGACTGATAGATCTCAATTACTTTGTTTCTCATTTGTTCCTGAATTTCTTTGGATCTCAACATGATGTGTAGCTTTTGAGAATCTTTTGGTCTACTTCACTTTGTCAGGCAGGTCCTATTTAAGTGATTTCTTGATTGCGAACAGGTGTGGCAGTAATCAGGCCTGGGTGTGGCTAGAGAAACTGAACTCAGGTGCGATAAACCACAGTTATGTTTTAAAAGGGGGAGGGGGCAAACACTTTTTTCACACAGGGCCATGTGGGTTTGGATTTTGTTTTCCCTTCATAAAAAAAAAACCTTCATTTAAAAACTGCATGTTGTGTTTACTTGTTATATTTGATTAATATTTAAATTTGTTTGATGATCTGAAACATTAAAGTGTGACAAACATGCAAAAAAATAAAAAATCAGGAAGGGGCCAACAATTTTTCACACCACTGTATATATATATACACACACACACACACGCACACACACATACACACACACACACACACACACACATATAATTATAATGTATATTATGTATGTATGTCAGGGTTATTATATAACAGCTTAAAATGCATTTTTGTCACTTTAAATAAATTTAACTTAACTGAAATAAATTAAATGATAAAAAAACAAACTAATTTAAACTTATTTTACCGCGTTGCCGAGTTTGCATTTCTCATTGTCGTTTAGTTTGTTGAAGTGCTTGAACTAAAATGACTAAAACTGAGAAAATTAAAACTAAATAAACTAAAAGTAATAAATAAAAATGAAGAAATACTTTATATGCTTTTTTTTTTTATTCAAAATGACAAAAAACATACAACAATAAACCCCAGATGTCACAAAAGAGCAAGTTACTAAACCTAACAACAAAACCAACCATAAAACAGTGTGAATACAATTAAAAAAAACAGTGAAAAATTTGACCTTATTAATTATTCATGCCCCAGTGCATGATGGGAACAACGGGATTATAACTTTGATATTTACTCAAAGAATCCTTGTAAACATAACAAACAATTCTAAGTAAAATATATTTAAAAGTTCAAACTTGAATTGAGTTCTACAATATACTCTTTCTCGCCTGAACTAAATTATTTAATGTAGAAATTACATTTGTTTTTAGTATTTACTTCACAACAGAATTATTTTTATCAGTGTAATCCAAAATATCAACAAAAACTATGATACTAAAGTAACACTGATACCAGTATGTATGCACGCACGCACACACACATACACAAAATCTCGGATGTCGTTGGTTGTGGAAACTGGAGAGAAAATTGTCTTTGATGTCAGTTTGGATTGTTATATCATCGTTATATCACTGTTCAGCACAGTGGCCCGTGTGTCAAATGTGATTTGTATATTAGATGGACCAGTGGTTCGATAGATAGATCTTGATCTTGGATAGAAAAGCTGAAGTATGTGGAACTGCTCTGCCTGTGCAAATGAATTTCACATTATTGTAGGTCACTGAATTCATTCGGCGTGCCAATCAGCCGAGCTCCTTGGGGGACTCGTGTGTGTGTGTGTGGCGACTTGCATTTCTCCGTAGCGTTGATCCAGCAGGTGCTTGTAAATTAAGACTTCCATTTTCCATTTTCCTTTCCTGGAAAAGCACATCTCTGTGTGTGTGTGTGTGTGTGTGTGTGTGTGTGTGTGGTGTGGGGTGGGGGTGGGTGGGTGGGTGGGTGGGGGGGAAATGAGCAACAGGAAGAGCTGTCTCATTTCTTCTGCGGCTGATTTTATCTGTCTGGAGGACGTGAAAAAATGACCCCTGCAATCGTTGCGAGCTTGCCAACAGGAAGCCAGCCAATTTAGAAGGTGGAAAGTCCATTAAAAGATTAATTTAAAGAAGTGACTAGGCTCCTTGTGGACTTATTAGAAGCTCATCAGAATATAGCAGGTGAATTTGATTTATGAGGCAAACTGCTGATTATATGCTGAGATTCACCAGTCATTTTTCTAGGTTAGATCCGAAAATAATAACACTGTTCCTGTATTAGCACCAAGGGGCAACTTATCGTCATGCCTTATATATATATATATATATATACACACATTAGAAAATTAGGTCAATATTTTTTTGTGAGGAATGATCCTCTTTTAAATATGAAAAGTATGACTGATCCTTACGTAAAAATATAGATCATAGGTGTTAAACTACTGATTTTATTATTTATTTATTTATTTATTGCAGAAAAATAAATGTAAATAAATGTCAAAACTTTAAAATTAAAAAGTTAATTCTTAATTAGTAATAAATATTTCGGTGCTAAAATGCAACATTTAATAAGGTTTTCAGTGATATTTGTAATAAGTGTATTTAAATGTAAAAATGGTCTAAGATCATTATTGTGTAAGTATATAATAATACAATCCTTTATTTATTTATTCATTTATTTATGCAGTTTTCAAGCTATTAAATGTTAAAAATAGTGGCTTTCAGATGTTATTATTATATTATATTATATTATATTATATTATATTATATTATTTTATATTAATTCAATTCAAGTTTATTTCTATAGCGCTTTTCACGATACAAATCGTTGCAAAGCGCTGTACAGAAAATTAAGTTTCTACGATATATTTAGTAGTAGCTTATCAATGGTGACTATGTCAGCTAATGTACATATGGCAGAAATGTACGGGGCTGAGGCGGAGTCCGGGGCCCGGAGGCTGGTGCCGGAGGTGAGGGATACTCCGGCCACGGCGCCGCTGGAGAATGGCAGTCCCGCGGAGCTCGCACCGCATAGATGGTGGGCTGAGGGTGAGCAGAGGGGCTGCCAGACGACAGCGGAGGAGTAGGCAGGAGCGGGTTGGAGGGCGGGCATTTGTGAGCCTCCGGGCTTTCAGGGCTGAACTCAGGAACGGGAGCCCTCCCTGGGCTTAACGGGGGGCTGGAGCCGACACTGGAGCGAGCTCTGGGGCTGGAATGGGCACTTGAGGGCGTTTTTGAGGAGCGGGCTCTGGAGTGCGCTCTGCACTGGATTCGAGAACTGGATCCCTCTCTGGGCTTAACTCAGGAACGGGAGCCCTCTCTGGGCTTAACTCAGGAACAGGAGCCCTCTCTCCTTCAGTGTGGCACAAACCCCGCGCCATACAAAGCTCACCCTCAGTCGCGGTGCAGAGGGCGAAGCTCCTCTCCGCGCTCTCACTGTCTGCGGTATTCTCTCTCGTGGCGGGCTCTGTTGCCGGCTCTCGCACCTGGTCTGACGCTCTGTGAGGCTCTGGCTCCGTGACGATCCTCAGCTCTGTCGCACTCCTGGGCGATGGCTTGTGGGTCGTGGCGGGCTCTGACTCTCCGTCAGCGGTGGGCTCGGGAATGCGCTCCGTGCAGCGGGGAGATAGTGGGCTGGGCATTGGGTCCACTCCACAAAGGCGGCAAAATCGAGGGCCTTCCTCGGACGATGGTGCTCTGTACGTGGAGTTTAAACTGGTGTCATAGAATGCACAGAGTGCGTCGTCCGGGTAGCTGGAGGTCTGAGGTTGGCGAGCACTGGGAACAGTCTGGTCTGGCCCTCGAGCGATCTCTCCCCCTGCTCCAGCAGGAGGAGGAGGTATTCAGATGATGAACTAATCAGACTCAACGAGGACAGGAACATGACCAAATAAGGTAAGACAGGAACAGAAACAGGGGCAAAACACGACACCTGACAATATCCATGTATAATTTTTTTAAATATATGGTACAACTATATTTCAATACTGAAAGCCATCCATAGAGGTACAAACAAACAAACAAACAAATAAATAAATAAGTGTTTTTTTTTCTGTTTTTGAGCTATTAAAAGTAATGGCTTTCAAATTATGTTAAATGGCTATAATTAATAGTTAATAATGGCTATCAATTGTATAATTAATAATTAATATAATTAATAATTGGCAGAAATAAATGTATCACTATTGGTGCTATAACAGCCAATTATCAATGCACTTTCATTTATTGCAACTTAAAATATTAAAATATAATTAAAATAATTTAATTTTAATTATAAAAAAATGTATTATTATGTCTAGAAATATTTCATTGCAATTTTTAATATTAATATAAATAGAAATATTGTCTTTATAATTATAAACATCACTATTTTATTGTATTATTATTATTTTTTTTTTTTATTGTTATTATTATTTTTATTATTGTTATTATTATTATTATTATTATTGTTTAATTTTAAGTGACCATCAGTGTTTGTGGAATAGAAAAGAACAACTTTGATTTCATCCCAAACATCACTCCTTCATGTTTCACAGGAAAAATAAAACATTAAAATTGTGGATGGGTAGCAAAATAATTGTCCAAACAGTTTGTTTTGGACACATCTGAAGTGTTCCTCCTCTCCCCTGCATTTTCTCTCTCACACGAGCATAATTAAGCATTCTGTAGCTCATGCAAGCTTTTCAATATTTATTAGTTGTTGACCAAGCGCAGTGTGGCAGCACCTTTGATGCTTATCCCTATTATTAATGCACATGGCACTGTGTTGGCATTTAAGAGAGGCAAAGTTTGCCATTATATGCTTTTAGTAACGATTTGCTGTCAGTGGTGGACAGGAACATGCGCAGAGTCTTTGGAAAGAGCCTGAAACTTTGGCTGCAGATGAAGACTGTACTGGCCTTTAACTTCATACGCTATTATCATTCCTTTCTCATCATTTCTCATCTCTAAAGCCCAAGTGCCACGTCTCTGTCTCTACCCCTACATTTCTTGACATTGTCCCTTCAACTTTTCACAATAACTGTTATATTTCTTGTGGGTCACTTTGGTGGAAAGCTTCTTGCCAACAAAATAAATTTAACTGTGATTCCCGACACGAACACAAGGCTCATAACTTAGCTCAAATGCTGTGTTATCAAATCACGGCCTGCGATGTGCATAACGCTCCACCCATGCCAGTGTCTGTCTGTCTATCCCCTTTAGCATGTGCCTGTTTAATATTCATCAAATCAAATTTAATCTGAGGACGCTGCTCGGCAATCGATATGGAGAGAAAGATGGAAAACACTGCTGGCATTTGCGTGTGCAAGCATGTGTGTAAAAGCGAGGACAAAATTAAGTATGGACTTGTCTCCCCCCCCCCCCAATTTATATGTAATTATAATTTATAATTATGATGGATTTTTATTATTAATTTTTTTAATGTTCTTGAAACGATTTATTAAAGTTTTTGAAACCATATGATAGCTTTACGTGAAAAACACAACAATTGTTAAGAGTATAAGAGTCAAGAAGAGTTTTGAATGCATGTTGACATTGTATCATATGAACACAGAGGCTACATCAGTCAAGCCCCAAGTCCATCTTTTAAACCTGTAATGTTCAATATCACGTTTTTTATTTGTTTAAATTGTAATTTATAGCTATATATTTTTAATATGTTTATAATTTATATTTATATTTTATTTATAATATAATTTATATTTAGATATAATAATTTAATTTAATTTAATATTCTGGTGACTCCTATTCAAAGTGTTTTGAATCCATATTTAAGTAAAAAAAATATAATTATAACAACAATAATTGTTATTTATAACAGTATAAGAGTCAAGAAGAGTCCATTTTGACTTCATGTTGATATTGAATATAATGTTCGTTTCAATGAACATGCCAGAACATGTCAATGAGGCAAAGTCCCTCTTTTAAACAAAGTTCCTCTATAAACACTTATTTTATTTTTGATTTTTTTTTATAATTATAATTTATAACTGTTTTAAAATTTAATTTAATTTAATTTAATTTAATTTAATTTAATTTAATTTAATTTTTTAAAGAATATCCTGGTCACTCCTAATTCAAAGTCTTATAAAACCACATTATAGCCTTCAGTGAAAAGCTTTATTTTATTTTATTTTATTTTATTTTATTTTATTTTATTTTATTTTATTTTATTTTATTTTATTTTATTTTATTTTTATTCTGGTCACTCCTTATTCAGAGTCTTTTGAATACACATGAAAAATTGACGTTGAATCATAGGAACAATTTTGTCATTCACATCCCTCTATTAAACAAATGGTATTCAATATCACTCTTTTCTATTTTTGATTTATTTGTAATTGTAATTTATAATTGTAATTTTTATTTATTTATTGAAAGAATATCCTGGCCACTCCTGGCAAGTCTCTTGAAACGACGTGATAGCTTTAAGTAAAAAACACAACAAAGTTTAATCAATTCGGGCTTCATGTTAACATTACATCACATGAACACATACGTCATTCAAGTGAAATCCCTCTATTAGACGAATGAGTTCATAAGGAACATAATGGCCATATAGACAAGGCAAACCAAACACGATGATTTTTTCTGTTGTGAGAAGACCGACCATTGGCATCTCGTTGACACTGATCATCTGTGATAAACCTGCTCTCGTTTAATGAGACAAAATGCCCGGTGAGCTCCAGACACTCAAAGCCATCGGCTTGTTTCAAAGGGCTCCTCTCTAGAAAACTTTTGTGGGATGATCAGGTCTTGCTCTGGCTCTGTGTTAGCGTGCGTTGTGGCGGTTTGCCTCATTAGCTGGCCTGTGGCTGATGTCTCCTGGTCTGGTGGCTGTTTGTCTGACCTTGGCACAACTAAACACACATTTACACCTCATTAGCACAACTGTAGGAGAGGCCAGTCAAATAGCTGCTCAAAACAGGCCTGCTTCAAAGTGCTAATTTGATATCACGAGTTAAAAAGAAAGTTTTTCCGCACAAATCAGAGTAGATTAGCTGAGGGAGCTTCATTTGGTTGGAAAGCTCAAAGCACGTGTGTTTAAGACAATTAAGTTTGACAGAAATCCTAGTGTAGCATGTGCGCGCTAGGATAATGTTATCCCTGGAGAAGATGTTTTCATTTGCTTAAGCGACACGCACAGTGAACAGCAACAATGTCTCAAACCCATCATCCTTTCGCTCAGGTTTGTTGCGAATGGATTGTAAGCATGTGAGCTGTAAACCATAATTATCACTCTTACATTCTCACAGACTGACTTGACAATGTTCTATTATTAAAGTTTAACACTGAGAATATTCCAGTGAGCCATATTGCACTTTTTCTAGCTTACCATACTACTTTTAATATAGTAATTTTCATTAAAAGTCACTTATAAGAGCTAAAAAAAAAAAAAAAAAAAAAAAAAAAAAGTGATGTAATGGAATAATTGAATGGAGTTTTCAATTGAAGTACAATGTAAAATCTGGGTGGATAATAATAAATCTCTATTTTTAAAACACTGTATATCACTATTTTTAATGTGAGGATTGATCCTTCTGAAAGTAAGATTGATCCTCACATAAAAAAAATGATAATAGGTGTTTAACTAGTGAGTTTATTATTAATTTAGCAGGAAAATAAATGTGTAACAGCTTTGAAATAAAAAGGTAATAACTGATTAATAATCATTATATTATAGGAATTATTCTAAAGATATTGAGCAGAAATGCTGAAAGACACAAGCTGTAATATTTCATTATTTCATTATTTCATACAAAATAAAGGGTTAGAGTAAATGCTTGCTATAGTGATTTTTATGTGTAAATCTAATTATTAAATGTTAAATGCTTTCAGTTATTATTCTAAATGGCTGTAATTACAAATTTTATTGACAGAAGAAAATCCATTTATCACTATTAATATTGGTATCAGTGATACTTGATACTTTATTTTATTTGAGGTTTTGGAGCTAAAACATTAGAGCCAACATTAAAAATAATGGTTTTCAAATAATATTTTAAATGTCTAATTACTCATTTTATTGGCAGGATTTATAGGCATTATCACTATTAATATTGGCATCAGTGACTTGATTTTGCATTTAAATGTTAAAATAGTGTAAAAACATATTCTGTAATTCTTAATAAGTAATAGTTGCATTTATTGATTGATTGATTTATAGAGATAGATAGATATCAAAGTCTTTTGATTGAATACTTAATATTCAATTTTAGAAAAACATGGTGTCATCCATTCCTAGTGTCCTGAAGCAAAAATAGTTGAGAGCCACTGCTTTAGGGTGTTTATAGTAAACTGAAATCTTTTGTGGTAAAGGGCAAGAAAATTGTTTTCCATGATTTCTGAAAAATGAGCAGCATTGCATTGGAAATGAGTGTATGTTCCTGACATTTACAGAAGAAAAGCCCGGGTTATCTGCCACATATTGGCACTGACAAGCCGTGAAATGCTCATCTGCTGGAGCCGGTGGCTGTTTGGCTCTCTCTGCAGGGCAAACCGGGGCCTCGGTCAGGGGCTAGAAAACCTGTGTCAGCTGATCTGTTTGTGATTGCCTGTTTGTTTGTCATTGCTGTATATCTGAGGGTCGTGCTCGGGTGTTACAGAACGGATAGTAACGGTGAAGTCGGTTGCCTTGGAGACGTCTCTGCTAGTTTTCCTCTTTCTGAGCCGCAGCGACAAATGCTTTGTCATGATATTGATTAACACAGAACGTAGTCTGTCTGCCTCATGTTTGGCCCACATGTGAAATCCCAGAGTGCATGAGGACACAGGTGGACTGCTGGCATGACTCATGGGTTTCAGAATTAGTTCCAATTTATATATATTTATAAAAAAAATAAAAATAATAAAATAAATATTCTTTTGAAAAAAAGGCACACACATACCTATACACATACAGTACCTAAAACGTATTTAAGTTAATGTTAATTTTTTATAATTTTTATTGATTCTTCTTCTTCTTCTTCTTCTTCTTCTTTTTATTTATTTATTTATTTATTTAATCCCCAAACATACAGTAAATATATAAAACAGATGTTTTTTATTTATACATTATGTATTTTTATATTTTTACAAGAATATATATATATATATATATTCATTTATTTTTAAATAAGTGCATTAGATACTAAAATATAAATGTATTTTATTATATATTTAAATTAATATATTTGAAAATGTATTATATATTATTATTTAAAATAGAAAATAAATTGGTATTTATTTATTTATTTAATAATAATAATAATAATAATAATAATAATAATAATAATAAAATCCATTAGATAATAAAATGTAAATGTTATCATATATTTAAATAAATATATTTGAAAAGATTTTATACGTGCTACTTACTATAGTAAAAAAATAAATTGGTATATTTTAATTCTAATTTTTTTTGTAGTTTTTGTAAGACAAATTTTTATTCACACAGTTGAAGGAGTGGGCATGAATACTACACATCATATATATCTGTTTGCTGTCTTATTTTACCAGAGAGCAAACTTTGTTTCTCTGTGTGTTTCTCTGTGTGTGTGTGTGTGTGTGTGTGGGGGTGCGTGTGTGTGTGCATGTGTGTGGGTGCGTGTGTGTGTGCGCGCGCATCTGTAAAGAGGATTTGAGATTCACAGAGACAGATCTCTCTGAGTGTTTAGACTTCGTCCAGGCATGCAATTTATTGCAGCTTTCAGCGAGATGAAAATGTTCAGCCTCCAGCTGTGTGCAGCAGCAGAGGTGTGTGTACCTGCAGCCATCACGGATTTAAAACACACACCGCGGCTCACACCAACACAATGGCTGTTGGAGCTAAATGTGCATCATAGTAAATTGTTGTTGTGTGAGAATGGCTCTGTGTGCTGTGCTGCCAGGCCATTTCAGTCGTTTTTGTTGAACACTGTTCTAAGATGTGACATTTTCTGGTTGTGTTTACATGTGCAACAAAATGCTGATGACTCCAAGTGATATTTACATTATAATGCAAAAAGAAAAACCCCCATCATCATGATGTCAAACCATAAACACACACATATTATAAGCTGACATGCAACATTGTTTAAAGCGTTTGTGACATATTAAGCATAATCAGCAGCTGATGCATGCAAACATACTCACTGACCCTCTTATGTATGATCATGTGTGAATGAATTAAATCAGTCGAGTAGCATGTTTCATAGCCATATATAATCTTTAAAATATTTGTAGTGTTATATATATATATATGTGTGTGTTATTCCCTCTAATAATTTTAATTAAATTTTTTTAAAATGATGTATGCATTCTGTAAGTCTTATGATATAACAGAAGCAGAAATTCTATTTATTTTGTAAGTGTTTTATTTATAAGTGTTATTTTATAAGTGTTAATTATAATGGCTTTCAAATTATATTAAATTTATTTATTTATTTGCCATTTTGGAGCTATTATATGTTAACAAAAAAGGGTTTTCTAATTGCTGAATAGCTGATATTTATTTATTTATTTATTTGTTTGTTTTATTATTTTTAGCATTATTATTGTTGTTGTTTGCAAATAGCTATGATGGCTATTATTACTAATTGTATTGGCAAAAATCTGTGTATTATTATTAGTGTTGCTGTCTGTGACATATGCATATACAGTATGTCTGAAAAAAAAGTAAAGAATGACGCAATAAGCACGCAACACTTCTTTAGCATTGTGGCTTGAGGGCAGTACCTGTTTGTTCAGTTAATGATATATTTCTGATATTTCTTCAGAATTACCCTCACGTTGTTTGTCCTTAATGATTGAAGTTGTTACCTACAGACACAACCTTTCATTTTTTTTCCTGTCAGTTATCATTTTTCTGCTGCTTGCATTGGAGATACATTGACTGCACTTATGTCGGTACAGTTATGAAAACTTGCAAGATATATGGAGCAATAGACATTCCTATGTGTTGGTGTCAATAGCCTTTCTTTTACACCACAGCTGTGATGCATATCATCCTACTTGCTTTTGCTAGTCAAATGCAGCTAGTATTAGACGCTAGTTATGGTAATTTAATGCTTTTTCCTTTTTCTTTTTCAATCTTTGTTTTCCTTCTCACCTTTGGTTTGCTCACTGGGGGTTTGTTGCACCTTTTTATTCTCTGCAAAGCCGCAGTGGGATGATTTTTAGTGAAAAGCGCTGCACAAACCAGTCTGAATGAAACTGAATTAATGATATATTGTATTCAAATCTCATAGAGACTATTTTGACTGTGTATGATTTATTATTTCTTACTTTTATGCTGGTACTTTAGTTCTGAACCTGAACATTTACATTCACTTACGTTAACATAGCCATACAACATAGTGACTCAAACAGTTTTCATTTTTGAACCTTTAATTTATTTAGGCTTTTGCTGGAAAGGAGTTTTGTAGACTGGACATCATGTGACTTTAAAGGGACAGTTCACCCAAAAATGAAAATTTTGAAGAAGAAATGCTGGTTACCATTGGTAGCCACTGACTTCCATAGCATGAAAAAACTCCTTTCAAAGTGAATGGCTACCGTCAACTGTTTAGTTACCAACAATGTTCAAAATATCTTCTTTTGACTACGTGTGATGTATTAGATGATTTAACAGAAATTCTGAAGAATGTTGGTAACCAAACAGTTGACGGTAGCCATTGACTTCCATTGTTTTTTCTTTCATACTATGCAAGTCAATGGCTACCGTCAACTGTATGTTTGGTTTTGTTACCAAACATTCTTCAAAATATCTTCTTTTTGACAATGTATGATTTATTAGATGATTTATAAGGTACAGTATTTGGAAAAAAGTTGATAACCAAACAGTTGACAGTAGCCTTTGACTTCCATAGTACTGCAAAAATACAATGAAGGCCAATGGCTACCGCCAACTGTTTGGTTATCAACATTCTTCCAAATATCTTCTTTTTGACTATCTATACGAAATATTTTGAAGAATGTTAGTAACCAAGCAGTTGATGGTAGCCATTAACTTCCTTGGTATGCAAAAATAAATAAATAAAATACAATACAGTAAATACAATGAAAGTCAATGGCTACTGTAAACTGCTTGGTTATCAACATTCTTTCAAATATATTCTTTTTGACTAGACGATTTAGAAGATATTTTGAAGAATGTAGCCATTGACTTCCACAATATAGAAAATACTATGGAAGTCAATGGCTACCATCAGCTGTCTGGTTTCCAACATTCTTCAAAGTATCTTCTTTTGTGTTCAACAGAAGAAAGACATACAACTTGAGGGTGAGTAAATGATGACAGAATGTTCTTTTTTGGGTGAACTGTCCCTTTAACTGAACACTCTTCTTTACATCTTACCTGAAGCTCTGTGGAAACTCTGGAAGCTGAAAGCCCTGCCATTAGCAGAGCGAGCATGTCACCACACACCTGATGAGGCTAAATGGCACTTTTGTCTTCAGCTCAGCCCTGGAGAACCCAAAACAAAGCGTCAGCAAAAACAAAAGCTGCTCTCTACGCCTCGCCGAATTTGTCACCTGACAGGAATCTAAAGCAGCAGCCTGCCTTCCCCAAAAAGTGCCCCTCTCTTTCTCTCACTCTTCCCAGCCTTCACTGTTAGAGGAGATATATGATACTGTAGATAGAAAGCCAGGGTTCTTAATAAAAATCATCCATTTCTGTCACAACCCAGCTGAGGGAGGTGAAAAATGCATTTGCACAGTACCAATAGGTGATTTTTATTTATTTATTTATTTATTTATTTTTTTTGCATCCCTCTCCACCTATTTTCCTCTTTGTAAAGTGGATTCCTCTGAAATGGGGGCATTAGGTGGCAATGTCGTGAATCTCCTCTAAATCGCTTCGTCTTTTGTACCTTTCGTTCTGGCCTGAAGGGCTGCTTACCATTAGCAAGAGATGAGATGCCCATCTATTATCGTTGTCTTTAATGAAGGTGAGCGAGTCTTGAGAGGAGAGGCTGAAAATCTGCACTTCATGCACAAACAAGTTAACCTTGCCTTCTAAACGAGGACATAACATGCTTGTTTGTTATATTAGGTAACCCTTTACGGTAACACTTTACAATAAGGGTACATGAATAATCATGTACTAATGCCCAAATTAATGCTTAATTCAACACATACTAATGATTATTAAGGGAGTTTACTAATTATGAACTATCCTTAACTACGACTGGAGTCATACAGATTCATGCATAATTAACAGCAGCCTTAACTATGTTAGTACATGTTTGATAGTTAATGCATTAATTAACATTTATGGATAAACTAAATCAAACAGCCTCTTTAAGAAGGAATAAGAAATACTTTAAAAAATTAATCTGTGTATAAGACACAATAGGGTGAGTTTAAAGGGAAAGAGATGAACATAAAACAGACAAGATCAGTCATTAGAGTATTTAGTATTTTCTACACTTGATGAGGAGGATCAACTAATCCTTTGCCACCCAATAATGTTTATGACAAAGCTGAGGATGTCAAATGCTCAAATTATGATAGTATTAAATTATTTAAATTAATTTCAAAGTCAGAGTATTCCTTATTCCTTCTTAAAGAGGCTGTTTGATTGAGTTTACCCATAAATATTAATTAATGCATTAACTATCAAACATGTACTAACATGTAGTTAAGGCTCCGTATGACTGCAGTCGTAGTTAAGGATAGCTCTTGGTTAGTTCATAATTAGTTAACTCCCTTAATAATCATTAGTATGTGATGAATTAAGTATTAATTAGTACATGATTATTCATGTACCCTTATTGTACCCTTAGGTCTCTTTTATTAATATTAGTTAATGTTTCAACATGAACTAGTAATGAACAATATATGTTTACAGAATTCATTAACCTTTGTTAATGTCAGTTAATAAAAAAATGTTTGTGTCAGTTCACGGTACATTAACTTTTGTTAACAAATCAAACATCATTGTAAAGTGTTAACAATAATAATAATTATTATCATTATTACTAAGTAAATTATTACTAAATAAATTATTAATTATTAATGATGACATCAACAATAATAAAACGTATTACTAAATAAATAATTATTTTAAATAATAACGTAGAAATAGAATTTATTTATTTATTTATTTATTTATTTAGTTATTCTTTCTTTCTAATTATACTGGCCCTAAAGTCTTTTTCTTTTTATTTGTAAATGATCTCCTTTTAAATATGATTAATACACCATTTGTCATTTATTAAAACAGCTTTTACCCAGTTTTTGCCATTAAAATAGTCTTAGATTATGATGTGGCATAAATGCATCCACACATACACTAACAAACAAACAAACAAAATAAATAAATAAATAAATAAATTCATCTAATACATTCCGACTATTGGTTTTATCTATCTATCTATCTATCTATCTATCTATCTATCTATCTATCTATCTATCTATCTATCTATCTATCTATTTATTTATTTAATTTATAAACATCATTAATATTACAGACCTAAACCCACAAAGGACAGCTAGGGTACTTGACAAGTTTTTCAGTGAATAGCTTAAATTTGGTCTCATAGAGCTAGTATATGGCTTCATAAGACTTAAAGACTAGAATCAATATAGTGTATGAGTCTCATGAGCTACATTTATCATACTTTTGTTGTGTTTTTGTGTCTTTTTGGAGCATGAAAGCCTCAGTCTGCATTCTTTGTCTGGTGATTATGTAATAAGACACAAGTCTCACTTTACTGGCCACCTGTGAAGCTCCTGGCAGACGATACGCAAAGTGAGATATATTGCAATGGCTCAGCATTTCATTTGCTTAGCACAAGGATATTTTTGGGTAGATGCACAGATGTTTTTGGCCTTGTGTGTTTGTGTTTTCGAGAGCGAGCGTGCTTGCTTTTGTTCTCATCTGTGTGAGAGCTCTTGGACTGATGGATGGAAAATTGCAGGTGGGTAGAAATGTCAGAGAATGAAGCTGTTTCTTGCCGTTGAAGTGCTTGAAACGCGATTATGCCGTGCATAGGCAATCTGCCACCAAACATCCTTAAGGTCACTCTGATACGTGACATACAACAACTTTTATAGTCCAATCTTGCAGTTTGGGCTGCACCGTGGTAGCGATATTTTACCAGCCGTCTAAATGATAACAGTGCTGTGCTGGTGAATACATCTTAATTTAGCACCACCTGTGAATGGCTCATCTGTCTAAAGACATCTTTGAATAAATGCATTCCTGAAGTCAATCTTTAAACTGGAAGAGAAGGTATTGGGTAGTTTTCCTACCAAAACTGAGGCTGAATTGCTTGGAAAATCTGAACTATATGAAAGTCTAACACAGAATATGGTTGGAGGACATGAATTATGAAGCTGTAGCACAGACCTTAGTCAGAATAGATGCTGTATTTAATTTGACGGTAACAAAAACAAGACTGTAAGGTCTTAAGGGTCATGCACTGTACACTGACAATGCCATTTATTTTCAATGAGAGGAGCCAATCTGAGGTGACACTAATGGCCGAATACCCTTGATGATGCATTGACAGTTTAATTTTCTGTTTCATAGAATTTCTGGGATATTTTAAAATAAGATTCAAGTCATATTATAGGTATTATGAGTGAATAATCTTTTATTTATTTTTTTAAAACAGCATTTATGTTTAGCGTCTAAGTTAATGTTATATTACAACCCGAATTCCAGAAATGTTGGGATGTTTTTAAATTTGAATAAAATGAAAACTAAAAGACTTTCAAATTACATGAGCCAATATTTTATTCACAATAGAACATAGAGAACACAACAAATATTTAAACAGAAATTTTACACTTTTATCCACTAAATGAGCTCATTTCAAATTTGATGCCTGCTACAATTCTCAAAAAAGTTGGCACGGGGGCAACAAAGGGCTGAAAAAGCAAGAAATTTTGAAATGATTCAGCTGGGAGAACATCTAGCAACTAATTAAGTTAATTGACATCAAGTCTGTAACATGATTAGCTATAAAAGGGATGTCTTAAAGAGGCAGAGTCTCTCAGAAGTAGGCTCTCCAATCTGTGAATATCATTGACATTACTAAATGGGCCCAGGAATACTTCCAGAAATCACTGTCGGCAAACACAATCCACCGTGCCATCTGCAGATGCCAACTAAAGCTCTATCATGCAAAAAGGAAGCCATATGTGAACATGGTCCATAAGCGCCGTCGTGTCCTGTGGGCCAAGGTTCATTTAAAATGGACTGTTTCAAACTGGAAAAGTGTTCTATGGTCAAATTTGACATTCTTGTTGGAAATCACGGATGCTGTGTCCTCCGGGCTAAAGAGAAGGGAGACCTTCCAGTGTGTTATCAGCGTTCAGTTCAAAAGGGTGCATAAGTGCATACGGTATGGGCAGCTTGCATGTTTTGGAAGGCACTATGAATGCTGAAAGGTATATAAAGGTTTTAGAGCAACATATGCTCCCCTCCGGATGACATCTATTTTAGGGAAGGCCTTGTGTATTTCAGCAGGACAATGCAAAACCACATACTGCAGCTATTACAACAGCATGGCTTCGTAGTAGAAGAGTCCGGGTGCTAAATTGGCCTGCCTGCACTCCAGATCTTTCACCTATAGAGAACATTTGGCGCATCATTAAACAAAAAATACGTCAAAGACGACCACAAACTCTTCAGCAGCTGGAAACCTAAATCAGGCAAGAATGGGACCAAATTCCAACACCAAAACTCCAGAAGCTCATAACCTCGATGCCCAGACTTCTTCAAACTGGTTTGAAAAGAAGAGGAGATGCTACACCATGGTAAACATGCCCCTGTACCAACTATTTTGAGACCTGTAGCAGGCATCAAATTTTAAATGAGCTCATTTTGTGCATAAAATTTTTAAAATTTCTCAGTTTAAACATTTGTTATTTTATCTATGTTCTATTGTGAATAAAATATTGGCTCATGTGATTTGAAATTCTTTTAGTTTTCATTTTATTCAAATTTAAAAAATTTGTGTTGTATATTGTTATTCACTTTTAATTCACATTTGTTCACAATACAACAATGTTACTTTATGAACTTGAAATGTTAATGTATTTATATATATATATATATATATATCTCGCTACCATGGTGCAGCTCAATAGCAAAGAATGACTTGAATATATATATATATATATATATATATATATATATATATATATATGTGTGTGTGTGTGTGTGTGTGTGTTTATATATATATATATATATATATATATATAAACATTTAAATGATTAAAAAAAATTGGCAGTGCATTTATAAATAATTAAATACATTTTAAAATCACCATTAACTCAAAAAAAATTCTTACATTTTAACAAATTGAACCGTTTTCGGATATAAAGCTGAAGTCTGATTGTCACAAACCTGAAAACATCAGGAAATTCATCAGGGGAATTTCAGCCCAGAATAAATTTTTGAAAATATTTAAACCTTTACAAGAAAATTTAAATTTTGGTAACACTTTACAATAAAATATCTCTCTTTTTTAACAGATTAACTAACATGAACTAACAATGAACAGTATATATTTTACAGCATTGATTAACCTTTATTAATGTCTATATAAATGATTGTTCATAGTGCATTAACTAATGTTAACAGATACAACTTTTGATTTTAATAATGTGTTAGTAAATGTAAACTTAACTAAGATTAATAAATGCTGCATAAGTATTATTCATGTCAGCTAATCCTATAAAGTTAACCCATGTTAGCAAATGAAACCTTATTATAAAGTTTTACTGAAATTTCAATTATTTAAAAAAAAAAAAAAACTGACTAGAAACTTACAAATGTTGCCTGTTTGCCTTGTCTGAGATATTTGTGTATTAATCGGTATAATAGTGTAAATCTATTCATTTTCAAGGATAATTCAAATAATTATCTCCACTTGCTCTCTCCTCCTCTCCTCTCCTCTCCTCTCCTCGGTCGCCCTGTCAACACCAGGAAATCCAAATGCTGCAGTGGCGTGTGCGTGAAATGAGACGGCCCAGACACAAACAAATACGATCTGTCAAGGGCTCTTGGATAACAGCAATAGGCGCAGGTGGATTGCTCCCCGAGATAAGCAGCAAAGCCTTTCTCTCCCCCAATGAAATATGTATGGAGCTCTATGAAGGTGCATCTCAGCCCACCTCTCTTTATATGAGAATCCCTCCCCTCTTCCCGCTCCGGAGCGTCAGGAGATGTGCTGCGCTCTCGCCGTGTGCCTGCTTTATGATTAGCGAGTCTCACTTCCCGCTCCGTGGTTTAGCATCTCTCTCCGGGTGGCCCTCGGCCGGCGTTCCTATTGATGAACATCTACGCCTAATATGTTGCTCCATTGATTCTTCGTTATTTCAATTCCCAGAACGGTTGAAACGCGCGGTGGCTGTAGCCAAGGCGTTTAATTTGCAGTTCTATTAAAACAAAGTCATTAAAAGCACACTGTGTGGCATTTGATAATTAAAAATGTGAGTAAAAATAACCCTCATTAGCATCGCGGCCGCCTTGTTTTGTTGCGCTCTGTTGTCTCAAGGAGTCGTATTTATGCAATGACTGATAGAGGAACAACATGCCTGATGCCCGAGACCTCTTATCCGCGTGCCATTATGACCCACGCGGCGTGTCGGATACGAATGCACGGTTAAACTAAAGCATTTGTGACTGCCATTTAAAAATGGGCCATCATGAAACAAAAATAGGTGGCGATATGTATGCTTCAAACAAGTGAGGATTTGCCAGTTCACAAAGAGCGTAATGTCTTATGTGAGGTGATGCATGTCTCCTCAGCTAACAAAAATATGTCACGTTTGAATTAGTTATGAAAACATAACTTCTGAATGTTCTCTGGACATTTTTCTTGGTGATGTGAACGCTAGAGAAAACAGTAAGAGATCGTTCCATTTTATAATTTTGGAAACATCTTGGGAACGTTACTTTTGAAGCACGTTTTCCTAACGTTTGCATTAAATTATAAAAATGTTATTTCTGAACGCTTAACATGTTTTTTTTCTGGTTATGTGAATGTTAAAGGAACATTCCATTTTAATATTTTGCAAACATTATAGGAGCGTTACTTTTGAATGTTCTCTAAAACAAGTAGTAGCCTACGGATTAAAAAAGAGGTTAGACGAACATCAAGCTAAAATGTTCCCTGGTATCTGGGTAGTAAATAATAACGCTTGAAAAGCGTTAGACATATGTCCAAATGAAAAATTTTAGAAATTTGATCTTGGTCTCCTCAATCACGTCGGAGGATTATTCCATATTATGTGAGCCGCTAATGAGTGATGCATTATGTATCAGCAGCACAGATCTATACAGCAATAATGAGCGGAGCTCATTGATTAATGTGCCGCAAAAGCGAGCGCTTTGTGTTCAATGAAACCGGCACGACACAAGGTTGTTTGCACAGGCGTGATTGATGACATTTCGCACCGCTATTTACAGCGCCCTCCACGGGAGAGACGTGCGATAATGATTTATACCCCCCACAGTTACCCGGGCAAAGCTGAGTCACATGACCTGCTGATCAAAAGTATAAAACCTTTGAGTGTGAGAATGTCACTGTAATCGCAAGAATTAGTGTGTGTGTGTGTGTGTGTGTGTGAAAGAGAGAGAGAACAGCAGGCGACTGATTGAAAATGTTCAAAGAAACCGCTCCACTTTCTTGATTAAACGCTTGGTGCGTCAGCGGATGACTGATTTGTGTGTGTGTGTGTGTGTGTGTGTGTGTGTGTGTGTGTGTGTGTGGCTAAAAGGTGACGATCTGGCCTTGAGTCTAATCTCCCCCGCTGCGAGTGGTGCTGGGAACCGTGTCCTTTGCTTAGGCTGGGCTTAAAAGGTCACTGAAATATTTATCGTCCTGTTTTCTGGGTTAGATATGATACTGCGCTTGCAGTTTTGTGCACTTGACGTCTCAAATTTTAACATGTAAAAGCAAAAATGAGTTTCTAAATTAAATTACTGGAGTGGGAGTAGGTCAAACGTGGGTTAAGGCTCCTGAGTAGTAGGCCTATAAATGTGCGCTCATGGGAGAGGATTGAAACTGTGTACCTGTGCACATTCATAATGACTGAATTGGGCAAATGTATTCCTTGGAGGAAGGGATTCCAAATGGAGGAGTCATTTCGAATGCATGTTAAATAGAAATATATTATTGTTCACTGTTAATTTGTGATTGTTCGAGTGATATTTTAATATCAATGTGAGACTACACTCTTAAAAATAAAGGTGCTTAAAAGGTCCTTCACAGAATCATTTTTGGTTCCACGAAGAACCATCCAGTCTAAGGTTCTTTCTTACCTTCTCTTCTACCATCTCTTTCTTACCTTTTTATAATCTAAAGAACTTTCTTTCGTCACAAAGAACCTTTTGTGAGACAGAAAGGTTCTTCAGATGTTAAAGGATGCCACAGAAGAACCTTTTTTTGTCTAAATGGTTCCATAAAGAACATGAAGCACCTTTATTTTTAAGTGTATTGTAGTTTTTATTAGTAATTTGAATTAGTTTTTATTTTTAGATTTGTTGTTTTTATTACTTTTTGTTGAAGCTTGTCATTTTTTGTGTTTTTGTCATTTGTCAAATGTCTTTATTTTTTTATTTATTTATTTTTTTATAATTTAGTTTTTCAGTTTATATTTTAGTACATCAAGTTAAAATAAATGAAAACGAGAATTGTTTCCTTGGGAATTAGCTGAATTAAAATAAGTTTACATTTTTATATTTTATTTTATTTCATGTAACATTTATTAAAGTTATGGTTTTAGTTAATTACAATAACACTGGTTTGTGTATAATACATGAATGTCGCTTTGAAATTGAAATGAAAAATTGTGTAGTACATGCAAAAATTAACAATAATAATAATAATAATAATAATAATAATAATAATTAATTTAAATAAATATAAATAATTTTAATAAACTGAATTAATGTTCATGCATTGAATGTTAACACATAGTTACCAAAAGTAATGTGAATTAAAAAAAAAAAAAAAGGTAAAATTGGCCAATAACCTCGTGGGCAGCTCGCCAACATATTGCACTTCAGGCATTCTGAGTATGTATCCCAGCTCGCGGACCTTTCCCGATCCTGCACCCTTCTCTCTCTTCTCTCTCTTTTCCACTTTGATTCCTGTCAGCTAACTGTCTAAAAAAAATCCAAACAATTAAATAAAATAAATTTAAATTAATGTAAGTTTCAGTATTGACTACAATGTACTGATATTGATTGGGGAAGTGTAGTGTTATTGTCTTGTTCTAGATATTTATGAATTTGTACTCCATCTACTGTAAGAATAAATACACCAATACAGTTATTATTTACATGTTACATGTGATACTGTATTTGTAATTTTGTGCAATCAAATTTTAGCATGTAAAAAGCAAAAAACACTTTCTAAATTAAATTATACAAATAGGAGATGGTCAGTTATGGGTTAACGTTCGTGAGTAGTATAAATGTGTGCTCATGTGAGAGGACTGATACATGTGTACCTTTGCACATGCCTCTATGTGTCAACATGAACATTTCATCTATTCATAATAACTGCACTGGGCGTATGTATTCTTAATACTCGGAGGAAGGGATTTCAGATGGAGGAGTCATTTCTAATGCATTTAGATGGCCGGGCTGATGTTATCCAAGAAGACAAGGTGGTCGACTTCAACTTCCAGATAGCTTTTAACCAGATTAGCCGGCTTTCTCCCACATCCAAATGGATCAGCCGTACTCAGGAGGCTGAGAAAAAAAAGAAAAGAAAAAAAAGTGGCTATGAATGGTGAGTGTTGCATGAATAAACACAGACACACACAGTATCCAGATGGCGGCTACGCTGAAAGTAACACTTCATATGTGAGAACAGTTGTCGAAGTTGTTGTTTAGTCAAAGTCGATGCTGTATGAGATTTGACGCTAATGGAAATGATGCTGTGAAGGATGGAAGTACAGTTCAATCTGTTGTACTTGGGCATCAAATATTCACAAAAACACAGATTGTGAAAGTTACATGAGTCCAGGGACCCTTAAAGACCCTTTTTAAGTTTTGTGGCTTTTAGTCTGTCTGTTATTGAGGATATCTAGTGTACTCTTAGTTTACAGACTTTTTGTAGATGTATACATTTAAATATTTCTCTTTCACGAAATGGACCAAAAATATTAACGGCTCAACTTTTACATAGGTGGGTATACCAATTTTTGTCCAAGAAAATATTGATTGTCACCATGACTGTCACTGACAATGTTTCCTCTAAGGGCTGCATTCTTGTGTCCCATTTATGCTTTATTTTCAGCACACCTGTACATATTTATTGAGGAAATCAGCATATTAGAATGATTTCTGAAGGATCATGTGACACTGATGACTGGAGTAATGATGCTGAAAATTCAGCTTTGGATCACAGGAATAAATTACATTTGACAAAATATTCATATAGAAAACAGTTATTTTAAATTGTAATAATATTTCACTTTTTTATTACCAACCCCAAACAGTAGTATACATGGGAGTTATTCATCTATAAATGCACTCTCTGTTCAGTTCAGGCATGCTTTCTAGTAGTTTTCAATGGAAAATGTGTCCTGAACAGCATCCAACAATAGTAATTATCAAATCATGTTTTTGCCAGACTGCAACATGCTGTAAACAGCCTGAAAAGTAAAGAAAAGCCGTTTGATTTGTCGCTTTTTATTATTTGTAATAAATCAAATATGCCGTCTTTTCCAGTCTATTGATCCCCCAATATGATAAAACTTTATCACATTTTTGTTTCATTTCTGTCTGATATTTATGTGTACAAATAGAAAATGACAAACGTTTGAACATTTGAGTCACACTAACCTTGAATACTGCCGCCTGTAATGCTCGAGTACAATGTAATATATTTTTAAAAGCTTCCATCAGGGCTTTCTGTCTCCCTCTCTCCACACCTCTCTCCGTGTGAGCGGCGTACGCCTGTTCGTCTCAACAGCTTTGGTGAGGAGACTGTGTCAGGTCAATTAACAGTGCTGCTCCGTACATTTTCCACCTGACTCTTCCCATTATCACTGCTGAGGTACACGACAGTGAAGAGCGTGCAACCACACCTTCAGTGTAAGCGTTTCTTCCCTGCTTTATCAGAGTTTCTCTCTTTTTTTGTGTGTGTCAGTCAGGAGGCTGTTTTGTAAACTTTTTCCTTTATCATCTGTCTTTCCTAATTTGGTTTAAGTTGGTGTCGAGCAGCGGAAAGGCCACCTGGCGTGACACGCCGCTGTTGTCATATTTTCTAATTACAGAGCAACAGGAAACTAGAGTTTGTGTGGATGTGAGGGCGAGGAGTGTGTGCTAGTGGACAACGTGACCGCACAGAGAGTCTGTTTCCACCATCTGTGGCCGATTCCAAACCAAATCATCCTGCAGAATGAACCGTCTCCAATCCGTTTGAAGTGTGTGATTTTTATACTCGGTAAGGCTACCTGTGACCTGTTGTGACCAGTAAACAATGGTGATGCAATTTAAACTCAGTGTTCGCAGATGGTTTGCTGTAGTACAGAGATATAAAAACAACAGGAACCAACAGCCGGCAGAGCTGATAGTTAACTCAGGCTGCATCCCGATTTGCATAGCTTGTTTCATTTCATACGGGGTAAAAAAAAAAAAAAAATGGTAATTGTGACTTTTTATCTCACAATTTGGACTTTTTTTTCTTGCAATGTAATCTTGAGTTTACATCTCCCAGTTCTGACATTTTTCCTCTGAATTCTGAGTTTACAACTCATAATTATAGCTTTTCTCTCCGAATTCTGAGTTTACATCTCACAATGTTATTTTTTTTTTTTTTGTATGAATTGGGACTTTTGTCCCAGAGTTTACATTTCTCACAATTTTGACTTTTTTTTCCCTCTTCGAATTCTGAGTTTACATCTTACAATTTTGACATTTTTCTTAGAATTCTGAGTTTACAATTCAGTTGTGAGTGGTAAAGTCAGAATTCATACAAAAAAAAAAAAAATCTAAATTGTCAGATGTAAACTCAGAATTCAAAGAGAAAATGTCAAAATTGCTAGCCTTTTCAAAATTGCCAGACAATTCTGATTTTTGTCCAAAAGTTTACGTCTGACAATTTTGACATTACATCTCAAAATTCATATTTTTTTCCTAGGAATTCTGAGTTTACATCTGGCAATTTTGACATTTTCTCTTTGAATTCTGAGTTTACATCTCACAATTTTTATTTTTTTATTTTTTTATTTTTTTTATTGTATGAATTCTGACTTTACTACTCACAATTCTGTATTTTTTTTTTTTTTTTTTTTTTGCTTTTCTTTTCAGAATTGTAGGATATAGACTACTAATTTTAATACACACTAGTACTAATACACTAATACACTAATAATATATAATTAGCAATTTAGCTATGTCAGCTTTCTGTTATGCAACCATGAATCTTCATATCACAGCAAAGACAGCATTAACCATAGATAAAAATACACAGTTACCACGTAAACAGCTGCTGATTACTACAGTACAGTATGTATCCGCCGTAATGGAAATGTCAAAATTTGCCTGTAAAACGTGTTAACAGATGTGATCTGCAACAGCCAGCTACAGCCTCTTCCAACAGATTTTCACATTTGGTTTATCATACACATCAGACGATTCATAATGCAGATGATATGAAATTCTAAATTAAAGGGAGTATTGATAAAACAGTCTTGTAGTTGTAAGTGATATTGATCATCATAGAGCACAGCTAGTATACTGTAAGCTCTTAATTAAAGCAGTGGGACTAGTGATCATAAATGCAATGGGTTTGATAGAAAGATATATATGGATATAGAAATATCAATAGTATATTTGTTTATTCAAATCATAGTTTATAGAAAGAATCATTTGCATTGTTTTTTTAGTCAATATACACTGCAAACCAAAAATTAAGCTTGGAATAAATGCATATAATATATATAATTATAGTGCATTATATATAATTTTCATGTATATTTATACTCAACATAAATTTAGCTTATATTATATAATGTTATGTTATGTTATGTTATATTTCTTCATTGACTTGTTGACCCTTCCAAAATTTCGACACTGTTGATGAATTCAACCCAGTTACATCTATGTATTAATATCTATGGCACTTCCTTTTAATGCACAGTATAAATAAGTCTGTTAATATTATATAATCTGCCCCTGCAATCATAGTTTGTGTGAAAAGGAATAAAAGTTGTTTTACTGACGATAATGTTCATTTGAGCTGAAATCTGTTGTGAATTGCATGTTTTGGCGTTTTGCAAAAACGTAGTATGTATTTGGTGTAAAAGTGTGCACCACTTTTTTTTCCAATGTAGTGTGAGGTGAATAAATAAACATTTCATTGGCACATTATTACAAAAATTGTTCTTTTAAAATGAGCTGTATGTTTTTGGCTATTTGCTTGACATTGCTTCTGTTTGCAAGCATTAGACAATGTCATCTAAAGCACATCATGCACCAGAGGAAATGAAGTCCAGAATGTTGTTTTTGCATTATGGAAAGCGCTACTTCAAGCCATTTATCCATGTTTTATGGCCATTTACATTGTTTGCTTGTTGCAATGTGTCACAAACATACTGTAATAATCCATAATTCTCTTCAACAGAATAGCAATTGGGCGTATGAGGGAGCCGGTAATGTCCCAGCCGTTTCCTCAGAAGCAGGTGGGCCGCTGGTGATCTATGGCCATCATGTCCCTGTTGTTCCACAGCAATGCACGGATGACTTACCCACCTCCCTCGACAAATAAATTGCCCTCTCTCCCCTCAAATGGGGAGACGTCACAATCCCTCTCATCTGATGTTGGCGGCGCCTGCACGTATTTATGTTCTTTTACAGCCCGAACAGTCCCAGTCCAATAAAGGAACAAATGGAAGACTTGAGCAAAGCTGGAATAGGAGGATGAGGAGTAATGATCTGGAATGGTGAGGAAGAACGCGAAGGCCTCCAGTTGAGGGACGTCCCGTGCATCCATCTCTCTCGCTCCCTCCTGTTCTCCGTCATTTGTTGGCCTCCTAAATGGAGGGTTGTTAATGGTTGCCAGGTTGGGGCAGGGTGAGGTGAGCCAGAGACCGGAGATGACAGATGTGCCGGTTAGAGACGAGGGGAGCCGCTTCCTCTTTCACCCCTTCATTTTCAGTCATGTTAAACTCAGCCGAGCAGGAATGAAGAAAAATCGGTTGTTCCCGATTCAGCAAGAAGGGGGATCGGAGACTTACAACCACAAAAGACCGGGATTTTATTATAGAGGGTTTTTCTAAATCATGTTGAAGGATTAAATTCCCAAATCCACCTCAAAGGTCAGCAGAAAAAGCTGTTCTATCACTGTTAAGTCACTGTAGTGTGAAATATAAATAATATTATTAGAATATGACAAAATTGCAATGTTAGATTACTGAAAAACAATGACGATCATAATGACAATAACATGAAGTGAAGTGTGTAATTTCTGTTTATTTTGCACATTCAGGGTTTTGGATTGGCTGAAATGTGTTTGAAGAGAGAAAGAAAAACAAGGTACAAAGGTAAAAAGATAAATATATCTGTGTGTGTGTGTGTAGCTTTAACTGAAGAACTAAAAATAACTAAAACAAAAATCTATTGTATAAAGAAAACTACTGTATATGGACTATAAAACAAAAACTATATGGACATTAAAAATCACAAAAACTTTCAAATTAAAATATATTATTAAATATATTATAAAAATAAAATAGATAACACCTGACAATATGGTTCACATTAGTTAACATTTCTTATTACATTAACAGTGAGCAATAGGTTACAGTACTTATTCATCTTTGTTAACATTATTTAACAAAAAAAAAACTGTTCATTGTTAGTTCATGTTAACTCAGGTCCATCAAATAATATTAACAGATATAACTTGTTTTTAATAATGATTTAGCAAATTTTGAAATTAATGTTAAGATTAACGTTAAGATAAGATTTTAAATTATAGTTAACAAATGTTAATAAATCTTATTGTAAAGTGTAAAGTAAAATATTTAAAATTTAAACAAAAACTCTCAGTGGTACTAAAACAACACTGAAAAGGACATCGTCCAAATCTTCTTTGTTCAAGGTGAGAAAACGCAGCCTTTTTCATTTGGCTTCTTGCTATAATAGCTAGCAATTTTGCGCCTGTGGCAATGTGTCCTCATTCACAGCTAAATAACGGTTTTACATCACCGAGAGGATGTACACTAGACCATTGGAAGCCCTAAATATTTGAGTGTGATTCAGTCCATTTGCCTGAATCAACTCTCAACGCCTTCAATTTGAGAAAGGCTATTTGGCTCGGTGAGTACAGAGGGAGATAATTGAATAGCATTCTTACTTATTTTTCATGTTGCCATGAGGGAGCTGTAAAACACTCTCTGAAGGCTTCTTTAACTCTGGTGCAAAGCATATTCATTAAAGAGAGATGGGCACATCATATTAGGGTTGCAGCAGGTTTCTGCAGAGGTACACGGCTCATTGTTTAGATTGAAATGTGCCAAGGACAGTTTGCAAGATCAACCTACGGTTAGAAGTGGGCTGTGTATTAGCCTTTCTTTGACATGTCAATTTGAAATGATACCTCACATCATGCTGTTTGTTAATGCTGAAGACTGGCGTAATTTCTGGAATCAATTACATTTAAAAATGATTAAAATAGAAAACATTTTCATTGATATCATTAATAATACAATATTTCATTAATATAATTAATAAGTAATACAAGTCTTACTGATCCCAATCTTTTGAACAGCAGTGTATGATATGTTACCATTATCCTGTCTTCTTTCTAAGAGGTCACGGTGATGAGATTTAGGTTTGCTGTTTTCTTCTCTCTCTCCGTTCTGTTGGAAAGTGACATTTCTCAGCTGACAGATGTTATGCTGTGTTGACTCTTTTTTTCTTTCTGACATTTTCACTTCCTTTGGTGTGTGGCGGTAATTTTCGTCGGTTTTAAGGCTCTTCGTGTACCCGTGATCTTTCAGGGAGAGTAAAAGCCGGCTGATGGTTTTCTGGAACAAGTTTATCTCTGACTCTCCCTCAGGCCTTCCCTGCAAATCAAAAGAGTCCTTTCAAGTTTGTCACAACATTTCCAGGCCAACACAACAAGCAGAAGTACCAAATTATTTTACGCTAGCGGGGTTAGATTGTACGGTCTTCATGAAACACCTTGACTGTGTCTTTCATTATTATCAAGAGGAAAACACTGACTCGCTTTGCAACAGGCTAGTTTATATATTCCCCACACAGAGCTCACTGCTGCTTTAGCTGATTGACATGAGAGCATATTAATTGAGCTGAAGCACTGTCATCATTGAGTCCTCTAGTCTTATTACAGCAGAGGATGAGTTACGTGTCGGCGGTAATAAGAATTGGCTTAGTTGGAGACATAGCATTATCTAAAATGTCTTGGTATGCTGAAGCATTTAAATTTCCCTTCACTGGAAGTAAGGGGCCCAGCCCAACCCCTGAAAAACATCCCCATTCCATTATCCCTTCTCAACCAAACTTTACAGCTGGCACAATGCAGTCAGGCAGGTAATATTCTCCTAGAATCTGCCAAACCCAAACTTTCCCATCAGACTCGTTACTCCACAGAACAGGTTTCCACTGCTCCAGAGTCTAGTGTTTACACCACTACATTCAACTCTTGGCATTGTACTTGATGATGTGAGGCTTGCATGCAGTTTTTTTTTTTTTTTTTTTTTTTTTTTTTTGTGTGTGTATGCTGATATTAATGCCATTGGAAGTTTGGAACTCTTCAGCTATGGAATCAGCAGAGTGTTGACTATTTTTACGCACCATATGCTTTAGAACTCGGTCACTCCACTCTGTGACATTACATGGTCTTTCACTTCGTGGCTGAGTTGCTGCTGATCCTAAACGCTTCCACTTTCCAATAAAACCACTTAGAGTTGACTGTCGATCCCAGACTCACCCATCAGACCAAGATAGAAGCTTGATCCATCACTCCACAGAACAGGTTTCCACTGCTCCAGAGTCCAGTGGTATTGTGCTTTACATCACTCCATCCAATGCTTGGTGTTGTACTTGGTGATGTGAGGCTTGCATGCAGCAGCTCGGCCATGGAAACCCATTCCATGAAGCTCCTGCTGCAGTTTTTGTGCCTATATTAATGTCAGTGGAAGTTTGGAACTCTTCAGCTATGGAGTCAGCAGAGCATTGCTGACTTTTACGCACCAGAAGTCTCAGCCTCAGCACTTGGTGACCCTGTTCTTTGACTTTGTGGTCTTCCGATTCATGGCTGAGTTCCTGCTGTTCCTAAATGCTTCCACTTTCTAATAATACCACTTAAAGAAGTCCATGATCTAGCAGAGGTGAAATTTCACAAATGGATTTATTGCAAAGGTGGCATCCTATTACAGTACCACGTTGAGCTTTTCAGACCGACCCTTTTTTCATAAATGTGACCCTGGACCATAAAACCAGTCATAAAGTAACATGGGTATATTTGTAGCAATAGCCAACAATACATTGTATGGGTCAAAATGATAGATTTTTCTTTTATGCCAAAAATCATTACATTTACATTTAGTCATTTAGCAGATGCTTTTATCCAAAGCGACTTACAAATGAGGACAATGGAAGCAATCAAAATCAACAAAAGAGCAATGATATGCAAGTGCTATAACAAGTCTCAGTTAGTCTAACGCAGTACACTTAGCAAGGTTTTTTTTTTTATAAATTACACAATAAATAAAAAGAAAACAGATAGAATAGAAAAAGAATAGAGCAAGCTAGTGTTAGATGCCTTTTTTGCTTTTTGTTAATTGTATAATAAATAAAAAGAAAACAAATAGAATAAAAAAGATTAGAGAAGCTAATGTTAGTTTTTTATTTTTTTATTTGATTTTTTTTAAGAAAACAAGCAGTTTGTAAATGAATAGAGTGCAAGTCTAAAAGGGGCAAGTTTTTTGTTTTTAAGTTTCAGGATATTAAGTAAAGATCATGTTCCATGAAGATATTTTGTAAATCTCCTACAATAAATATATCAAAACGTAATTTCTGATTAGTAATATGCATTGCTAAGAACTTAATTTGGACAACTTTAAAGGTGATTTTCTCAATATTTAGATTTTTTTTTTTTTTGCACCCTCAGATTCCAGATTTTCAATTAGTTGTATCTCAGCCAAATATTGTCCTATTCTAACAAACCATACATCAATGGAAAGATGATGTATAAATCTCAATTTCAAAAAATGTGTGGTCCAGGGTCACAAACGCTTGTAAATGCAAACTGCATGGCTAGGTGCTTGATTTTATACACCTGTGGCAATGTGTCTGAAACACCTGAATTCAATAATTAAGAGGTGTGTCCCAAAACTTTTGTTCATACAGTGTATATTCCTCACACAGTGCTCACTGCTGCTTTAGTTGATTGACATGACAGCATATTACTTCAGCTGAAGCACTGTCATCATTGAGTCCTCTAGTCTTATTACAGCAAAGGATGAGTTACGTGTCGGTGGTAATAAGAACTGGCTTCATGACATTTCATTACAAAGCCTATAACATGAATTTCACACAGCATTTCTGCTCCCGTGGAAAGACAGGTGTCACCTTCTGACTAGTTTCTGCCTCTCCGGCAGTGTGAATGAGTTTCTTTCTGGTTCACCTCTGTAGACCGCTGACCGTGGACATTTATTACATGCTACCGGGTGGTTTTGGGCAAAGTGCTTTCACTTTCCCGCCCCCTGCAGTTCCCATAATTCATATCGCCGCTCTTGCTTTTTAAACAGGCCTTTCATACGTGACCTTGACTTACATCCATCACGTTGACATTTCGAGTGCGAGACTGGACCTCACAAAAGGGAAATGCTTTTTGGCTCTTGCCTGGGTGTGAATCACCAGCGAGCTTTTTTAATTACCTCAATCTCATTTACACCCACAAGCACTATAAAAAAAAAAAAAAAAGGTATGGCAGCAGCAAATGCATGCAAGCTGTAATTATCTATAAAAGCTTTTCACGATTGATAGGAGCAAAATGGTGGCTTTTTTTTTTCTTGATTTCTCTCGATAGGCCACTCTGAATTGACTGCGGTTAGACTATGACATTTTGTGAGAAAAGATGACATGGGCCTGTGCCAAACGCAGAGAAAAAAAGAGATGGTTTAATGATAATCTGCTGCTTAAATGAGGTCGTTATGTGGCCAGGGGAGGTTAGGTAAATAGAGCCCCTAATGATCTTCCATTTTAATAGCGCCCATTGCATGGCATTCTGGGTCATATTATGATACAACTCAGAGGATGAGCGAACGCATGGGTCACTGCATGAGTTTCCAAACAAGTAACTTCAAAACTACAGCTTCAGTATTACCCAAACTTACCTCTAGTCACTATATACGAGGCTAAGCTGGTGAGCGAGAACTCTGAGTCCACTGTGAACACATCTACTGATGTCAGCAGGTGGCTGAGCTTAAACCGCTTGGTGCCGTTTGCTCAGGAAATGACAGAGTCTTCTGAGGACTCTCGGGTGGATGAGGAGTGTTCATCTGGAAATCTGACCCGTGATACAGAGATTTGTAGAGTTTAGTTTCATGATAAACTCTTTGCCATGTATGAGATAGAATACGTTTCATTGGGTGCCTGTGTTTTATAATTAGTTTTTGCTCAAATTCTAATAATAACATTTCATTAGATTTTCCTTATTATTATTATTATTATTATTATTATTATAAAAATTTAAAATTGCAAGTGGGTAAAATGGCACCAAACATACAAGTGAACCATGCTTTCATCATTCTATCATTTTTTAGAGCACACATTTAAAATAAAATAAAATATAATTTATAAAATATAATTTAAAACATAAAATTAAATTAAATACTAAAATATATAAAATTAAATGTAAAAATATAAATATTGAATATAAAATAAAGTAATAAAATGTGAGAAACCAAGTAAGTAGACTATTGACTGGTATCATTGCACACTTTTGTTTAATAAAGAGAATCTGGGACAGGTGCAGCTAATATGCACTAACAAACATTATGCTGGTGAGATTTACTTCAGAGATTAAAATTTGCATGCAGTTTGGCGTCTCAGTAGTAATTATAAGGAGCAAATGTAAACAAGCTTTTAATCATTGTTTGTGTGACTGCCTGCTTCTGTTATCACTGATGCATGTGGAGCGTTCAAATGTAGGTCTGATTAAGTTTAATGTTAAGCTTTTTGAAGCAAAAAGGCGAGTTCTAGCCATAGACCATGGGTTTGGTGAACACACTGGCAGACGTTGAGTCGATCTCAGTAATCAAGGCTTTCCTTCCCCATATGCTCTCACTGGAGAGAAGACTGGTGCAGTTCTGTATTTATCACCGGGAATTCGCAGAACATAGGGATATAAAGGCTCATCTCTAATAATCTGGTACTTTATGTGGTTTTTAGCTCATATCAGGGAAGCATAATCTACCACAGAGTCAACATAAAACAGCATCTGACTGCAGTATTTCTGAATTAAATGGGATTTTCAGTAAGAAAAGATTAAAGCTAGGCTTGATTTGGTTTATGGGCATTTATTTTCATTTGTTTATCCATCCATTCATCCGTCCTTAATTTATAAAGCTAATGCATCCAATTTTTTATTTTATTTTATTTTAATACTAATATTAGCTAATTCTAGAAAAAACAAATGTGGTTATTTTATTTTATTTATTTTTATAATTTTGTTTTATTTTATTTACTTTTTATTTTATCTTATTTGTTTTGTTTTATTTGTGCTAATATAAAAAATGCAAATATGGTTATTAAACTATTGTGCACACAATTTTGCAACATTTTAATTAGTTTCATCATTGATTGATTGATTGATTCGTTCATTGATTGATTAATTGATTGATTGATTGATTGATTGATTGATTGATTCATTCATTCATTCATTCTGTCCATAGTTTATAAAACTAATATCCATTATTTTATTTTATTTTATTTATTTATTTTTTTGTTTTGTTTTTTTATTTTAAACTAATATTGGCAAATAATAGAAAATAGAAATATGATTATTTTATTTATACAAATATTGGCTAATAATAGAAAATACAAATATGGTTATTTATTTTATTCTAATATTAGAAAAATGTATATTTGTGTACTAATATATTGTACACAGAACTTTTACAAAATGTATTTGTTAATTTATTCATTCATTCATTCATTCATTCATTCATTCATTCATTCGTTCATTCTCCAAAGATCCATGGAAAGTGCTGTAAGGAAGTAAATATTAATTATTATTTATTGATTTCAAACCACAAGTCTTAAATTACCTTGAGGCCATCTAGATAAAATTGCTTTTTGGGTTTGGTTTTGCGGGATGTGGTTTCGACTGCTGCTTTATAAAACCCCTGTTCAGCATGGTGCACAATTACGTATAAAAAGGTAATTGGACCTCCTGATCATGGCTGTGCTGGAATTAACAGTAAATCGCAAACGATTCCTTGATTACAAAAACACACCGCAGCCCTATAACTGCTGCAGGACTACTATATTCCCTTGAAGTGCTGCTGTTTGTGGATTGTGCCGCGGTACATCCGCTTCCTCCTGACTTAATCCTGTTAGGGAGCCGCTACAGGAGGCAGGTCTCCATGCTCTCCAAAAACGCCTTCAACTGCGAAATCTGCTCCCACTCCACATTAAATATGGAATCAGGATGAATTATACAAAGCAGCTGCTCATCTGACATGCCATTATAGGTAAAAGAAATTTTCAGTACACCTGTTTCCAATCTGAGAGGCCCGTGACGCCTCATTTTGGCAATGTCTGAGGCTTCACGTGGGATTAAACCCACATACATTATTGATAAATGATCTCCTCCGTTTCTATAAATCCTTCTTTTAATTTAAGCCACTGGATTGTATGAAATTCGACCGTTTTCACTCATTGATTAGGCTTTGAAACAACTTTTTAGTCATACCTCAGAGATGCAACCATAGTTAGATATTAATTTCACTGTTTGCTTATTCTTTTTAAGTTTTGCCATTTGTGGATAGTACTGCTTTGCAAATCCGGTCAGTACTTTAAATTTTGCTCACCGTTACATTATTTATTGCATCTGGAGCAACTTTGGCATGACAGCATTTCACCTGAGGCGTCGTTTGCATAAACGCTGGCATTTTTAAATGCCAGTCTGAAATTAAGGCATCTTATGAACTCATTTACAAGAGACAGATGTCCATAAAGTTTATTAGTCACTAGAAATGTTTATGATGGAGGCGGTTCACATCTTAACGCTCTCTCCTTGGCCTCTCTGATCTCAGTATTAGGCTGCATCCCAATTTGCACTTCTACTACACACTGAAATGCTTTGCTGGTACTGGGACATATGGCCACATCATGAAATTACCTTGGTATCCCAAAATTTTGTCTCACGCTGGTTGTTTTTGCATGCAAGTGTTTTAAAAAAATTATTTATTTAGAGTTACTTTATTGTTGTTATATACTTAATAATAATAATAAAATGCAATTCAAAATTCATAGTAATACAATTATTTTCTTATAAATGCGATAGAAGTTATATAACATTTATACTACAACTACTACTAATAATAATGTTAAACTATTAAAAAAAGTGCTAGATATGTTTTTATTTAGGTCGTTGTTGTTGCTTTTACTTAGTAAATAAGTTTGATGCATTAGTTCATTTTGGAAACATGTTTATATTAGAACATATGTTCTAATAATAATAATAATAATGTTATTATTATTATTAAATATATACATTCAATGTAAGTTCTTATATGAAATTTCCAAAATTAAGATGTCAACATTATTATATTTTATCAACATTTTTATTAATATTTTATCATATAACATTATAACATCATATAATATTATTTTATTATTATTTTCTTTTCACAGTTCTTGGATATGACGTTAACCCAAATGTTTTTTGTGTAGTAATAATAATAATATAGTTCTTATTTGAAATGTAAAAAAATAATACATTTATTATTATTATTATTATTATTACCATCATCATGTTTTTAATCATCATCATCATCATCATAAATGTACATGCTATATATGTTCTTGTATGAAATTTCCAAAATTATTATTATTATTATCATTATTGTTGTTGTAAAAATATTATTTAAAATGCTAAATAATGTTTTATTTTCTTGAACTGAACTCTACGCCACTTGATCAACACTGTAGCACACTACAGTATTATGTTTATTGTTTATAGTATAGATAGCACATGCATTGGGATGCAGCAGTCAGGAAACACAGGCCTGCATCTCACGAAGGCCTTTTTGACCGTCAGTCAAGCAGGATGCTTAGAGGACTGCAGGTTCCTCAGGAAGAGAAATCCCCGAACCAGCTCTCTCCACACACCAGCTGAAGGCTTTCTGTTTGATCTCGCACAGAGCCTTGTGGTAAAGAGAACTCCAAATTCTCTTTTCTCCGTCCTGCCGGGCCTGTTCATCAACTCATCCATCCAGCAGAGAGGTACAGGAACCAGGAAGGAGATGGAGAGATCCTGGACAAGGGAAGTGCCAGAGAATGATTTGTAAACATTTCACTCTGCAGGCTTTAAGTGTAGTTTACACAGAGTGTGTGTTTACGGAAGTGTGTTTACCTGTGTGAAGATCTGATCTCTCACAGAAACTCTTCTCCTGAGCTGAGATACTGCAGACCATCTCGAGGCAAGCGGTGATGTAGGAAGCAAAGAAGGCAAGTATTCTTACTGAACCTGAAATAGTTTTGAGATGCCAGAGAGTTCAGATGCCATTCAGACGTCTTTGACCGTTATGTTGCAGCTCTTTTTTTTAAGTGAGTTTTGACATCTTTTTTTCAGACCATTGCGCTCCATCGAGCTATTTTTGAATGCAAGAACTTGCCTGTGAATGCTTCCTAAAAAATGCATCTGATGAACATCAAAGTGGCCTATTTATTCAAGGAATCCTCTTAAAACTAGTTGTTCAGGCACCCGTATTCACTGCAAAAAAAAGATTTTCTTCCTCAATATGTTTGTTTCATTTTTCAGTGCAAATATCTAAACATTGCTAAATCAAGATGCAGTTACTTGAGAAGCAAAATAACAACTAGTGTTTTCTGAAAATGTGTCAAATCAAGTTGCTTTACACATAAACTGAGAAAAAAGTATGTGTGGGGTGAGAAAAAAAGTTTTCCTTTTAAAATAAGTTTATTTTTCTTACCGCATTGTTAGATATTCTTGTTTTAACATACTCATTTGATTTTGATCAATTTTGCAGAAAATAAAGAAATAGTTCACCCAAAAAGTTTAATTTGACATTTGCTCACCCTTGCCATCCAAGATGTAGATGAGTTTGTTTGCTCATCAGAACAGATTTGGAGAAATATAGCACTGCATCACTTGATCACCAATGGATCCTCTGCAGTGAATGGGTGCCGTCAGAATGAGAGTCCAAACAGCTGATAAAAACATCACAATAATCCACAAGTAATCCACACCACTCCAGTCCATCAGTTAATGACTTGTGAAGTGAAAAACTGCATGTTTGTAAGAAACAAATCCATCATTAAGGCTTTTAATCCTGAAACAGTCAGTTCTAGCCGAAATACAAGTCCGTAATCCATAATATTTTCACTTCCTCCACTGAAAAAGTCCATTTTCTGTTGTCCTCTCACATCAAAATTCACCACCATATTTATGTAGAACTGTTTTGGCTTGTAAACAGTGCTTGTTCTGTGCATATTTCTCTCCTGATTCCGATGAGAAAACTTTTTCACCGGAGAAAGCAATATTATGGATAGAGATATTCTATTTTAGACAGAAGCAACAGTTTAAAGTTAAAAATATCTTAATGATGGATTTGTTTCCTACAAACACTCAACTTTTGGCTTCACATGACAATAATTGCTCGACTGGCATCATGTGGATTATTTGTGGATAATTGTGATGTTTTTATCAGCTGTTTGGACTCTAATTCTGACGGCACCCATTCACTGCAGAGGATCCATTGGTGAGCAAGTAATGTAATGCTAAATTTCTCCAAATCTGTTCAGAGGAAGAAACAAACTCATCTACTTCTTTCACAAGTTTCCCAGATGATTTTGTGTGAAACTAAACTTTTTTTTTTTCAGGTCTAGTCCCAACATATTCTGTAATTGTGGCACCTGGTTTAGCTTTAAAACAGTTGTTTGTTTTACTCTTAAAACCCCGAACAGTATGTTGGCACACATATGTGTTTTGCTCTTAAAAGCTGTGTGGAAATGGCTGCTTCTTGTTGTTCATTAAGGTTTATTGTTTCTCTCTCTCATTGGAAGGGACCTCCATTAATAAGTCAGCAGGAATCTGACCCATGAGGCACTTAACAGCTTTTACAGTTGACAGTTACAATGCTGGCTGTAAAAAAAATAGGCAGGTGTGTTTTATTGTTGGTTTTTGGACCTCATGCGTAATGGGTGGGTTTGTTTTCATAGGCGCCGATACTCCTACCGCTGAATACTCCTGGGTGCCCCGCACCCCCGCCCCTCTGGGTGACCTTTAGCCTGTGCCGAGCCTCTGTCTTCCTCCGCAGGGGTGCCAGGGCTTCTCTCACTGGTGATAATGACTGTTATCATGGCCAGAGAGCCGGCGAGAGGGACAGTGAGAAGTATAGAGAGCCAGAGAGAAGAGCTCGGGGTTACTGCAGGAGAAAACTACTGCTCAAACACTCAGCTACTCAGTCTTCAATAAGGTACAAAAAAAAAAAAAAAAAAGAGCAGCCAAACAAAAACTCCACTTGAAGTCAGGTTGCATTTGAAATATACAATATAATAAATGGAAAACTTTAATACTAAAAACACCAATATTATGGTGTCTAAAGTTACGGTACAATAAATGTACAAATATGACCCTATCCATAAAAATTCATCTTGCTTTTAGGTTAACTTCAAAAGATATATGTGAGCCTGGACCACAAAACCAGTCTTAAGTCACTGGGGTATATTTGTAGCAATAGCCAAAAATACATTGTGAGGGTCAAAATTATCGATTTTTCTTTTATGCCAAAAATCATTAGGATATTAAGTAAAGATCATGTTCCATGAAGATATTTTGTAAATTTCTTACCATAAATATATCAAAACTTAATTTTTGATTAGTAATATGCCTTGCTAAGAACTTCATTTGGACAACTTTAAAGGCGATTTTCTCAATATTTTGATTTTTTTTGCACCCTCAGATTCCAGATTTTCAAATAGTTGTATCTCGGCCAAATATTGTCTTATTCTAACAAACCATACATCAATGGAAAGCTTATTTAGTCAGCTTTCAGATGTTTTATAAATGTCAATTTCGAAAAATTGATACTTAAGACTGGTTTTGTGGTCCAGGGTCACATATACATTTTAAATGTATTATTATACCGTCCTGAGTTTATACAGTTAATGTATCTAGCTTTATTTTATTTCATTATTATTATTAATTAGGTACTGAAATGGGCATTTATTTTCGCTCGTTCATTCATTCATTCATTCTGTCAGTTAATGTATCCAGTATTTTATTTTATTTTATTTTATTTTACTTTATTATTATTATTATTATTTTTACCAATGTTACAAAATACAAATATTATTACTAATATATTGTCCTTTCCTGTAACAATATGTCAAGTTATTTATTTTTATTTATTTATTTATTTCATATAATTTAAATGATTGAATGTCCGTACACTATCATTCAAAAGTTTGGGGTTGATAAGATTTTATTATTATTTTTATTTAAATAAATAAAAAAATTATAGTTTTATTCATCAAGGGTGCATTAAAATTGATTCAATTAAATTTTAATTAAATACTGGTCTTTTGAATTTTCTATTAATCAAAGAATCCTGAAAATCAATCAATCAGTCAATCATGGTTTCCACAACAATATTAAGCAGCATAACTGTTTTCAGCATTTATACTACTACTACTACTACTACCATTACTACTACTAGGCCTACTAATAATAATAAATGTTTCTTGAGCAGCAAATTAGCATATTAGAATGATCTATGAAGGATCATGTGAGATCCTGAAGACTGAAGAGTAAGGATGTTGAAAATTCACCATTGCATCTCAGGTATAAATTACATTTTAAAATATATTGAGATAGAAATCAGTTATTTTAAATAGTAATAATATTTAAAAATATTGGTGTATTTAAATCAAATAAACGCAGCCTTGATTAGCATAAGAGACTTCTTTTAAAAATATTAAAACGCTGTGTTTATTCTTACCTGACTACTGTAGAACAGTAAAGTAAAATTCTATTCTGTTCGAAAGTTTGAAAGAAAGAAAGAAAGAAAGAAAGAAAGAAAGAAAGAAAGAATAGGCTCCCTCTCCCTTTCACCCTTTACAAGGAATTCATCTCTCATTGCAGAATTCAGATGCTGGTCAGTCAGTTAAATTGAGTTCAAAGAGTTCATTCAAACATGTTAGCAATTAAAACTAAATTAAACCGTCTCCAAGATGTTTTGCATAAAGGGAAACTACTTGTAACTTCTAAAGCCAGAGATGAAGAGGAAGACAGCCAGAGCTAAACCTGAGTCATGAACGTCGAGAACTCTTCAACACTCTTTAGTTTCCCTGCTTAAGTGCTCCACTTTCCCCTCGCTAACTAAGCCAAATACCGAGAGGAAAAATAAATCTCCTCTGATACATCAAACACTTCCAGAAAAGCCTCTCACACGCTCTCCTCCTTCATCAACATCAGCCGTCTAATTAAACCTTCCCTCAATCTGCAGTCTCCTCCCCTGATTCAGGTGCGTAACCTCGCGGCGTGACTCCTCCGTTCGGTCGACTCCTATGTGCACTATTTTCGGCTGTTCTTCCCTCTCCAGCCGGCGAATGAGCCATTTTTCATTCTCCGCCGCCACAAAGGTGAAACTCAATAAATGTCAGACTCCCCATGGGCCCGCGTTTGTGGAGCGATCATACATTTAGAGCTTGCAATTATGTCAAAGCACCAAAATTAATGAAATGCCATTCCACGTGAGACCTCTCTTCATTTACATAATATTAATTTCACTCAGGCTTTTTTTTTTTTCTCTCTTTTAAGGACACTTCCGTATTGCCGCAGTCACGTTTCACGGCGCATTACAGTATTCAAGACACTCGTTAAACTTCCAGCGTGGAGGCAGGTTGTTTATTTCCACGTGTCACACGCTCATTTTTCATGCGACGCTTTTCACGAGTGTATTACTTAAGTGTCGCACTCAGGTGCACTTGCTTTTCACTCAGCGTTTTAAGGCTAAAGCGGGCCGTCTGGTAAATCCCGAGGGACGCGCTACAGTACGCGGTTGTTTCTGAGCTTTTGGTTAGTGGCTTCCTGTGTTTAAAGGAATAGTTCACACAAAAATTAAAATTGGCTTAATATGTACTCACTCTCAGGCCTTCCAAGATGTAGAGGAGTTTGTTTCTTCATCAGAACAGATTTGGAGAAATTTTGCATCACTGGTTCACCAATGAATCCTCTGTAATGAATGGGTGCCGTCAGAATGAGAGTCCAAACAACTGATAAATACACAGAGCCAGAGCCGGCGCAGCACTGATGAGGGGGCGGCTGAGGTGACGAAAGGGGGCGATGACGTAGCACAAAAAAAAACAACAACAAAAAACCTATGTGGCCCATTCACGTATTTGTCGGACCGTAAACAAACCCGCTACTACTACAACTATTAGAATACTGGGTTCACGCAGATGTTTTGGTCGCGAGACAGGTCAGTGGAATTTTTTTTTTAATTTTGGATTTTTTTAAATTTTTTTTTTTTTAAGTGCAAGGTCTAGAGACCTGTTTTTAGAAACTGAATTTATTTGAACTTGAGCGCCGTGTTTTAGAATATTATGCGCGAGAAGCTGCTATAAAGACCTGAGACGAGAGCGCAGCATTCAAAGACGTCGAGTAGCGCATTTACATTGAAATGCAATGGAAAAGTACAGCAATGGAATGAAAAAATGCCTTCTGAGTGAATGACCCTACTATAGCTACTTAGCAAATACAGATGGCAGAGTATTGAATAAAACAAAATCGCATTGCAACCAAATTCAAAAATCTGACATCCAGGAAATAAATATGTCATAAGCAGCAGTTTTACCTAGGGCTGCTCGATTATGACAAAAATCATAATCACGATTATTTTGGTCAATATTGTAATCACGATTATTTAACACGATTACGAGTGGGCCATATAAGCAAAACTTCTTTTTTTTTAATGCAAGACTAAAGTATTCAGTTAACAGTCTATTACAGAAATTTAATAATCTAATGTAAAATAAAACAGTCTTCACTGTAAGAATTAAACTTCCTTTGTTTCTTATTAAAGCTACAAAAGTCATTCTGTTAAGAGCAGTGAGTGATTTTGTCTATTTCTTTTGTTATTTGATTAATGTTAAGCACACAGTCGGGAATATAATTCGCTATCACTTTAAGAGCCACACTGATCCAATTTACTGTTACACATGTATTTTCGTTATCAACAGTTTACATTCATTTATTACAGAACCGACGAGGGTTAACGTGAATATTCACTAAGCGCCGCATTTTGACACACTTTTGCGTGTATTTGAGCGTTTAGACGCGCACTTTGAGCTAAAGTTTACTTTACATGTGTTCTGTTCGTCTCTGAGCGCAAGGCTCCCGACGAACAGCGCAACTTCTCTTTCGCGCTTTTAAAAACATGAAGAAATGTAATCAACTTTAATAAATCAAGCACGTCCCATTTTGCAAAAGTCACGTTACATGATTTTACTGAGTTGCACGTGAAAATGGGCTTTTATGGAGGAGCGAAAGCGCACTGCTGGAAAGGGGTGCAATTATCATTTTATCTCGATTATTGTATTTTCATGATCGTTGGAGGCCAAAATCGAAACTGAAACTGAATTTTGATTGATTGCACAGCCCTAGTTTTACCACAAATATGGACAAGTGATACCACCAAAACCACCAGAAATACTTAATTGTGTCTGCTTTACAATGAAACACAAGCTCATTGCGACCGATTCCCTGACATAATTGCGACCCATTTAACAGATGCATCATTTTAAGTTACAACAACTTGAACAGCAATAAACAATAACAATACAGCGAAATAGTCAACTAACTACGATCATCTAGCCCTCTATCAAACATTAAAAAATTATTTCATCATATCTTTAGCTTACTCAGCAGTGCTGCATTCTTGAGTTGAACCGCTTGCGCGGTTGTTTGTGTGTCAGATGTAATAATTAGGCTAAAATGCGACTTTGTGAAATGTACTGTCCTAAATTGTTGCTAAATTGTCCTAAACTGTTGCTATGGTAGCATTATATTAATGCTAGAAAGCCTATGCATTTGGCAACTGTATATATATATATATATATATATATATATATATATATATATATATATTCAAATAAACCATTATATTTCTAAATTAAAATCTATTTTCACATTCATTTTGAGTGAGGGGGCGGGATAGTCCGAGTGAGGGGGCGATGCCCTGTAAATACATCACAAGTAATCCACACCACTCCAGTCCATCAGTTAACATCTTGTGAAGCCAAACGCAGTGTTTGTAAATAAATCTATCATTAAAACATTTTAACTTAATTTTTGAAGTCGCTTCTGGCCAAAATACCAGTCCGTAATCCATAATAACGCTTCCTCCAGAGAAAAGGTCAATCCCCTGTTGTCCTCTCACCAAAATCCACCAACATATTTGTTTAGAATTGTTTTTTAGACTGTTTTGACTTGTTAACAGTGCTTGATCTGTGCATATTTCTCTCCTGATTCAGATGAGACAACTTTTTCCACTGGAAAAAGCATTATTATAGAGAAAGGACTTGTATTTTAGCATGAAGCAACAGCTTTTCACTTCACAAGATCTTAATTGATGGACTGAAGAGGTTTGGATTACTTTGGGATAATTGTGATTTCTACTATTTCTATTAGCAGTTTGGACTCTCATTCTGATGGCACCCATTCACTGCAGAAGATCCATTGGTGATCCAGTGATATAATGCAAATTTTAATTTAATTATTATTATTTTATTTTTTTTCAAATCTATTCTGATGAAGAAACAAACTCATCTACATCTTAAATGGCCTGAGGATGAATACATTCTAAGCAAGTATTCACTTTTGGCTGTTTATTTTCCTTTAAGGGGAATCAAAATGGAGATGAGGGTTGAAAAGGTGAAAGCTTTATATCCCAAACTGCCCTCATCTCTGGCCTCAGAGCAGCCTGACCTGTGGAGAACAGAGCTCCCCCGTGCTCTGCTGGGTCTTCAGGGACTTGCTCTGATCCTGAGAGCTAGAGTAACCTGCTTTAACCACATTAGTTAAGTCTTGACCTGCTGGGAACGAATGGGACTCATTATAGAGCTTTATATATATATATATATATATATATATATATATATATATTCATGCTTTCAAAGTGGCAGCTTGCGCTCAAATGATTTTAAGCTCTATAATGAGATAATATATATAATATATATAGTTAATGTAGGGATGTCAAATGCTGCTGCTAAAGAAGAAACCCCTCATTGCTTTTCATTTATTTCTTTGTACTTTATTACTGTTTGCTTGAATGAATCCTTGGAGAACTGTGTTTATTTGGCTTCAAATACTTGCAAGCCACATTCCATTGTTTTAATTTAATTTATTTTATATTGTGATATCGTGACAAGCATCAAGTTCAGCGAATTAAGGAAACCTTGACGCGATAATATGAAAGGAACTTTTGTGCTGAGATAGAAAATGACTGTTTATCACTACATTTACTATTTTTTTCTGAGGTATGACGGTCTTTGCAGGTTAGGTTAAGTGTTTTGAATCCAGTACCAAAGGGAAGAGGATAGTGTTCATCACAAAAAGCAATTGTATAATTTCAGTTTTGTCATTTTTTGGAAATTAATATCTGTGGTTTCTTTGAATGTTGATTGGAAAATACATGTTTGAGTCCTTTAGAAAATCTAATTATGCTTCCACATTGCATTGAAATTCAATTCATTAGCATTAGTTAATGCATTCAGCATCAAACAATTATTATAACAATGTACACTTTTTTAACAGCATTTATTAATGTATATTTTGTGTTAATTTATAAATATACAGTACTGTCTAAAAGTTTGGTGTCAGTAATTTATTTATTTATTTTATTTTTTTAGAAATTAATTCTTTAATTCAACAAGGATGCATTGAATTAGTCAAAAGTAACAGTAAAGACATTTATAATATTACAAAGGGTTAATATTTCAAATAAATGCTGTTCTTTTGAACTTTCTATTTATGAAATAATCCTGAAAAATCACAGTTTTCACAAAAATATTAAGCAGCACAACTGTTTCCAACACTGATAATAAATCAGCATATTTGAATGATTTCTGAAGGACTGGAGTAATGATGCTGAAATTCCAGCTTTGCATCACAGGAATAAATTACATTTTAAAATATATTACAGCAGTAAAGCTGTATAGACAATATTTATCAATATTTCTTTTACCATATTTTTGATCACATAAATGCAGCCATGGTGAGCATAAGAGACTTCTTTCAAAAACATTAGTCTTTACAAAAACAGTCTCTTTTTGTTATTGTAATTTAGATTTAAATGTTAAACATGAATTTTTATATGTTTATGATATTTAATGCATTAACCAGTGTAGTTTATTATAAATTGTCCTATTCTATTTCTTTTTTTAAACAGAAGAAAATAGGTCGCACAGGTTTGGAACGACATGGGTGAGAAAACTGACAATATCACGCATGTTTTTTCTCCATGTCTCATTTCCATTATTTTTCCTGTCATGAGAATGCAGTTATTGTGTCAGTATTCAGTCACAGAAGGCGCTTTACACTCGATAGCGCGTCCTCATATAATGAGAGTATCTGTGGAGTAAATGCAGGCGGATGACAGTTGGTCCTCAGCGCTGGGGCTTCCCTGGTGTAAACAGGCTCCGTGTGATTCCAGGGGCCCGTAGACAGGCGCTTTATTACCATCTGTGTCCTGAGAGAACCTCCTTCATAATTAATGTTTCCATGATGGATTACATGCGTTGCCTCGAACACTGCTGACTCCTACTCGTTTTTGTTTTTTTTCGGCAATACAATTTAATTGACGTGTTTGCTTTCCACCTCCTCCTGACGACGAAGTGGATTCGCGGGAGCATTTGATGATTAAAACGTCCCGTGATGTACAGCTGCCGAGGACCTGGGGGTGTTAGAGGAAATTAGTTTAATGCTTTGCTTCACCCTAATGTTCTTTAAACAATGCTGGATGGTCCTGAAAAATGACACTCTTTATTGCGGACCTCATAGGTGGCTTTATCCAGCTTTTTTGCATTAATCAACAGCATCGTTACTGATGCAGAGAGCCGAGTCAGCAAAATCAAGCCTTGAAGTTCGCTCATGCTGTTCGCTGGCCATTTGTTCACGTCAAAGAATAGTAGAACACTGTGGTCTGATACATATGGATTATTATAGTAATGCAGCGTTAAAATAACTTCATCACAATTTTACCGTGGTTACTGTAACTCAAGTGGCTTATTGCTTTAATAAAACAGCAGCAGCTGTAATACAGTATGATAAAAGACAGCAATGTTTAATAAATAGTTACACTGTAATTGAAATAAATCTTCCATTAATATAACTGTTTATGATTGCCAAGCAGCTTAGTCGTCGAATTGACTTCAAACATGTCTCATGTAATCAGAATTTAGTGTCAAAATGATCTCTTTTATGTTTATAAATATGAAGATCTGACAGTCTTCGTCAAAGAAAAACAAAGCTCTTGTTTTGTGTTGATGTGTGAGATCATTTGCATATTTTGTCAGTTGCTCAGGATAATTAAGAGTTACAATCTAAAGCATCTGTAGAGCAAATCTTTATTCTGCGCTTTTATTTGATCATTAAATTGGCAGATGTTTTCTTGTTTTTATGGACAGCTCACAAACAACAATGCAAAAAAAGCATTATTGTTCATAAATATTTGTCACTAAAAATCTTTGAACCCATATACTTCTGGTAACATTTCTGAAGTGAAATATAAATAATGATCAGAAAATTATATAATTTAGTAATTGACAGTTAAATGTCACTCATTATGATTGGATGTAACGATGGATGTCAAACAAACAAACAATAAATAAATAATATTAAATAAAATAATGTAAAATAAATGAATAGTATTAAATTAATATTTAAATAAATAAGATATGCTTGATTGTATAGGTTTTTTTATTTAAGAAAAATACTTATTCCACTTATTAAATGTCTCTGAAGCAGTTTGCTCGCCTTGTTTTTGCAGTCTGTTCATTCGCACGCTCAGTAATCCAGCCGGTTTCGTTTGCGTTCAGATTGCACTGTTTGCATTGATTATTTAGCTTTTCTCCGTCTCTCCGTCGTTCTCTCTCTCACCTACAGATCTCTCTGATCATCTCATCCATCAGTGGGACAGAAATCCACTCAGTGCTGAGGTATTCTCAGCTTTACATATCTCACACCGGTTGTATCCTGATCTCTCCTAAATGAGGTCTTTCATGTGTAAGGGGAATTCGCTCCTGTCAAGAAGAGCAAAAAAAGAAAATACAGCTCGGCTTATCCATGCTCATTTTTCTCTAGCATTGTTCCCACTCATCTATAAAACACATTTTCTTGAATTCTCCTGCTGTTTGAGCTATATGACATGTGCCAGCTTTGGAAAACGAATACTTTGGATTCTCCCTCTATGATCCATCATTCTAAACCCCGTTTGGAAGAAATGATGCAAAATCTCAAGCTTATAAGTGCTCTAAATAGACAGTTGTTTGTCAAAAAGCAGCCTCTCACCATTTAAAGTTGACATTAAATCCAATTTGAATTTATTATATGTACATTCCTGGTTTTATTATATGTGATTCATTGTCCTTGTAATCTTTAAATAGAAGACTGATGTAAAGGGAAATTGTAAATTGCTGTAAACGTAAATTATAATTTGTTAATTAATTATAATAAACACAATTATAATCTCTGTATGTGTTAAAATTATAATCTCTGAACTTCTTGTGCCATATTGTCCTGCTAGGGCACTTAGATCTTGGAGTCACTTGCTTCCAACTGTACCACGTGTCGGTACAAATCAAAGGGTGATCTGGCTTTTTCTGTGGTTGGCCCCAAGCTTTGGAATGGTATCCCTTATCATGTGAGATCTGCTCCTTCTCTGGACGTTTTTAAGTCTAGACTTAAATCTTATTTTTATTCTTTAGCCTTTGTATGTCTGTAGTTGTTGTTTTTTATTAGTAGATTTGTTTGTACACTGTACAGCACTTTGGATCAATTTACATTGTGTTTAAATGTGCTTTATAAATAAATGTTGTTGTTGTTGTTGTTGTTATTGTTGTTTGACGTTTTTCTATTTTCAGGTGATGTCATCAAGAAAGACCTCATTTTTCAACCACCCGGCTCCATTTTGTATGTAACGCCCTCTCTTCAAGTCGATTTCTGCTGGATAAACTATGCCATCAATATCCTATTTCTCTCTGAAATATGTAGAGTAATGGAAGTGAAATGATGTTGATCTTCCAGACTTCACTCTAAAGAGTTTTGTACTCTCAGATGCATTCATCTCTGTCACTAAATTGCTCCAAAAACTAGATCGTTCTCATTATAGTGTAAGAAGCTGTAATGATTGCAGCAAACCTGGATTTTATTGCTTTGGATGGCAAATTTACACTAGCTTTCAAAAGTTTGAGATCAGTTAGTTTTTTTTTTTTTTTTTTTAAGAATGATTTTATTCAATTTGGATGCATTTAATTGATTTACTGAAGCAGTTAAGACATTTATAATATGAAATAAAAATAGATTTCTATTTCAAATTAGCTGAATTTTAATGCTTTGGATGGTAAATTTATAGTCCTGAAAATGTTTTTTTTTAATTCTGCAAGGATGCATTCAACTGATCAAAAGTGGCAAGAAAATGTATTGCTTTGGATGGCAAATTTACATTAGCTTTCAAAAGTTTTTAAAGAAATTAATTATTTTATTCAGCTAGGATGCATTCAATTGATCAAAGTCGCAGGGGAAACATTTGTAATATGATTATTATTATTTTTTAATTAATACTTTTATTCAACATTGATGAATGTAATTGATCAAAAGAGACAATAATATTACATAGTATAATTATAATATTTTATTTAATTATTATTATACTATATATGTAATAATATATAGAAAATACTTTTAAATGTTAAATCAGCACCAAAATCAGCATATTAGAATGATTTCTGAAGGATCATGTGACACTGAAGACTGGAGTAATGATGCTAAAAATACAGCTTTACCATCACTGAAATAATTTATATTTTAAAATATAGTCAGATGGAAAACTGTTATTTTAAACTGAAATAATATTTCACAATATTGCTGTTTTTACTGAATGTTTTGATCAAACTAATACAGCCCTGGTGAGCATAAAAGACTTCTTTCAAAAACATAAAAAAAATCACCGCCCTCAAACTCATGAACACTAGTGCATGTTCATAAATAAAGATGAATAATTGGTTTGTGGGCAAGTACTGCAGCCACACATCAGCTCGACTCTCAATCCCCATCACCATTTAGTCGGCAAAGATGTAGTATCCGTCTGTGTTTCGAAGGTTTTCACTTTCTGCTAAAGACAGATCAGGGTTGTAATGTTCTTGCATCACTTTCTCTGTCTTTCAACTTGTCAGCTTAGCATTAGTCTGTGAACGCAGTCATAAAAAATATGTCGAGAGGTAGCTAATTTCTCACCTATTCCCAGAATGTAATGGCACACGGGAAGGAGCGTTAAAAAAGACGTGAGCGGGAAATAATTGACAGCTTGTGAGTAATGTTCAGCTGTCTGCTTTGCCAAATGCGTTAGGAAGAGCTTCATCCTGAAGATGCGGCGCACTAATTGGACGTACACGATGGCGAGGAAGGTTTTCATTTAAAACGAATTAGCACGTGTGATAGTCTCAAATTAAGCAGAGCTTCTGTTCTGGCATCACATTTTTCACCTGCAGCCGATTCAGACTGATAGCCTTAGGCGTGTTATACACTATATTCACTCTCTGACGTGTTTATTTCCTTCCTACGTGTTTTATTTGAAACATTTTGCTCTGTTTTAATTAGCGCATTGCATCGCCTCAATGCACAAAAGGGTCTTATAATTTGGAAAAGT